>BLBF01000058.1:2685066-2700075 GCA_015471245.1 Laticauda colubrina
TCCTTCCTTCCTTCCTTCCTTCCTTCCTTCCTTCCTTCCTTCCTTCCTTCCTTCCTTCCTTCCTCCTTTTTCATTGATAAAATGGACCAGGAAAATCTTCTTTGTACTTTTTCTCAACATCTTTTTTGTAGTATGGTGACAGAAACTGGATGCAGTATTGTTGGTCCCAAGGTTTTACAATCTGGCAAAAGCATCTTTCTTTAATCAAGAATTTATCAAGCAAAAAAACTGGACAATGTCCAGTCCAGTTGCTCTCAACAGCTATTTTTATTTTTAAAGATCTGGGCAGGATACATAATGGTGAAATGACCTTGTTGCGATTCATGTACTCTTTTCATTCTTCAAGAGCTTCAGTGTCATATAGGAAAGCCTCAGGAATATACATTTCAAATTTACAGCATAAAGTTAGGTTCATGGAGTTTAAGGGAAGGAAGGGGGTGGTGTCCATTCTTCTACCTCTAATTATGATTTATGCACTCTGAGCAGGTGCCAAAAATTGAATCCCTTTTGAGTTGGTAGAGAATGCCTTGCCCAAAATGATATATTTAACAAATGGTACCTGATAGCCAAAGTTAACATCCAAGTTAAATAGCTGGGAGAAAGAAGAAAAAAAATAATCAAAGCTTAATGGATTGGAAAATAGCTAAAAAGGAACAGGGAATAATCTTACCATGGACCTTTGCCACTGGCTTGCTGTTACTACCGTTCCTTAGGCACAAACAGCTGACTTGGTGAAGGTATTATGCACATAAATAGGAGCCCTCGGTGAAGTTGTGAGCAGAACAAATGATTGCACCTGAGATCCATAGAAATCCACTGTGAGCAAACACACACAAAGGAGCTTGCTATACAGTTGGGTGCTACTGCCCATGTGTTGATACGTTGCAAAAGATGGAAACTTCTCCTGAATAAGCTTTGAAAAGTGATAGAGAAAAAATGTATACAAATTTCGGTATCATTGATGTTCTGGTCAAACACAAAAAGTTCACCTTATGGAGTTCACTGTGAACCCAACAACATTTTTTTTCTCCAAAAGGACAGACTTAACTTCATGATTGAGCAACTGTGAAGAACATCTAAGCTGACCCACCAACATTTCTTTCTCTCTGTTCCACAACTCTTATCACTTCTTTTCTTGACATTGTGGTCAACTCTTGATCCATCTCTTCTACCGGGCAATCGTAACCACTGCTTACCTTTCTCCTTGGATATTTTTTTTTTTGATCTTCAATAATTAATGCAAACTAGCTGCTTGAATATAATTTATTGAACTTTCTTCCAGACTGAATTCAAAATGTTTCTAGTGCTTTTCCATAATTGTCTTGACAGATATTCAACTCATTTGCATGTTTTTATATAATTGATATTTTACCATCATTGCCTGACAGATAAAAATATAATATTGCTCAAATATCCTTCTTTATAAATAAATAAAGAAGTTTGAAACCAGGTAAAGCTAGAACCCTGGTGTTTTTGCGACAAATATTATTGACACTAATTTTAGTATATTGAAAACTGAAGTACATTCAGTTGTATATCCCCTACTTGCAGAATTAAATAATTGAGATTTATTTTGCTAGTTGAGTGACAGCTTACCTATAATTGTGCAAATTCGTATCGCATTTAAATCTTTATTATCATTATGGACCAGCATATTTAAGTTGTTGCCCCCAATTTTTCCTGCTCATTCTCATTTTTCTTTTCCAGTATAACACAGTCCAAGACATTCCTACACTGATTTTCTTCCTTTAACTTTTTTTAAACAAACAACTAGAGATACTTCCTGCATTTTCTCCCATGAGTTCACTTTCTTGAGAGAGAATTTGCTTTTGAAATGTGTTTCAGAACATAACATAACTTTAAAAGCACATCTATAATGATGTGGGAAAATACCCGAACAAAGCTGAATACCATACAGTAAGTACCCGCAAAAACTTAAGAAAACAAATATATATATTTGCAGGTACTTACATGAATGCAGTTCAGCTTTGTTCAGGTATTTTCCCACATCATCATAGTTGTGCTTTTAAAGTTGTAGCAACGTTTTGGCAGAATCTCATCTGCCATCATCAGGCTTCTGTATTCTGTATATATATTCTGTATTCTCACAGACGAACTCAATACAGAGGCCTGATGATGGCAGATGAGATTCTGCTGAAACATTGCTACAACTTTAAAAGCACTACAATGACGTGGGATAATACCCGAAGGAAGATGAACTGCATTCATATATACATATATACATATATACATATATACATACATACATACATACATACATACATACATACGTGTGTGTGTGTGTGTGTGTGTGCTGTTCAGCTTCCTTTGGGTATTATCCCACGTCATTGTAGTGCTTTTCAAGTTGTAGCAACTTTTCAGCAGAATCTCATCTGCCATCATCAGGCTTCTGTATTGAGTTCGTCTGTGGGTCAGGCTATCACAGCTGTTAGTTTTAAATTTGAGGCTAGCCTACTGTTGTCCCAGGATGGTTTTTTCTACATCCTGATTGGTTGGGAGTCTTGGTCTGTGTTTATTGGTCTTGGAGTTTGATTGGTGTTTCTGGTTTCTTCTGTCTGTTTTGTGGCTTTGATTGGCTGGCAACACGGTGTTCCTGTATTGGAGGCTTTCAGTGCAGCTTGGCTTCATGTGAAAGGACGGCTGCTATCTATAAAGAAGCCAGGTTTCATCTGGGTGCCTGGTGGGGGTGTGTTTGAGCTGGAGGTATCAGGGGGAGTCTGTTTGTGCCCAGGTGTTTGTCTTGCTTGTGGTGTGGAGATCTTTCTATTTGAGAGTGCAGGCTTCCAAATGATTGACAGTCTGGTGGAATCATCTCTTCTGCAATGATGTGGGATAATACCTGAAGGAAGCTGAACTGCATTCATGTAAGTACCCGCAAAAACTTAAAAAAACAAATCTATCTATATCTATATCTATATCTATATCTATATCTATATCTGTATCTGTATCTGTATCTGTATCTGTATCTGTATCTGTATCTGTATCTATATCTATATCTATCTATCTATCTATCTATCTATCTATCTATCTATCTATCTATCTATCTATCTATGTGCTGTTCAGCTTCCTTCGGCCACATCATTGTAGTGCTTTCAAAGTTGTAGCAACATTTCAGCAGAATCTCATCTGCCATCATCAGGCTTCTGTATGGATGTGGGTCTCACAGCCTCTGGTTTCAAATTCGAGGCTGGCCTATTCTGATTGGCTGGTAGTCTTGGTCTGTGTTCACTGGACACTGGACTGTGTTCACACATTAAACAAAAAGTATCTACTTCTGTTAGCAAAGGTTGGTAGAACAGGGGTGGATAGCTATGGTCCCTTTATGGCTTCTGGACTTCAACTCGCAGTATCCCTGAGAGTTGAAATGCACAAGTCATGAAGGGGTCATAGTTGCCCAACCCTGATGGTCAAGCAATATTGGAAGCTCTGCATTTAAATCAACATGCCCTGGGGGTCCTTGGTGCTATCTGAGCTTAGTCATCTTCTTGCAGACATTTCATTTCCCAACAAGGTAACATCATTTGTGCTAGAATAGAGTGGAATTAGATTTCTATTTATAGGGGAAGTTGTTATATAAACAAACTCCACTTAGTTTCTCGCAATGTTGATGTTCCCTAGTTGAGTCATGAAACATCTGCAAGAAAACAACCAAGCTCAGAGAGCACCAAGGACCTCATAGTTCTCCCCCTCCTCCTCCTCCTCTTCTTCTTCCTCTTTTTCTTCCTCCTCCTTTCCTCAAACCTGTTCCTTCTACTATGCATGACGTTACCTAACTGAGTAATAAAATGTCTGCAAGGAAACAACAAAGCTCAGAGAGCATCAAGAATTCCATAATTCAACTCTGAGCTACAAATATTCTATCTTCTGTTGGTATATTATTGCCTAACCTTGTCTGCGGCCATTACTGAGATGTTCCTTTATTACCAGGGTCTGATTAAATACCAGCCCAACCTTCCAGTACAATGCATGCTTCTTGCCTTGCTGTGAGGCCGGTCCTAATCAGAAGCTCCTTTCTCTCATTCCCTTTAAGTTTCTCAAAGAAAACCATTCCGCATCCAGTAATTGACGACCGACCGTATTGTCAACCTGTCAACTTCCTTCTCATTGCCTTATGCCACCTCCAGACTTTCTGAGGCTACTTGATGTCCTTCTCTGTCCCTTTCACCTCTTCCTCATCTCTGTATTCTCATCCAGATGATTGTGGAAACTCAACACGTCTTTGGGAAGGACCTTATTCACCTATAAAGAGCACAAAAGGTTCTGGGTTGACCTGAAGTTCATTAGTGGGTGAAGCAGAGGGAAAATTCATACTGCTTGTCTTCCAATCAATCCTCCTCCCCTTCCATGTGTCAACCGTTTTTGTCACTTGGACTGTGGGCTATATTCAGAATCGGCCTCTTTTCTAAAATAATAATAATAATAATAATAATAATAATAATAATAATAATAATAATAATAATAATAGATATGATTTGAATTCAGGTAGATTTTATGTTGGCCCATGAAGTATGATTATGAAGAAGAGAATTGGCAGCTATCAACTTTGCAATAGGTTGATATCCTGGAGTGGGAAGCTGCAATCAATTCGGCTTTCGATTTAAATTTTCTGTGCATCGCATTATATAAAATGACTTTATTGCAAAACACAACACTTTCTATTTTCGTCTCAGGCCCTGCCTCCCCACTGAGATGGTGCTGCCTCCCAACAGCTCACACCTTTTAATTAATTTGTATGAATTATAATTGATAAATTTCTGTCGAACCAGATAGCTGTGGATGAGGGAGGTATGGGGCTGAGTGTGTGCATCATTGCCATGTTGTTTTATTCTTTTATTATATATGCTGTGACAAGTTTGACCACAATCTCGTACGTTTCCGAGCATCGCTAGAGATAAAGCATGTTGAACAAATACTTTGCCTTCCCTGGGGATTATTAGAGGTAACCACAGCCCTGGCTGTAAATTGTATTAATGAATAAATAATGATTGTGCAGATGCAAAGCAATAAATACAAGTTAAATTCGGGGCTTATTGGGTGTCAGAAGTGAGCAAAGCCACGGACCTAATCAAGCAATTATTCTCCAATCCCCTCCCCATTCTGAGTGGAACTGAAGAGGAGGCTTGAAATTCTGATATGGACCTACTTTCAATTCTGCGCCTTGGAGAATTGACCTGGAAGATGGGACCCATCATTGGTTCCTCTGTGTGCTGCTCTTCTGCCATTCATTGATTGATTAACTCTGGATCTGTCCATCCCCAAAATGTCGTCTATTTTTTTTAATGTCTTCTTTCTAATTTTGTTTAGTGTTGGGGAGAAGGCATGTTATTATTTAGGGGCTGAGATCATTCAAACAGGTCAGGTTCTGTGTGTATTCCACCTCTCTGAGCTCTTTATATCAATCAATCAATATCTATAATCATTTGTCCTGTCTCTCTATTGTCTGTCTGTCTGTCTGTCATCTATCTATCTATCTATATCTATCTATCAATCATCTATCATCATCTATCTTGTATCTATCTTATCTGTCTGTCTGTCTGTCTAGATTATTTATCAATCTATCATCATTGTGTTTCCATGAAGAAACCGACTTCTTTGTTACAGATAATTTTCTTCTTTTTACCAAATCGTATATTTATTTTGCACATTGAAAATTACAAATAAAACTCCAAAGTTTGCAGACTTTTGAAGTCAAATGAAAATTAGCCTTGTTTTCAAAGTCAAAGCATGATTACCTGGTCATATCTCTATGGAACTCCCACGGTTTGAATTTTGACTAATAGCATGAGATGTTGGAGATCATGTTTTTTTTTCCAAGTGATGTATATCTCAGCTTAGAATAACAGAGTTGGAAGGGACCTTGGAGGTTTTCTACTCCAACCCCCTACACCAGGAAACAGACAGGAAACCCTACACCACTTCAGACAAATGCAACATGTTGTAGATGTTGCAGATAATCTGCTCATTAGTTAAATGCTTTCTTGCATCATCCTCGTTCATACAAGACTGAGCCATGTTATGTGCATCTCTCTCTCTCTCTCTCTCTCTCTCTCTCTCTCTCTCTCTCTCTCTCTCTCTCTCTCTCTCTGTGTGTGTGTGTGTGTGTGTGTGTTTGTATGTTTGTGTGTGTTTGTAGGAATTGGTTTCAAGACACAGCTATGTGTCACTGTAAACGTTGACAACTCTCAATGCTGAGGCTTTGTTCAAAGATACGTTACATCAAAGGGGAGAAGGAACAGTTTGGCTGGTTGTAACATCCCTCTTTGTGCTGGAGACAAAAGGCACAGCTGGAGATGATGTGCAAGCCTTCAGATACAATTATTTGGTGTTTGTTAAGCTTCTCTTTGGGGTTATTTCAAACTAGTTTGATCCAGCTGATAGCCCTGTTTGCTTTTATTTTATAAAAAAAATTGACTTCTTTTAGTTTATGTTTAGTTTATAACATTCCTCCCATGTGATAGAAAAGTTTTGTTTAGCATTTATCTGTTATGCTTATGATTTATATTGTCTGTGTACATACTCTTTTTCAATATGCTTATTCATTTTACAATGCTGATTTATGACTGTAATAAACTTTAATTAACTAACTAACAATACCAAGGAATCAGAATGTCTAAACTCTGCCGATTTTGTCATGTGTTCTGCTTCGAACTACATTCTACTGTGTTCCTATGCCATTTCAGTTAACTTACATTTGCAACACATTGCAAATAATCTGCTCACTAGTCAAAGCAATGTGAAGTGGGTAATTTTTCTTAAAAGCTAATAATCTTCCTTAAAAGCTAATAAACCCATACCCATTTGCAAAGACAATGCCCAGTCTATAATCATAAGCAATTTATTTCCATAAAATGTGTATGTCTCAAAATTGAATTAAATGGTTGGTAGTAAGGGGAGAGGAAATCTATCTGAAATGATACGATCTAACTAATGACTAGGTCATATTGTATTTTTTTCATACATGGAAATATGATGCTATTGATGCCATGATGCATGTCAATGAATTTATTTATTTATTAGATGTACAACACTGCCCATTTCACAAAACATGACTGGGCAACATAAAATAAAATAAAATAAAACAATCTTCCACCGAAGAAAATCTTAACAGGTTTTAAAAGTTGCTAAGGCTACTTGGAGGCACATCATTATGATTTGATTTTTATTATCTAGAACAAGGCAAATATCCCTGATTTCTGGAACTGGAGCCACTGCAGTGCAATGGTTAGAGTGCAGTACTACAGGCTACTTCTGCTGACTGCTGACTGCCTGCAATTTGACAGTTCAAATCTCACCAGGCTCAAGGTCGACTCAGTCTTCCATCATTCTGAGGTTGGTAAAATGAGGAGCCAAATTGTGGGGGCCAATATGCTGTCTCTCTAAAACTGCTTAGAAAGGGTTGTAAAGTAGTATATTGCTATTTCACACAATCTGGTTTGTTTTTTGTTTTTCCATCTTTTTCCCCCTGGGTAGGTGAGTTATTTGTTCACACCTTTGTATAATAGGTTGGGGGTGGCATGAGCTATGAATATTAGAAACACAATTTTGGAAGTGGCATTTCCTCAATCTGAACACCGCAGGAAACAGTGGCTTATTGTTTTGCAAAGTCTTGGCTCTTGGAATGAGAGCAGGACAAATGGATTCCAGATGACAAATAATCGGCCATGGAGTAAAGATTGGAGACAACAAAAAGGATGATTTTGAAGTATAGCAGAGGAAAATGCAAGGTGAATTTAGAGGCATTTTAGAAACGGGGCAGGCAGTGTGAGAATGAATCATTCCAAGAGTAGTTTAATTACATATAATTATAGTTGATGAAAGGAAAGGATGGACGAAATTATGAAGAAGGACATGTGATGCTTGGAAAAGAAGAAAGATGATACTAGAAATAAAATTGGGTATCTGAAGACATGTCATTATTGATACTGAAAAACAAGAGAGATGGCCCAGAAGTTACTCAAGTGAACTTGCCAAATCTAAAAATGCCTTGGAGGCAAAACTCCAGGACATTTGCTATTTTCCTGTTCCATCTGATCTGGTCCAAAAACCATCAACACTTTCTCCTCAGGGGACATTTCTTGGGTGTGCTGTGAAGACTTGCTTATGGAAATTGCAGCCTGGGAATAAGTAGTATATTTTAGTACAATTTTGATCAAATCAGAAAATGCCCTTCCATCTGTTTCCCACATCTTGCTTTTTTATTTTTTTTATCATGAGATAGGAAAAACCAACACTTAATAAATGTCCAATTCAGGGCAGGCACTGGAGAAGAAAGTGATGAAGTCAGCAAGGTTTCATAAATTGTTTTGATGCATACATGAATTAAAAAGCAGCAGATTTGTTTAACCCATAGAGTGACCCAAAGTGTCTTATTTCTGGAATCTTTGTTTATGACTGTTTTTATTTTATTTTTTGGGAAAACTACATGTCAGGTCCTTCTGTATAACAGAGTGCAGAAAGGAGAAGACAATCCTTTATTTCAAAGATGGGGAAGTACAACCCCGTTATGACTGATGAACTTCAACTCCCAGAATTCCTGAACCAACCAAGCTGGCCCAAGAATTAGAATAGAATAAAAGAGTTGAAAGGGACCTTGGAGGTCTTCTAGTCCAATCCCCTGCTTAGGCAGGAAACCCTCCACCACTTCAGACAAATAATTGTCCAATCTCTTCTTAAAAACTTCCAGTGTTTGAGCATTTGCAACTTCTGAAGGCAAGCCATTCTACTGATTGATTGTTCTCACTATCATGAAATTTCTCCTTTGTTCTAGATTGGATCTAATTTTGATTGGTGCTTTGGAGATATAGGTTGACCCCCTCTTCTCTGTGGAAGTCCCTCAAATATTGGAAGATGCCATCATGTTGCCCTGAGTCCTTCTTTTCATCAAACTAGACCTACACAGTTCCAGCAACCATTCTTTATATGTTTAGCCTCCAGTCCCCTAATCCTCTTTGTTGCTCTCCTCTGCACTCTTTCTAGAGTCTCTTTACATCATGGAGATCAAAATTCTGGGAGATGAAATGAAGAGGTCATAAAAGAGCCATAGTTCACCACACCTGCTTTCCTTATATGTTCTCTCAAATTTCTTGTCATCATCTAGCAGCAGCCTAACGAAATGGGTAAGAAGGAAGAGAACAATTTCTTGAAGGAATATAACAGAATAACAGGATTGGAAGAGACCTTAGAAGTCTTCTAGGCCAATCCTCTGTTCAGGGAAGAAATCCTATACCATTCTGGACAAATGGTTCTCCCATCTCTTCTTGAAAAAGTTGAGAGAAAGAGTATTAGGGAAGAGGAAGACACTTGAAGAATTCCTGGGTAGGTCCAGAGAAGAAGAAGAAAAAGAAGAAGGAGAAGAAAAATATTTTGGCTAGAGACATGTCTTCTCAATTCAGGTCTTGGAGAAGCTGAAGAAGGAAGATCAGATCTAGCCAGGCTCTTTTAGCCTGCAATTAGCAGTTGTGGAAGGAAGAAAATATATATCTAAATAACTATAAGCTTAACTGCATAAGACAAAGAGAAATAGTTAGCTTAGATATATTAGTGCAACTAGCAATAAATCACTGTCACATTCCTATTCCTTTACAGCTGCTGCAGTGAAGGAGGAGGAGGGAACAGGGAGACGGAGAAGAAGAAAACCTGTTTAACTGCCTTAATGGAATACTGCATAAATTGCTTTTAATGCATCTAAGACACTTGCCTATCTATCTTAATAAAAAGGGAAAGAAAAATTCACATGGAGAGCTTACGTAATGGGTGTTCAGTGATTTGTCATGAATTCCAAAATCTCTGGTTGCTAGGACTCTGGTTGGACTCTCAAAAAGCTAGGACTCTGGTTGACTCAATTTCAATTTCATTGTACACATGTTGTGCATTGACAATAAACATTTGATTGACTGATTGATTGATTGACTCAGTGTAACTTCGGATGGAAACTTTTATAGTCCTTTGATGGAAGATTATTAAAGAATCCACCTCTGTCCTGGGAAGGCTGTGGACCAGGAATCTAATGTTTCTATTGAAAGTCTAGAAGGAGCATATGTGCCAATGTCACTAGCGCCACTGCAAGTCTTCAAGGTCATGCAAAGTTCCTCAGAAAACACCCAAAGTCCCTGAGATGACATCCAATGTCCTTGGAGAACCTCCAAGGGTGGTGGATGGCTACTTCTGTGCTTCTGTATCTTATCTGGAGTGTGCCAACTTGTCCAGATGGAACATGCCAATGCTTCTGTGTGAAGAAGTAGACAATATAGCAAACATAAATATGAGTGTTAAAATGTGTTCAGGATTCTCCAGTGCTAAGGGAGGTCACTCTTTATTCAGCTGAATAAACAGGTAAAACTAATTAAGGTAAATACCTGGACTTTGTATTTTTTTATACCAAACCACACCTGAAACTAGAAAAAGAAGTCCAAATAATATCCAAGATAAGAAATTTGCAAAAGGGACGCAGTGTCTCAGTGACTAAGTGACTTGCTTGTTGATCAGAAAGGTTGGCAGTTTGGTGGTTCGATGTAACCATATAATGGAATGTCCCAGCAGCTTCTGCCAACCAAGCAGTTAGAAAGCATGTAAAAAATGCAAGTAAAAAAATAGGGACCCCTTTGGTGGGAAGGTCACAGTGTTCCATGCATCTTCGGGTGTTTAGTCATGCCAGCCACATGACCATGGAGACGTCTTTGGACAGCACTGGCTCTTTGGCTTTGTAAAAGAGATGAGCACCACCCCCTAGAGCCGGATATGACTAGCACGTATGTGAGAGGGGAACCTTTACCTTTAACAGCTTGCAAGCATTCAAGATGTTAAGGCCCTGTCACACTGCCCAACGGATGCAAAACGTTTGTAAAAAGGACACAGTGGATGAGAAAAATGTTCCATCCGCTGTTATCCGCTCTCAAAAGGGGCAAAAATTTGCATAACCAGAGCGGATAACACGGAAAGGAACGGACGGGGGGAGGACGCAGGGTGGATGGAAAGCGGATGCGGAATGGAAGCATCCTTTTGCATCCTCTAGGCATCCTCTAGACATCCTTCATATCCGAGATAGGTCCCCTCTGCGAACGTTTTTTCTGTTTTAAATGCTTTCTTTGCGTGCTGCATCCGCTTTCATCCTTTCTCCGTCCATGCTACTAATGCTGCGTGTCCATTCCGCGTCCGTTCCGCTTCCTCCCTGCGTCCGTTTACCGCTGGAGCAGATTCGAGTTGCGCGGATGCGCAGCGGATGCCTAGTGGATATAGCGGATGTGTAACAGATGACAACGGATGCAGAACGGATGTCCCCCGTATGCCTAGTGGATGAAGAACGGACGCGTTGGATACATTTTCCGCTCAAATGTTTTGAGCAGCTCAAAACCTTCTGAGCGGATGAAACGTCCATAAACGGATGCTGGACGGATAGAGAGGAAGCAAAATGGAGGCAGTGAGTACAGAACGGATGCATCGCGTTAACCAATGGATGGTAAGTGTTTTTCTCTGTTTTACATCCTCTTTCCATCCATTGCTGCAGTGTGACAGGGGCTTTACATTGGGTCAAGCTTAACCTGAGGATAAATACCTTTATTTTAAAGTATTTATTTTTATTTATACTAATTAATTTGGAGGCTGGATAATTTGAAGGTCCTCACACATGAAGAGACCAAATATAAACCCAGGAGTTTATTGTGGAAGGACTACCATGTGGGAACCACTTCACTATGTGATGATTGTGATAGCTCCCATTGTGTTTGGTGAAAGGAGGACAAGCCATCATTGAAACTATAATTGGACCATCTATTATAAGCAGTTTCTTTCATTTGTGCAGCTGCTGAGACCCATTGTGTTCTAAGAAGATTTCAAGATGGTAACCCTCTCCATCTGCTCCATTGAGAGCTCATTGAAAGTTGAGTGTATGACTTTGCAGTTTGGGACCAAGCAAGACAAAAGATGTGTTTTGTCTCTTTCATTCTGCTCCACCAGATGGCCTATCCTGAAAAACCTGTCTTCAGCAACCATCCTGCTTCTCTGCTCTGATCCCAGAAGACCAATTAAGCTATCAATACATTTTATCTACCATTAAAATTGAATAGTTATAGGTTTTGAATTTTCTGGGCATAGTCAGATGGGGGGGGGGCGGGGAATGCGATAACTATTTGGATAGTTTGCTGTATGTGTAGTGGCGAGGAGGAAAGATAAATGCCTAATTTTAATTCTCAATTAAATGTATCTGTTTTGCAGCTTGATAATTACTAACTTCTGTTCAAGGCTACAGATGGTCTGGAATAATAAGTGTGTTACTTTTGAAATGCTATATTCTGTTTGTTCACAAAGTTTTTTTTATTCCTTTTAAGATACAAAAATAACCAAAGATAAGGGATTACTAAAGCAATGGTCTTTGTGTTTTCCCCTTGAATGGAGTTCACACTTCTCATGGGAAGCTCATGAGTTTTGGTTTTTTTGTAATTTTTTAAAATTTTATTTAAAGTACATGCAGTTCATCTTCCATTTAACAGTGTGTCATCTAGGTACAAGTATCTTGTGCAATAACAATTAAAATTTACACCCATGTTCAGTACTTTGGTATTAATTCTCTTATCTTATTCTTAGCTTATTAATATACATAATATCTCTATTGCTATAACATTCCTCTTCTTAACATGTTTAATTCTATAAATCTATTTTCTATATTTCACTAATCTGTTAGCTATTTCTAGCTTTCATATGTTTTCTCTAGCCATTGATAAAATAGTTCTCATCTTATAATATTCAGTTTGTTCCTTCTCTTTAATTGCAAGTGTTAATCTATTCATTTCTGCACATTCTGTGTAGATGAGTTTTGGATCATCGAGGTTGCTGGATGGCCAACACACAAGGATGTCAGAACTGCATCTACAATATATTGGATCAGATAAAGTTCTGCATGAAATGAACATGTCTTTTCATAAGTATCTCATAAGACATGAGAAGGCCTGAGAACAACAACTTAAGTCCTGGTGGACGCAAAACGTATGCATAAAGGACACAGCGGACGAGCAAAATTTTGGGGGTGGCTCCATCCGTTGTCATCCGCTCCAAAAAGTGGTGAAAATTTGCAAAAACAGAACAGAATAGAACGAAAAAGAACGGACGTGGGTAGAATGTAGCGGGGATGTTAAATGGATGTTCATAGGAAGCCTAGCGGATGACAGTGGATGGAAGTGGATGATACCTCCGAAGGGGTTTTTGAATTGTGAAGCGGACGCATAGTGGATGAAGTGGATGCATCACATACGCCTAAAGGAAAGAAAGGGGATGCCGCGCGGATGTATATCGGATGCAAACCGTTCACTGCGCATCCTTTCTATTTCTGTGCTACTAATACTGTGTAGATGTTCCTTATACCTTTTGTTTCCTCCCTCTTTCCGTTTTCAGCTGCAGCGGATGTGAGTTGTGAGGATGCCAGAGGATGCATAGAGAATACAGCGGACGTTTAACGGATGATAAACGGACATAGAACGTTTGTTGCTCGTATGTCGCGGATTTACATTGGACACAGCGGAAAGTTCATCCGTTCACAAAGTTTTGTGCAGCTCAAAACTTCTTGCGCGGATGAAATCTCAGTGGACGGATGCTCAACGGATAGAGCGTATGAAACACATATGCAGTGAGTACACAACGGATGCATAGCGTTTTCCAACGGATGGCAAGCTTTTTTTAACGTTTTACATCCTCTTTGCATCTATAAGTGAAGTGGGACAGGGCCTTTATATATGGAATTAATCTAACTGCACATGATATAGCAACTTTTCTGATCATTTCATTCCTTTCCTTTCTCTTTAAAAAGCCATTTACCATCCTGTGGACCATGACTGATTTTTCTCTTTCTTGCCTGACTTCTAAATTACTTGATGAAGCTGTGGAAGCAAAAAGCACATTGTGAACAAGCTTTGAAACAATAATGTGTCGATTCCATCTCCTCTCCCATTTAGGAAAAGAAGAATTGTAGATCCAAGAAGGAAGGAAGGAAGCACTAAATGCTTTGCTAAGCAACCAAGAAGCTGGCATCAAGGAACTGGACATGAGACAGCATCTTTTTAGAAGGATGGATGTGTCATCATTCTTTGAGAGGAAAAGTCAAGTCCTGGACAGTGAAAGAATATCCAAAAAGAATGTGGCCGGGGTGTTTTATTGTTAATTCAAATAATAAAGTTATTCAGGTGCTAATGAGAACCATGGGAGACTTCTCTGTAGATAACCAAAGATGATAATTTAATCAAGTAGCCTGAAATAGTTGGAAGCTATCAAGACAGGCTTTTAAAACATAGCACAAACCCAAGGATGATACCCTGTAAGTATGGTGATAAATGAGTGTTTAATTAAGAATGGACCAATAATGATTGCGATGAGCAGCACTCTGTTGGTTGCTGGTTATTATCTGAGTCATTCTATCTTACCAAAGAAGTGGAAGAGAGCAATGATGTAGTCAAAATGAACCTTCCTGGGTCTTTATGCACTTCCTGGATTAATTCTACTGGATCACTTGCAAACTGTTGACCCTTGTCCGACCAAAAACATCATTTAGCCAACCAGAAAATTAAAGCTGGCATCATACCAAAAGAAGAGTTAGTTTATGTATTCCAAGAAGATAACAGTGGCAGATATCTGTAACTGAACATCCTGTTTGGAAGCCGATCTTCCTTTTCTCCAAAGCACTTGAGGGCAGGACAAGAAGCAATAGTTGGAAACTAACCAAGGTGAGAAGCAACTTAGAACCAAGGAGAAACTTGACAGTTTGAACAATTAATCAGTGGAATAATTTGCCTCCAGAAGTTGTAAATGCTCCAATACTGGAAGTTATTAAGAAGAGATTGGATAACCATTTGTCTGAAATGGTAGAAAGTTTCCTGCCTAAGCAGGGGATTGGACTAGAAGACCTCCAAGGTCTCTTCCAACTCTGTTATTCTGTTCTGTTCTGTTCTGTTCTGTTCTGTTCTATTCTATTCTATTCTATTCTATTCTATTCTATTCTATTCTATT
>BLBF01000058.1:2700085-2722518 GCA_015471245.1 Laticauda colubrina
TTCTATTCTATTCTATTCTATTCTATTCTATTCTATTCTATTCTATTCTATTCTATTAGATCCTATCCTATCCTATTCTAATCTTGAACAAAGCCCAAATGACACGAATGCTTCATTTGCTCATTCTTTCTTTTTTATGTCTTTGTAAATGTACTTTAAAAATGTCAGAATGATTTGACTTATTGTAGGTTAAGGATGAACATCACTTAATGACTTTTGTGAACACTGTCACAAAAACTTTCTTGTTTCTCCACTTCTCTCACTTTCATATTAGATTGAAATTAGATTGAAATCTTAAAGGATCTTTGTATATTTATACTTAGATTGTGCAAGTAATACTCTTATTAACAGAGTCCCATTGAACCTTTGGGGGAATTAGCTTTGTAATGTGAATTATACTTTATCAAAATCCACAATCTTTATGACAATGGAAGGTCATTCTGTGCTGTGTCCTAAAATGCATGGAATATTTAAAAGTTTCATATTGCCTTGCAGAATCTCTACATCAAATTTCTACATAAATTTTGATTATAAGAATGGGAGAGGTGTTGACTGAAATGTGAATTGAGTTGTCTTTTTCCTTATCCATAGTCTTCAGAATAATGCGTACGTGACTGTCTCCATTGGCTATAAAGTCAGGAAACTCAGACAATTAAATGGAGCAACTTTTTTTATTATTCTTATTATGTGACAGCTTTCATATAAATTAAGTGGAGGAACAAATGTACTGTTTAATAGTGCTATGCTCAGAGCAATAATTAGCTTTTTCTCCCATTTGGTTTGTTATAAAAATTAACAATATTTCATACTTTTCTTGTGTGCCACTTGCTTGAGAAGTAGAATTATGGAGTGATTGATATTTTTCATGGGTATTGCCCCATCTTCAAAACATCTCTTTAGCTGGAAAAAAAACTTTTATTGCTGCTTTCTCAGTACAAACTAAGACTGTCCTATTATCCACTGCTTTTAACTACATTTCATTTCTGTTGATTGGTTTATTTTAGCAAAAGCTGTCCCATTGATTTAGTGACATCTGCTCATGTTATTTTACTACTTTTTTTATAAACAAACAGATAGAAAGTTTGCTAGCTAGATCATTTAATCTTGTTGAAGCCCGTAAAGCATTTTCCATCCAGCTGTAGAAACTGGGCTTTATCAAAAAACTGCAGCATATAAATATTTGCCTAATGAAGAGTGACAGTTATGACGAAAGAACAGCATGTCATCCTGAAAGAAAGATCAGCGGGATTAGGTATCTCTAGCCTTAAATTATTAAAACAAATAGTTGTTTTCTAAATGTATGAAGAGCTGTGATATGGTTGATACAGTTCAGCCAGTCCTTTGTTTATCTCTAGGAAGGAAGAGCTAAACAATCAGGTCTCAGTTAAGAGGAAAGGGCTGTTCCTTTTGACCACGCTTAATGCCATTGCTAAATATGATACACACATTGGGGAAACAAAACAACCACTTCACAAATGCATGGCACAACATAGGAGAAGATTCAGCAGCCCACCTGCATTTTAAAGACAAGGGCCACCCTTTTGAAGATACCAAAGCATACATTCTGGACAAAGAGGATCGTGGTTTGAAAGAGGGGTCAATGAGGCCAACTATGTTCAAAATGAACATCCTTCTCTCAACAGAAAGGGTGGGATATGGCATCATCTATCTCCAGTCTACAACTCGGTCCTTTCAACAGTCCACACCCATTTTCACTACTCAGGTGACCCTGACATCATTAAGTCCACCTTCAGGTGGCCTTAATGACTCACTAAAAGAATGCAAATGATCAGCTGTCTGCAAGGAGTATAAATCCTTCCATTTCTCCACTATTCAGTCAGAGCGGAAGAAGCTTTTGGGATGAGAAGTGAAATGTCTTCAAAGAAAAACCAGAAAGTCCAGTTGCCTCCTGAAAAAGAACCTTTGAGATAAAATACACACACCTTCTCTATTATTAGTATAGCATTTAGCAACAGCATTTAGATTTACATACAGCCCAATAATGTCTTACAGCACTCTCTGGACAATTTACAATGTAGAAGCATCATTTGCACATTTCCCACAACAATCTGGTTCCTCATTTTACTGACCTCAGAAGGATGGAAGGTTGAGTCAACCTTGAGCCATGGCCTACTGGAACTTCCGGGAGAGCCAGTTTTCCCCTTCTGAAGGATCTGGAGGATTCCCTCAGGCCTCTGGGAGGCCCTCCAGTAGCCAGACACAGGCCCTCTCAGAACCTCTGCACAGACCCTGCACTTACCTGCATCAAAAACAGGCTAAAAACAGGCTGGAGACTCCTGGGAGGGGAGGGACAGGGCAGGATGGGCCAGTGGGTTCAAATACAGATTTGGTGAACCAGATGCAAATGTAACATCCGGTTCGCTCAAACCGGTCTGAGCCAGTAGAATCCCACCCTTTTCTCCATCCCTTGGTCACAGAGAAAAGCATATGTTGGACCAGTAGGGTCGCTGATTGATTAGCAATGGAAGGTTTGTAAAAAGGTAGCTACTCCAATGAGATCTCTCCCTCTTAACTGTGCCACCACACTTTGATCCAGTAGATACCGGCATCTATTGATCCTTTGTGTATCTCCAGATGCATTTTGTCTCTGTGAACAAATAGAGACTTATTTGGCTTCTTTCCTAAGCTGATAATATGAGTCTAGGCAAGAAGGAAAGGAATAATTCAAAAACGGCCCAGAACGTGGCACAGAGGTCCTGCTGTGATCACCACATATTAATTCCCATATATTTTCATCAGTGTCCTCTCTTGCAAAGCTCCAGGGGAACTGATTGTTTCGATAACAACACATCCCCTTTGCTGTCAAACATGGGATAAAAATGACAGCTTCTGTTTCAGCATCTCTTGCAATCAAACAGCTGACATTCATCGTGTTCTTATTACCCCGGTCCTGTTATTAAAATATTTCCTCTTGAGTATTCCGGTTGTATTTGTTTGTTTAGAAACTAGAATGGAAGAATATCTCTCTTTCTTCCTTTCCTCCTCCTCTCTCTCTCTCCTGTCTCTTTCCCTTTTCTAGCGATGTCCTTTACACGTCCTTTATTGCAGTGCAAACTTATCATGCTGAGGCAAAGAAGAGAAAAGGTAATCTTCAGATAGTTTCATCTCATCTTTACCAAAAGAAAAAAAGAAAGAAAAGGAGAGAAAAAAAACCCCAACCAGCTTCAGGATAGTAATATTCATTTTCAAGATTCACAACTGCTAAGCAAGGTATGCTTCTATGACAAGGTGAATATTTCAAGGGAAGTTCTACCTTGCTGCCGCTCAAATTTTTGACAGCACAACACAAAAGGTCCAGTTCACACTGGCATAGATGTGACTTCGTTCCGGTGTCATGAAATGGAAAGTAAACCTCGGTGAGAAGGTCTGGCTTCACCCAAACTCTCCCCAGGGAAGGCAGTTCATGTCACACAGTTCAGAAACCATCTCAGTAGTTGGTGTGGCCACAATCTTGCATAAAATTTTGATGATCTCCCATTTTATGTATTAAAATGCATCAAACAATCATATGATGAAAGAGGAGGAGGAAGAAGAGGGGGAAGAATTAACTGTCTCTCAAGCCTTATAAAAAGGATTAATCCACATATCACAGAAGTTCTCAAATTCTGGGGCCCAAAATGTAATCCAAACCCAAGCAAAAGTTGATCGGACTTCCACTCTCCCTTTTTTCTTTAAAACAAGAAAAATAATAATAATTGTGACAAGATATTCCTGTGATCCCTTCAAGGGTTCGAAGTGACAATTTGAAAAGCCTTGCTAAGTTACCTGATGACAAGGGAGCCGCCATGGTCTAAACCCCACTTTTTGTACAATCTTTTATAGATTTTAATGCCATGCCTGTAGTAGAAGAGGAGGCAAGAGCAGAGGTGGAATTAAATGGGTCGTCAACTAGAGTTACTGCATTCCCACAAATGGTCTAAGCCAAATCCCTCTTGAATTCTGCTGACCCTTATCTGGCACCAATTTAGTGTCAAACTTTAGCCGACCAGAAATTTGTGATTAGGCTTGAGCAATTAATCTTGAGAATTTCAACTTCATGTATAATCTTGATCCTTTGTGCCTGGTCATATATTGCAAATTTGGACCATCCCTCTACACCTCTGAAGAAACCATGGTTTGCTTGATCTCCTTTTTGCAACCGTAAATATATCTTGGAAAAAGAGCCTGCTTCTCTTGTGACCACCAGGGTGATTTCAACATTGAACAGACAACATCGAAGATCCTATTCATTCCCAGCCTCATGGATAATTTTTTCTAAAGCCATAGAAGTCAACAAAAGTTAAATAGGAGGGTAGAACCAAAAGTCTATTTGTTCAGGTCATGAAGGTCAACTGGCATGAAAAAGAGGTAGTCAAAAATATCATTGCTTGGAACGTGTATAATGTTAAATGAAGCTGGGCTATGTGTGTTCTCAAATAAATCACTTTTCGGGGAGAGGGGATATTTTTTTTGGTTGCATGTACTTATCGATCAGTTCCTTTCCAAAATACCTGTAATGACCTGAGGCATGGCACAAAAATAACAAAGTCATCAAAGTAGATAAATTCCCTTTAATGCCTCCAACTTGGCCCCCAATGTCCATTTATTCTCAGCTGGAGATCAAACTTTTCCAAAAAACAGTCTATGTAGGGAAAAAATGCAGTCCGAACTCAAAGTAAAGATAATTAGAAATAAAAAAAACCCAACACATACCATGCTGAAATAATTAACACGACAGGCCAGGATGATAAATTGCAGACTTCCAAAAGATAACATAGCACACATAGTTGGGAGGATGCCAAAACCCAGATAAGCCTTGACAAAGATAATTCACGCTTTGCTTCCAGCAACTTTGCCTTGTGCAGTTTGCCCTTTTAAATATTCTTTCCAGCTCCAACCCATGAAGGGGATCCGGCCCCTTTCCTCTCCCATAAGCCATATTGCTCCCTTCTCCATTCTTCCCTGCGTGCCCTAGGATGAAGAAGGGGTGGCCCTCGGTCTTCCTCTGAATGCCCAGCCAGACTGTGCCCTTCCCCCATTTCTTTCATAGCCACCGGATCCACACTCTCACTCCCTGTCAGCTGCTCAATCTCCCCCTCAGAATCACTCCAACAAGGGCATGACAATACCATCAGCCTAGATCAGAGGCGCACATGTCATTGTTGAGCTGAGCTTGCTGACTCCAACAGGCACCATAATTGTTACAAACCTGATTGGTGTAAAGAAGGAATGCCAGCAAGAGCTGCTTCATTATGTTTAAGCTTCCATTGTGTAATTGAATTAAAAAAAAACATTGCATCCAAATAATGTGTGGATATGCTGCTCTGAGTGAATCTGACTTGACAGCTGATGAAATAAGTGGCTGCCTGGTGTAAAATAAAGTGGTTATGGGTATTGGCATTTGGCAGTCATTTGCAAGTGCGGCACATATTTTATCCATCCAGATTTATGGAGACAGAGGTGATTGATGAGAAGGCTGACAAATTGGGTGAATGAGATGATTCCACTTCTAAGAGGCCATAGAATCATAGACTAATTCTCCCTGCCCATGGCAGGATTCTTTGTACCATTCTGGACAGATGGTTGTCCAATCTTTTCTTGAAAACCTTTGTGATGGAGCCCCCATGACTCTATCTTATGCTGTCAATCACCTCCAATGAAGAGCTATCAAATGCGAGCAACAGAACCACACATGAAGAGTTCAACTAACCACTTCATTGTATTCTGCCTATCATACAGGAATCTCCCTAGATTGTTCTGTTCCCTTGGGAACAGATAGATAAGGTTCCCTGGAGCTTAGGGGGAGTCAGCCCTGGGTCTCTTGTAGCCATGCAATGATTCAAGGCTAATTCCCCACTTGATTCCTCCTCTCCTTTTAACTGGGTATTTCCCAACAAGAAGACCTCCATCAGAACCCACCAGAACCCCAAGCTAGCCAGAAAAATACTGTTTTTAAGACCTTTCTAGAAGGATGGGGCAGATCTTGCCACTGGCAATAGAATATCCTACAGGTTCTTCTCTTGGACCCAACCAGCCCAAATTCCTTCATAGATGAGGCCCATAGCATCTCCCTTCTACTGGATTGAATAGAGTGGATTAATCCCATTGGGTCAAGGTGGATTTTCAGGTACTCTTCTCAACAGATGTCTAATGTAAAGCTTTGGACACATTAATGGAAGTATAAATGTCCCAGTGGAGAGCTAAACTTTCAGTTCTTTGCCATGAGTTCATAATTAATGGAAATCGAGCATGGAAATGAATATTTGGGCTGCTCTTCATTAGGTTGATATCCATAGTGGCGTCCTAGTTTCCAGCATGAATCACAGGAAGTCTTTAGCTCTTTTCTCCAGGGATAAGTGTGAGCATAAATTGTCTTTAATAGTGTGATATTTTTCATCAGTAGGAGAGCTCTTGTGTGGCTTATGTACATTGGACCAAGATGATAGCAATAACAATTCAAATAAATCCTGACTTCTACACACCCTTCAGTCTCTTGATTGAGCTTGGTACAATTAAGAGGCACTGATCTTGCCCAGTGTATTTCTGTGTCAGCACTCATGGATTTTATTTTTTACTGTAGAAAAGAGACATTTGCAAATGCCATTGGGGTTGTGGCATGGAGAATGCATTACTTGGATGCAAAATTAGACAATCTCTTTCTGTAAAAAATGGACAATTCATCAAAATATTGAAAGAGAAGCAGATGTAAATTCATATATTGTCAGGATGACTCAATTGACCATATATAATTAGCCAACATGGTTCAGTTGTACAGAATGTCTCAATAGTGTTACCTAAAACAAAATTTCAAGACCATCCCTCTTTTTCCCCCTTTAAACCTTAACCTCTTCTTAAACCTTTTCTTTTTATTCTGTGTCTCCATTACTCTTCTCTTGCACTTTGATATCAGGTAAATCCTTTGTAGTAATTTAACAATTGAAAAATGCCCCTGGCATTAAGAGAGAAGAAAAGATTGGGTTGAGAGCAACAAAAATGATTAGGGGTCTGAAAGCTAAAACATACAAAGAATGATTGCAGGAATTGGGTATGTTTAGTTTAACAAAGAGAAGGATTAGGTGTGATATGATAGCCGTCTCCCAATAATTGAGGGTCTGCCACAAAGAAGAGAGGGTCAACTCATTTTCCAAAGCACCTGAAGGCAAGACAAGAAGCAATGGATGGAAACTAATCAAGAAGAGAAGCAACCTGGAATTGAAAAGAAACTTCCTAACAGTGAGAACAATTATTTCATGAAATAACTAATTGTAATAATAAGCAGGGTGTTGAGACTAGACCTCCAGGGTCCCTTCCAACTCTGTTATTATGTTATATCACATACAAAAGTTCATTTATAACATGGAAATAAAGCCTGGATTTTGTGTGTTTACATACTCTTGTAAGGAGAAGCAATAGTAGCTGAAATTATGTTTTGGAGGTTTTATATTCTGATGTTCTTCTAATATCTAATGCATGGTTCTGGGCTGGGTTTTGGGCAGCTTGTGGGGAGAATCCTTAGATTCATCTCTGAGGGTATTGATATTTTTGTTGGAGAGGGAATTAGCCTGGACTCATTACATAAATATAAGAGGGTATTCATCTTAAATGCCCTTGAGCCTTATCTAGTCTTTCCCAGGCAAAAACTGCCAGTCTCAGAAGATTTCTGTGCAATTGACACACAGCAATAAAGTATCTAGTTTGAATTCAACATGTGTTGGGCTGGTTGTTTGTGCCTGAAAGGTTTTAGTGATTGTAAGTGAGCATTTGGTCTAAAAGAAGAAGATCAGAAAGCAGATGTATTAAATGCATAATTGAGATCTGAAAGCCTGATCACAGAAACGTTAATACCTTTAATACCTCTTTCCTAATACAAAGAGAGAAAATTACACTTGTGGAGCTAGTGTTCCTAGCAAGAACTTCTTCTAAAGTTTTCAAAAGATAGGGTTTGTAAAAAAGTGTTGGTTACCAATTTGTGGTTCAGAAAATAAAAAACTCTGATTTTTATGGAACTCTTTATCTACTGTATCTCCACTGGGTTGTTGTTGTTTTCTTAAAGAAAATTGACTTTGCAGACTGGGAACAACTTGTCTCTTCCTTTTGTAACATTATCTGCTTTTTTCCAGGTGAGTGTTTTACAGGCAGGCAATTCAGAAAACTATTCAGAGCCATCAACAAGTAGCTCTTTCGATAGATGACAGGCTGTCATTCAGTTTTGACTGGAAAGATGATGGGATTTGGAGCCTTGGGTAAAGGGAAACAGATTTCTTTTCATCTTAGATCATAAATTTGCAACACCAGGTATCACTCTAATCAATGTCATCTTGGAGGCTGATGAGGAACCTTAGAGAATTAAGGCAACCATTTATGGTAGCAGATGGACTTTTATTTATGGGAGCGCCAACATTTCAAACACTCCCAGTTGAGCGCTCTTCATTCAGATGGATGCAAAGTTTGTTTTCCTGACATGTATTTAAAATTGTTAATTGTGCTTATCAGAGGAAGATTATACCTACAGAGTCAATAGAAGCACATGGTCCATCATGGTTTTAAAGTTGGGTTTATTGATTGATTTGAAATCCTTTTTAAAACCCCTGAACTCAGAACTAGAACTGGCCTTTAGAATCCTGAATGTGCCCTCTCCAAATGTTTATTTGTTTATTACATCAAATCAAACTTCATGACATCTGAAGATCAGCAGACAGCCATACAATGCAAACTATAAACAAACAATACCTTGAGGAAAAGTAGGAGTGCTACTCAGGTGACTCTAAGGACACAGATAAACCTTCAAGTGGCCTCAACAACCCTGTAAAAGGATGCAAATGACCAGCTGTCTGCAAGGAGTATAAATCCTTCCATTTCCCCAACATCCTGTCAAAGCTAAAGAAGCTTCTTGGATGAAGAGTGAAATGTCTTCAAAAGAAAAAACCAGAAATTCCAGTTCCTTCCTGAAAAAGAATCTTTGGGACAACCATGAACTGGATGACAGAGAATCTCTATAGACCTTGAGGAAAAGTGAACAAACTGTACATCATCCCATCATCAGCATTACTACAATGGGATATGTACTCTGGTTTCTCTTCAGATCATATTTACTACATGGGTAGCTTTCTTCCAAATTCACAATGCACAAAATGTGCTAAAAATGTGCCTAAATTTTGCCTTTTTATGTGAAATGGCATACAACCTTGATTCTCACATGAAAATGCAAAGTTTGAGCAATTTCCAGAAAGCAACTGTAATGCCATTAAGGCCTGTTGGTCTTTTTCTTTTCTTTGTGAGACCTGTTAAAAACCGCAGAAAGATTGCTTGGTCTTTAATCATTACATATTATGAGTCATCGGGTTGCATAGATGGAAATTTAGTGCAGCTGTGAAGCATCTGATTGTATATTCAGGTTAGTGGTCTAAAGCAGAAGAAAATAAATATTGATGTGTAAAGGTCAGTAGGCGGAAAAAACAAATATTTGCAATAAATAAATCAAGGATTTTAATTCTGCAAGCTAATTAAGAGGTGAAAAAAAACCCCACCACATCTCTTCCCAACCAGAACGCCAGAAAAGGAGACTGATAGTTTTAATTTTCAACATTGCATATCAAGCATCCAAATTAAGTAATGAAGGGGTGCAAAAGATTCAGATACATTGTTTTGATCCTGGGAAAATAAGTACATAATTGTAACTGACCATCATTTAACCCATCTGCAATTCATTCTTGCATTGAGCACAAAAGAGAGGCTTAATTATGGTAGAGCAGACTGAATTACATGCATTGGTTGCCTCCTCCAAGAAGACTTGGACCTGGAATGCATTTTTTTTTCCCCCTGTAATTTTTCAAAAACAAAGTCAGTGCATTTCAAACAAAGCTGCGAGTTGCCTCCTGGAAGGATGACACTAATTGAGGTTGATGCTTATGGAGCTACTCTAAATGAGAGAGATACCAAGTGCCATATGCATTCACTGAATGTTCATTGTCTATTTGAATTAGGCGAAGCTATGCCTGAATTTTTCAGTCAGGCTGTGTTAAATATGCATCTTGCAAGCTCAAGCAACTGATTACTCTGGACCACCAGTCTGGAACAATGCTGCCTTTCCTACACCTCAGAGACAAAGTGTTGTAACAGAATAACAGAGTTGGAAGGGACCTTGGAGATCTTCTAGTCCAACTCCCTTCTGATGCAGGAGATACTCTACCATTCCAGACAAATAGCTATCGAGTCTCTTCTTGAAAACCTCCAGTGATGGAGAGCCCACAATTTCAGGAGGCAAGCCATTGCACTGATTAATTGTCAGGAAATTTCTTCTTAGTTTTCGGTTGAATCACTCTTTGATAAGTCTTTACTCTGCTTGTCCTGTACAAATACAAAAGCAGATAGTTCAACTCCACAAAGCATCCACACAAAGTCTTTTTTATCGGTTCATCAGACATCCTATCAACTCCCATTTATGACAAGGTTCTTTTGAACATCCAATCTTTTGCATATCCGAATTGTGGTGTAGGAAGATAATAAGGTCTCAACCCCCATGACTGAACAAGCCACATGGTAATGGCTTCAGGCAAGAATGAGGGACACCTCCCCCAACCCAACAAGGGTCAATTTAGTGACCAATCAGGGTTACAGATGTGGCCACATGACATGGACTACAAACCTTAACTAAATTTACTATGATGCATTCCCTTAAAGGGACAGCTCACAAATCCTAACTAACTATCCCAAATCCAATTAACACTAAACTGTCTGGACAGCAGTCTTCATCTGTTACTTTTTGTCTAAACTAATAACTACCCAACATTTTAGGTATGTCTAGTTTAATGAAAAGAAGGACTAGTAGGAACATACTAGCAGCATTCCAATATCTCAGGGGCTGCCCCAAAGAAGGAGTCAAGCTATTCTCCAAAGCACCTGAAGGTAGAACAAGAAGCAATTGATGGAAACTCATCAAGGAGAGAAGCTACCTAGAACTAAGGAGAAATTTCCTGACAGTGAGAACTATCAACCAGTGAAAGAGTTGGCCTTCAGAAATTGTGGGTGTTCAAACACTAAAAGTTTTTAAGAAGAGATTGAATAGCCATTTGTCTGAAACTGTTTAGGACTCCTAGTTGAGCAGGAGCTTAGACTACAAGACTCCAAGGTAAGCCTTTCCAACTCTATTATTCTGTTATTCATCACCCCCACCCCAAAAAAGGCTGGAGGAACTTTTTTCTAA
Organism: Laticauda colubrina; assembly: GCA_015471245.1. Lineage (NCBI taxonomy): Eukaryota > Metazoa > Chordata > Lepidosauria > Squamata > Elapidae > Laticauda > Laticauda colubrina. The sequence goes on from BLBF01000058.1 coordinate 2,711,289, forward strand.
AATCCTGGACATGTGCTTTTCTTTAGGGTAAAGAGCAGAGAGCTAGGTCAATGTTTTTCAATATTCAGCAACTTTAAGATTTGTAAATTTCAATTCCCAGAATGCTGGCTTGGAAATTCTGGAGTTTGAAGTCCACATGTCTAAAAGCTGCTGAGCTTGAGAAACACAGCATCATATTTGACAACTACAATAAACAAACAATGCAAGGGATGTCAGCAGCACTAACAATCATTCCTTTTTGGAGTTTTTGGAGTTGTTATTGGTACATATAGTTTGATGACTCTTTTGACTTCAAGTAAAAATATGTTGTAATGGTCTTCAACAGTATTGCATCCAGTGAAATAGAAATTGCCAATCAAGGGATGAGAGATCATTGTCTCTAAGATCATAGTTGCCTTTTTTGAAGTTATAACTGGGGATCACATCATTGTGTTGATTTTTGTGTGGACGTGTGTTGAGACAAAAGTCAGTCATGCTGTGGTCACTGTTGGAAAAGGGTTCTTTAATTTATTAAATTAATTACTTTAATTTTGTATTCTGTAAATTGAATTCAAACTATTGCAGAACATGAGGTTGAGGCAGTTGTTAAGTCTAGTATTGTTGGTTACTAATTGTTCCAGTCCCAGGTTTGTTACAGTATTGTAGAAGGCTGTATGTATGGGTTCAATTTTACATTCGTTTAGGGTCCAGTTAATGTGAGGTAGATTGAAGTCATCAAGAAAGATCAAAGCATGTGAACAGGATGCTGCCCGTGTTAGTAGTGTATTTAGCTTGTTTTCATGTTCGATGTCATAATCAGGGGCTCTGTAACATAATAAGAATCGAAATGTGATATTTAAGGACAGTTTACAGATGATGGTCTCAGGAAGAGCAAGCTCCTGGGTAACTTGGATGTTTTTTAGATTTAAGGACTTTTTATAGAAAATAGCAACACCACCTCCTCTATGGATTTCACTTTCTGATCGGTAAACATGATAGTCTCTTACTGTAGTAATGGATTCAGGGAGAGATGCGTTGAGTCATGTTTCACAGACAAATATAATGTCGAATTTAGCCATATTTAGTAAGAGGAGAAATTCAGGTATTTTATTCACAAGGCTTCTTGCATTGAGTAGCTTGCATTTAAGGCCAATTATAGTTGGAATTGAGGTAGTTAGGGGCGTGTGTGCCTAGTTTTGAGTGATGGTGGGTTGGATGAGGTAGGGTTGTGTGACTTACTTTTGGGTTGGATGAGTTGTGGGTTGTGTGACTTACTTTTGATATAATCAGCGTGGTAGTCAATGTAGAGATCGTTCTCTCCACTGTCTAGACGTCTTTTGAGTTCATTGCGGAGTTAATGGGAGCAAATTCTTTGCAGTATGGATAAGTCTGGACTTGAGCAAAGTTTTTTGTGGTTGGGATTGGTTTTTGCAATGGCATTTATTGTATGAATGAATATGTGTTTGCTGGACTCATTTTTGCAAACAACTCTACAAAATTTTGGGGCTACTGAATCTTCATTGTATTTGAACTCAGGGCCATCTTTGGTTATTTCAATTAACCTTGTTTTTTTTTTTCGGTGCGATCCAATAAAGAAGACATTGAGACAACAAGAAAAGTAGCTGGGACTTCAAAACAAGAGTGGAATTATTGATCGCAACAAAGTTAAAATAAAAAAAATTAAAGCTTCCTCAATCTAACTTTAATTATTTGACTGAAAACAGCCCTGATTACTGCTCTAATTTGTTTTCCAGAAATATTGTGTGATGTGTGTACAATGTTTGAGCCATGTATAAAAGCCCAAGAACATTGAACATAAGATGCTTCATATCTTTCTGAATAAATCTAATTTTTTATCACAGAATCAAACTCTGGGTGACCTCTTCACTTGTCTTCCTTGCCATTCAGCCACAAAATGAACTCAGAAAGCAATTTTTTTTTAAAAAAAATCCTTCTTGGAGTGTTCCAAGATTTTTTTAACCAATATTGGGTTTTTTTTCTGCTAATAAATGAAAGATGTGTTTCAAAGTTAAAAAAAAATCCAGCCGCAAATTATTAGTTTTGGGGGCAACGTTAAGTAGCCCTCAATTTGTAATCCACATTTTGCAACAAGGATACCTATCAGAAGGATTTAAACACAGGGCAAAATCATTTTGTGATAAAGGTTGGCTACCAGTCACTAATTATTAAGAAGCAGAATGACAAGGCTGGTTATCATAAGAAGTGTGTCCAGAAAGCAATGCCAGGTGGCATTTAACCTGCTAATTAACACATTTCATGGTTTTGGGGATCAATCCATCATTTCCAATTCTCTGGATATTCAGCTCCATCTCTGATTTTAGATGAACAAGAATAGAAATATTCTTGATACCCATTCCAGTCAGGGAAAAACAAATGAATAAATATATTTGAAAAATCCTTAATATAACATCTCATGCTGATATATAGTGGTAGTGAGCCAAATGGTTTTGCTAATAAAGGTAAATATTAAATTAGTAGATTTTCTCTCTCTCTCTCTCTCTCTGAGTTCTCCATGAATTCCAGCCAGTTCCAACGACTCCTTCCCAGCCTAATTATTTTCCTTTACATGAGAAAGTGGGAGGGATATATGATCGAGGTAGCAAAAGTCAGAGATGGTATGGAAATAGTGCATAGGAACATGTGAAGACATGATCAGTAGTGGGTTTTTCAATGAAAAGTACAGGAAGGAAATTTAGAACAGAGAACTCTGAAAGCATTTCTTCTCACCATTCATGATTAACTCGTGGAATTCAGGAGTACAAGATGGCCCCTAACTGAGATGACTTCAAAAAGAAATAAATTTGTGAAGATTAGGTCTATCAATTAGCTATCAACCTTGAAGTCCCACAGGTTTCCAACAGTGGTAAGAAGGAAGTGTATGTCCATCTTCTGCTTCTGAACTTCCAAAAGGAAGTTGGGTTCCTTAATTGTTGGTGATACAAACACCAAAATACTGGACTTCAACGGCCTTGACCTGATTCAGGGAAGACCTTCTAACCGTCTCCATCCTTCTTACTCCTTAGTTCTTTTATTTCTCCCTTCTAGTCCTTTAATTCCTCAAATTTCAAGTCAGGTTTAGTCTCAGTTGACAATTTCCCAGATGCTCTGTTTATTTTCTGGTTTTCAGTTTTCAGTAGGCTGTAATTACTATGTGCTCATATCATTAATTTATTGTCTGATGCTTTAAAGTTATGTTAATGGATTGCCTTTTGTTTTTTTTTGAAAGCCTCAGGGGTGAGAAGATGTGTCTGTCTGTGTTTGTGTGTGTATAAATGTCTATCTTGTAAGCGATTGACAAATCAAATAAATATTTGTGTATTCGCATTTCCAGTAGTTTCGCAGCTTTTGTGGTTTTTCCAATCCGCCAAAAGAAGTCCTTAGAAGGACTCCCTGGCATGTTCTCTTTATCTCCATATGCAAAAAATATTAGAGAAGGGAAACAGCAAAGGTAACCATGCCAGTTCTGTGCGCATGGCTTGGTTGGCATGGTGTGGCTTGGTGGACATGGCATGGCTTGGTGAGTGTGGCACAGGAAGGATACTGCAAAATCCCATTTCCTCCCCACCCCATTAACCTGATTTCCAGCTCCGTTCTCCTATGCATGGCAACCAAAGAAGACCCAGCCAATCAGCTGGGACTCAGGAGGCAGAGAATAGATGGGGGCAGGGCCAGTCAGAGGTGGGATTGGCTGGTTCTCCAAATTACTCAAAATTTCTCCTACTAGTTCCCCAGAACTGGTCAGAACCGGCTGAATACCAACTCTGCAACCATGCCAGCAGATTTTGTTCAAATGTGTCAGAATGAAACAAGATACCAGCTGTACTGGGTTTCCCCCCCACCCAATCTTTACATGGAGCCAGGAGAAAAAGAGATTTCCTTGCTGTCTTCTGCCATGTAAGATATTGGATGCTCATATAAAGGCTATGCCCCACTCTGTCCTACTTTAAACATTTTCCTTCGTGAGAGCGAGCACAAAGCAAACATTAATTCCTGGAACTTCACCCTCTCTTCCAAAAGTGGGCTTCAGCTCTGCAAAAACATTGGAGGATAAAAGTTAATTTCTGAGATGTTTCATTTTGGCAAGAGAGAGAGTAGGCTCCCTTTCTATACAATCTTGGGTCATGGAGAAAGAAGCAAGGAGCCTGGGCATGCCTTAACTCAACTCTTCTGTATTAAAGCTGGTTGCTGCTAGTGAGACTAAAACTGAAACTGAAACTCCTTTTTTCTGCTTGTATTTTGCATTTGGAACAGATTTTTTTCAAGTGGGGAGGGAGAATAGAACTCTTTAGAATCAGAGAATGTTAATAATAATAATATAGGAAATACTAATGCTCTAATGGTCATTTCAAAAAATCCTTTCTTTGTGAGCACCTAGAAGCCAACAGGAACATACGTGCCAAATTTCAAGTTTGTACTCTTTGCGGTTCTGGAGATTTTGTGATGATGCATGAGGGGTATTTCACTTTTACAGATAGATAGATGAAAGAGAAAGATAGATAGATATATAGATATAGATATAATATAGATATGATATAGATATAGATATAGATATAGATATAGATATAGATATGGATATGGATATGGATATGGATATGGATATGGATATGGATATGGATATGGATATAGATACAGATATAGATATATAGATATAGATAGATATTGAATATATATAAATAATCATGCTTTTCTAACATGGCCATCACACCAGCACAAATCTTACCTGCCTTGCATTGACTTGATCTCTGAAGCTTCTTGGAAAAAATATTTCACAACTGACATGCTGACAACAGAGAGAAATATACTGCTTTATTAGTGGCATGCAATTCACACCAGAGACTTCTGCTTTTTTAGCTCTTCCTCCAACTGACAGCACTGGAATTTGGGCCTACGGTGGTCGCAAATAGGTGTCTAAAGCTTCTTACCTTGAAAAATGTTCCTTGTCACTGTGGCTTAAATAGATAAATAGTTTCAGATGAGATTAACTCTTAACTTAGAAGGAACGAGGTAGACTTCCATCATGGAAAGAGCCAATATGATTTCTTAAGCTTAAGCTTGCAGAGCTCAGGTTGATAGGATGTTGAGCGTTATTCCAACATCTTCATTATTTTTATAGTGGGCAATTTGCGGCGTTTGACCTTTTTTAAATCCAAGTCTCCGACAATATGATTTTCTCAGTGTAATAGGTTCAAATTTCAGTTTTCAGATTCATCTTGTGCTCTGATCTGGTCTTGTAGCGAATGACTGCGGGTGAAGATAATGCTTTCCAAGTAGCCTTTGTTTGTCCATATGGGGACATTAGTAGGGTTTTACCTACAGGTGGTCCTTGATCTATACCAATTCATTTAGTGACCACTTTAAGTTAAAAATGGCACTGGGAAAAGTGACTTATGTCAGAGTATATTCATGAACTGGAATAAAGCATGGTAACAAGGTCAGCCAATGAATAGGCATAGCAACTAAGTCAGCCAATGAGGACTGTTTGGAAACTGAAACTACTCTGCAACTCTGAAGCTATGTTGAGCTTTGAGTCTGTCTATTGAAGATAAAACTGCTTCTCTCCTCTGCCATGTGTCTTGCTTACCTGCTGAACTAAAGTGAAACTGATGTCTGTTTCTGAGCTCCTGAGTTGCTGTTCTACTCTGAACCTGTGACATATCTGCTTCTGTTTGCTCCATGTTGGAGAAATCTAAAACTGGTATTGTAAAATGTACTTTATATGTTTATAAAGAAGTTAGATGAAGCCTCAGTTATCTGTGTTTACTTTTCAGGCACTGAATTTATGCTGCAATACTCTGAACAACTTAGCATCGGTACCATTATAGAAATGTTATAGAAATGGCTAGTTTATATTACTAAAAGTAAAACGTTGAGGTTTGATGCAATTATTTTATTCCACTGCACTGAAGGTACTTGGAAGTCCATGCTTTTTCTTTCTTTCTTTCTTTCTTTCCTTTTTCTCTACCCTTTCCCCTTCCTTTCTCCCTCCCTCCCTTGTTTTCCTACTATTTTCATTTGTACATTTGGATTTTATATGTTAAACTAATAATTAAAATAAAAGGATCCAGGAGGAAACAATTGTCTTCCTGGGAATTATTCAGCCGAAGGATTATTGTTATTCTACCTGGCCTTCTAAAACCTCTCCCTACGAAATCCTGATATGTTGGCTTGTTGGCTCTGCCCCCACATACACACACATACATGCACACAAAATCACATCTCTCTTGATTCATGAGTGAAGCCCAGTTTATGATTGAATTGCCTATGTCTCATTTTCTGCTGACTTGCTTGAAGCCTGAAGGACATGCTATAAATTTAGCTTGCATTGTTTAAGGCAGGTACAAATGCAGAAGCAGATTCAAATCAGTCCTGGACAAAATGGTATTTTCCCCCCTCTTCATCCCCTACCTGCTCCCCTTCCCCATCCAGGAGTTTGCTGTATCTGTTTATCAAATGTGTGGATGACATGACAAACACAAATTAAGTTCTTCGGAAGGGGAGTCTGTTCTCAAGAGGTTCATGATCAAACCTTGCAGGTATGGGCCCTAACTTCCAACAGAAAAAAAGGAGGAAAAAACCCCAAAACCATCAAATTTTCTGTTTTTTCTTTGAAGATGTTTCACTTCTCAACCAAGAAGTTCCTTCAGCTCTGACTGGATGGTGGGGAATGGAAGGATTGATATTGCTTGCAGACAACTGGTCATTTGCATTCTTTGAGTGTGTCATTGAGGCCACCTGGAAGTTTATTTGTGTTATTAGGGTCACATCTGAGTGGTGCAAATGGGTTTGGAGCCTTCTTGGAACACAATACTTTCAATAGTTCCAAGAAGGCTCCACACCCTTTTGCACCACTCAGGTGACCCCGAGGACACAGATAAACTTCTACATGGCCTCAGTGACTCTCTAAAAGGATGCAAATGACCCAGCTATATGCAAGGAGTATTAATCCTTCCATTCCCCACCATCTAGTCAGAGTTGAAGAAGCTTCTTGGGTGAGCAGCAAAACATCTTCAAAGAAAAAAACAGAAATTCCATTTGCCTCTTGAAAAAGAGCCCTTTGGGATAACCATGATCTGGATGACAGAGAATCTCCACAGACTATAGAAGTGTTCCTTCCCACTGTGCTGAGAGTGCAAACCTCTGGTAAGCATTGAGCATGGCACCACACATGGCAGCGAGCAGCACTGCTGGGGAAATCCAGTACATTATTGATGACAAGTCTCGCCAATATGTTTTTGTTTCCTCTGTCAACAGAGAGACAAATTGCCTCTGATTTCAGAGAAGGTGGCCTGTTGAAAAAAAGAGAAATGGCACTTCATTTTTGACTTATTTATTATATGAGATCTAGCCAAGCGAGACTTATTTACAAGGAAGGAGACAACATATTTGCTTCAAACAAGGAAAGAGGAACAATTGAAAATCTCCTGGGGAGACTCCAGTTTTTAAAGGTATCCCATGATGAACCTGACACTCCTCTCCCTCAAGTCTGCACCCCAAAGGTCTGGGCTTAACCTATCTACCTCCTCCTCTTTTTTTGAGTAGAATTTTGGGGGAAGCTGTCCATTCAGGTAAGTCAAAATGTCTCCATAACCTTCTCATCAAAGGGACAGCCCTTGTTTTTACATAGGACAAATGAGCATCTCACATAAAAATGGTGCAGAGGATGATCATGATATTCATGGCTGCCATCTTGGCTTTTGGGATATTTCTCTCCTCTCTTCCACCCTTGAATGCTCCTGAATCAAAGACAGAGCTCTGTGTCTGATGTCCAGGATCTATCCAAAACATCTTGGTGAGATTATGAAGGCACTGGTTGGATTAGCTATACCTTTATATAAAGGAGATTGCCTTGATCAAATGGCATTTATCAGATGATTTAGGGGGCGTTCTTAATCCCATAGTAAAACTAGGACCTTTGTTAGAGAGGATGAAAGAATGATTATAGAGAACCTGTGCCTCTTGTAGACATACTGTTAGGGTTCCAGCAATTGCCCTAATTAAATCATGAGCCTTGAGCCAAACTTCAAAAGAATCCAAAAGATTTATTAGGAGCAACATATCAGCATTAGTGCAATTGAAGCCACCTCTGACATACATGATTTATGGTCACCTGTGACCCTGTTCCCCCCTCCCCCCTAGGTGTGTCATGCATCAGATTCTCCAATGAAGCACATTCATGGGCTGGGTGTCATCAATCACATGCTCCAGTGAAGGATTTTTGAGGGCAGAAGATTTGGTAGCCTAGCCACAATCTTTGTAAGATAAGTGTGGAATATACTTCTGGTCTGTCCGTCCCATCCCCCCCCCACTTATGGCAACTCAGAAGCAAGCATGCTTTATGAGTTGACACATATATGCTATCTCACATGGCTTTTCCAACTCAACCTGAGGGATCTCTATGGGCACATGAAGTATCCTTTGATGGACTAGTATGGGTGGTATGATCCCCTACTACCGCTATGTCAACAAGGATTAGTATCTATTATTGTTTCCCCTGGATTACATTTTTTTTAGAGGAGAGGAGAGAAGGAGAAGGAAGAAAAGAGGAGAGGAGAGGAGAGGAGAATTTTATCACAAAAGATTCATGGAAGATAAGACTTTTAGATCTTCTCTAAATCTAACTGCTAGATTTAGAGGCTGACTTTCTGATGGAAAAGAACAGATGTGTATGCACTATTGTCTTCATTCCACAGCTGGTCATTGCTGAAAGCTGAAGGTTGGGCTATTTACATCTTTGCTTTGATAAATGGTTAACTGTATGTCCCTTGCATAACTAGGAATAAGTAATCTTGGAAAATTTTAACCTAAGTGGAGTACAGTTGAATCTGGTGAAAGGATTCTCCAAATGTCTATTGAAAAGGAAGGAATTCTCCCAGAATTTCTCCAAGACAGGAATTTTCCTTAGCAGTGACAAGAATTTCATTGCTGAAAAAAAAAAAAAAACTCTGTGAGAAAAATTACTTCTCTTGGGGCCAGAGAAATAATTTGCAGTGAAAGACAAGAAGACGTGTACACCCACCTGATTACCACTTGATCAAGAAATAAATGCAAGAACATCCTTTCCAACTAGTGAATTTCAAAAGAAGCTTTTCCTTTTTTGACTTAGGAAAATAGATGGAGGAATGGAATTGAGGATTGTCAAATTGATGGAGAAATTGTCAATATAAAAGCCAGAAGATTTTGGTATCCAGAACAATAAACAATTGTTTATGAAAATAGAGTTAAATGGGTTCTTGGTGTTTCTAAATTAATTTCCCCTTCTAAGCCATGCTTGTTGTTCCTTTTCTGTGCAATAAGGCAGTAAATAAATAAATAAACTTTCCATGAAATATATATCCACAGAAGCAAACATTATGTCTCATTAAATTACTTCTTGTAGAGATGCTGCACCTCAAAGATTTGCACAATCAAAGCCAGTTCTTTCTTTCTCTCTCTCTCCTGTCACCTTAGCCTTAATCATGTAGGTGGGTCATTGTCAAACACCAAATTCAAAAGTGAATGGTTGCACAGTCAGAAGCTTGTTCACACCAGCACTGTCTGCCACATTTTGGCATAAAGCCAGAAAGGAGCTTAAGGCAAATCTCTCTCTTTCTCCACTGAGATCTAATAAGTGTGAGAACTCTACGGAGCTTGTGCAAAAGTAATTTTCCTATCAGCTGTAATCGGTCTGTGGTTCACTTATTGCTGGAGTCTTAAACAAGGTCTGGATGATAAAATTAATCTTATATATTTTAAGCTAGAGTTTTGGCATGGTTGAGTTCTTCCTTTTTTGTCAAGGTCTTTGGCTATGATTGTTGAGTAGTTGACTTAATTGTGAGGTTAAAAATTTCCTGCATTCACCTCTGGGAAACTCATATTTCACTAGTGGATATGTGGAGTGGCAGGAGCAGACAATTCACAAAGCCTAACCTATTGTTTCGACTTCTGCTAAATCCAATTATTTGGTTATCGAAAACAGCACTTCGCTTTTTGCTGTGTGATTATATGGCTGAATAATTCTTATAAACTATCTTGTTCCATTTTATTACAGTGTATTTGCATGTAAAATGCAGTTGTTCCTTTTAAAGCCAAAATAACATTAATTTCATCCCTATGTTCCAGAGGGGATGTATGGAGTCTCAGCCTTGCATCTTATCTTTCTGCTCTGTGGATTAAAAATCACTGGAGCTGAGAAACCCCTGACATCCCTTCTTGATGCGAAGTCCTGTAGAACAAATGAACCTCCCTAATTCTCAACAGACCAAGCTACTTCGTTAAGAGTTGGGGTAATGAGAATGAAAGAAAATCAATTCAAGACTTTGACATCGTAAATCTTATATTGACAAGGAGGACCATAGGAATTGTCTTTCATTGGCCAAATCTTTAGCTTTCTTGATCACTGAAGAACTAAAGTTTCAAAATGGTTGAAGCTGCTTGGATGAGCAGCGAAACATCTCAAGCTAACAACCATTATTATTCCAGTTGCAATGGCTCAACCTTCAGAGAACCTGGATGGCTGAGAATCTTCTTTGAAATCCAGATGGATTGGTTTGGTGAATTGAAGATTATTTTGTCACTTGGGGAAGTGTGCTATATCAGAGTAACATACAAGGTACAAAGGTGACTGGTAAAAATATAGGAAAAATCTACTTTGGAAAACTTAAAGACCCAACAGTAATAACGAACTCAGACATATGAACTATACAAAAACTCACTTTGCAATTAAAAAATACCTTCAAAGTTCCTTCCCATTATAAAAGAAAAATGATTTATTCAGCAAATGAATATTAAAAATAGCATTCATTGAAGATATTTATATTAAAAATGAGCATTTGAGAATAGCATATGAATAAGTGCGCGTGTTAAGGGAGGTTACATAGAAGAGCTACGGCTATTAAAGGAAGTGAGCTGATTTGTTCTGCTTTTCTCTTTAAATAAATCTGTTAGAATAAAGGTGAACTACAATAATGCTTCACAAATCCAGACAGATATATATATATAAATCTCATCTGCCATCACCAGGCTTCTGTACTGTGTATATATGGGACCTTGTTGAAACGTTGCCAACATGCTCTCAATCTTACACAGGAAAAGACCCGAATATATATTTCAAATATATATAAATATATATATACTAAACAGCACACATGTAAGTACCCGCGAAAGCTTAAAAAACCATATGTATATATATATACATATATATACATATATATACATATATACATATATACATATATACATATATACATATATA
>BLBF01000058.1:2722528-2734237 GCA_015471245.1 Laticauda colubrina
ATATATATATATATATATATATATATATATATATATATATATATCTGAAGTGACTTCTTGAGTGAGCAGAGAAGAAATTATTTCTGTGGTTAAAGTTTAGGGTTGTACAAATCTTTGCTCAGTTGAAATTTTTCGCAAATCACCCTTTTAAAGCAGCTCCATGAAAGAACATGACTACCTCATTTTTAAACATGAAGGTCTTCCTTGATTTGAATTTTCCTCAAATAAGTCCAATCACCAGAAAAGTAAAGTCCTTGGTGCTCTTTGAGCTTGGTGATTTTCTTGCAGACATTTCATGACCCAACTAGGTTGCTAATTGGGCCATAAAACATCTGCAGGAAGACAACCAAGCTCAGAGAGCACCAACAACTCCACAGTTCAATCCTGAGCCACAAATATTCTCTTCTATTAGAACAACAAAAGGGTTTTGTTTTTGTTTTTTGCACATGCCTGATGAGGTTTGGAGGGGAGAAGAACCTCATGGCTGTCTCGTCGTCACCTAAATAAGAAGATTCATGCTGTCTCTGGAGTATCATCATCTCATCGAGATGATTTCAACTTGCCTATTCATTTTGTTGACAGTTTCCAACATCTTAGAGTGGTGAGCAGGCACCCACTACCATGGCAACTCCTATTTTTTTCTCCCCTAGCTGAAATAATTAGCACAAATAGTGGAGAAACAGCCTTAATGCCAAATAGATTGTACAGTTTCGACAATTGCACAATGGTGTTTAACTGCTAGTTTTTCCTAATTGTGGTTTAAAGTCTGAGAAAGCTGTAGAGCTATTTGTTTCATGAAAGGCAATAGAAAGGAGGAGGATTCAGCAAATGAGCAATAATAGCAAATATACCTGAAAAGCAAATTTGATTTTCTATTTGTTGAGGCCCTGCATGGATTGGAAATGACTGATTTCCTTTTGTTTTGGTTGGAAAGGTCTGTCAAGAATCTGCACGGAGACAAGCAGAGACAATTCTAGTCTAGATCTTGCTTCTCTGTAAGTGTGTTTACAACTGTTATGGAGTCTGCCCATTACAGTTGAAGGTTATAATGGTTGTCCAGCAAGCCATCATGTGACCTTTTTTTAAACCATGGTCAGTAGGACAACACTTAGTGGTGTGGTGGCCTAGAGGTAGAGTTCTTGCCTCACAATCAGGAGGCTGTGAATTCGATCCCAGGTACAGGCAGATATTTCTCTCTCTGGGCACAATGAGAATATATCTGCTGGGGAAAAAAACCCTCCACATTGAAAACAAGAAGGGCATCTGGCCAGTAAACACTCATCTCCATTCAGTTGCCCAGACTCCACTCTGCAAGGGATGATGGGGTCATTAAAATAAGATGATTAGAGAACACTGAAATCATCAAAGCAAAACCATTGTTTGCACTTAAAAAAAAAAAAAAAAGCAATTATCCATACTACTGTTTATTTTCTCCTTTCTTTCATCACTTGGGGGGGAGGAAGTATCACACATTTGGTTTTTCTTACTATCGAATTTTTTTCAGTATTTAGTAGGAATCACTCTAGATAGCGATGCATTTTCAGTTCAGCTTTTTAAACTTCAAAACGGCACTTAATTTCTTGCCTGGAATGTGATTAATGGTAAATTATGAGCTCAGTTGAATTAATAGCTTAAATGCTTAAGATATTTTCAGTAATTCAGAGAGAAGAACTGGAGCAAGTTGTAACATTCTGAGGCATGCATGGCTTAGCTTGAAAGTGAGCAATCCACATAGATTTATTTTCCTTAAGGAGGAAATAATAATTTGTGGGCCACAAATGGTATTTAAACTCCACATTTTCTTTAACACCAGAGGCCTCGTGAGACATTTGGTAGACCAAATCTTCAAAGATTCCTTTAGGATAAAAGTAAGGAGAAGGGCATTTTGGAAATGCAAGATTGATGTGAGTTCTACAAGGCAGACTCCAACACCTAAATCATGAGTATGAAAATTACCTTTAGTATAAGGTTACAGGAACAGAATCTTGCAACTCTGAAAGTACTTTCCCCCTTTTCAGGAAGTCACTCTCTCCAGTGCTTTTTCAAAATAGGGAAGTGGGGATACCCAGGGAAGTTTTTGAAGTGATGGAGACAGGGTGAACATCTCTAGATGGTCCATAGCAGAGGTGGTCTTCAGCATGTTCTGACCGGTTCTGGAGAACCGGTAGCAGAAATTTTGAGTATTTTGGAGAACTGGCAAATCCCACCTCTGACTGGCCCTGCCAACCCCATCTCTTCTCTGCCTCCCATTGAGTCCCAGCTGATTGGCTGGGTCTTCTTTGATTACCCTGCACAGGAGAATGGAGCTGGAAAGCAGGTTAGTGGGGTGGGGAGTGAATGAGGATTTTGCAGTAACCTTCCCCCAGGAGTGTGGTGGGAATGGAGATTTTACAATATTGTTCCCCTGCCATGCCCACCAAGCCACACCCACCACACCACACCTACAGAACCAGTAGTAAAAACATTTGAATCCCACCACTGGTTCATTTGTTTTTTTAAAAACAAATCCCTGGCCTCTTCACCCCTTGCTCAATACAAGTGGATCTGAAAGATGGATTTGAGATGAATTACATGGAAGATTTCCTTCATCCCACCAAGAGGGACAATCCTTTCTATAAATCCATTTTGTGTTTTGGGTTCTGACTGCATTTTCCATTTGGGAGAACTTGTTTTGCATCTCAAATCAGGCTGGGAAATGCAATTTTTGCCTTGCCTTTCTGTTCTCTCCTGCGCGGTTCAATCTTTTGTTTATCAGCCCACTCAGCATTCCTTAAGAGCTGGAGAATTCTGCAACCAATCAAGAGTTTTCTCATTAATTCCGCTCACATCCCTCTTCTGAATTCCTGCTCAGGTTTAGAATCCTTGCAATGTAAGCTGATTGTTTCCCCTTCCACCACCATCACTGCCTCCCTTCCACCTCGTGGTTATACTTCAGTCATCAGCCACATTGGATATTTATATTTTCTCCCAAACGTTTTGAAAGATATTTGTCTTGTAAAAATGGGACTCTGGCAGGGAGGGCTATTGTTCTGGGTGTAATCTGCTTTCGAAGCAGTTTTTCAAACTTCTTGAAAATGAGGAAGAGTTCTCTGGGACCCCTTTCCTTTCCTTTCCTTTTTTTTTTTTTTTTTTGAGATTTTAAGAGATCAGTGTTTGCTGATAAATCTCTGCTGATAAAGCTATGGCATTTTTAATCCTGTGCATTTTGGATCTATAGCTCTGTGTTTTATAGGACAGAGGACCATTCTCTATCCGTTTTCAAGGTGAAAATCCCAAAACAGCAACCTCAAAGATGTCCCTCAATGCATCTTAGAATTGTAGCTGACAACTATGAATCAGTGCTAGAACTGATGATGTTCCCTAATTGGGTAATGAAACGTCAGCAAGAAAACCACCAAGTGCAGAAAGCACCAAGGACTCCACAGTCCTCCTCCTCCTCTTCCTCTTCCTCCTCCTTCTCACAAACCTTTCTCCCTTCTAGAACCAGTAATGGGAAATGGAATCTTGATAGAAGAAAATATTTGTAGCTCAGGGTTGAACTGTGTGTGTTCTCTGAACTTCCTCAACAAGGCAACAAGGCTGCCAAAAGGGAAAATGTTTTTTCAGATGCTATCGTTAGAGACATAGTTTCCAGATCAAAGCAAGGAATATTTTCCCGAAGTTCTGAAACATTTTCATGATCGTTTCCATCACACTTCTACCTCTGAGCATTACTGCTTAGTTCCAGGCACCAAATGTCAAGAAGGATTCAGAAGAATTGGAAGAGGTTCAGAGAAGAGTTAATGTGGCTCATCATGAAATTGGCAACTAACCTGTATGAATGTCCTTGAGAGCACTGGGAAAACTGGGGAAAAAAAAACTTTTGGTCTCATGTGCACAGTTCAACCCATTAGATCAGTTGGCATTAGAATTTGCAAAGTGCAGATTCCTAAAACATATCTAGATGGATAAGTGAATCCCCTTTTAAATTTATATAAATAGAGAGAAAGAAACAAATCCCCATTTATTTCTTCGTGCAATTGTTCCATTTCTTTTCCACACTGGGGACTGACAATTTCACCCACTCAGATAACAATATAATAAACTCCCAATCTTTAGAGACAAATGTGAAATTATACAATGGTGCATCCAGGATAGGCGAGGCAGAAATTCTGCATCAAAAATCTTGTCATTTGACTATCTAGCTACAAAAAAAAATAAAAAATATTCTGGGTTATCAGACTGGGCTAGAAAAAAAGATATTTTTGTAGCAGAGCACCCTTGGGGATCTGCTGTATAGATATCGCACAACCTAGTGTTCCCCCAGATGATTCTCATCCTTCTTGGCATTAATTGCTGTGGTAGTAGAAAAAAGCCAGACTCAATTTCTTTCTTCTCACGAGCTTCCCAGCTGGATTGAAAATGGAATATCTTTAGCAACATCAGGCTTCAAATAATAAACTGGAGAACAATGTGGTCCCTTCAGTGCTTAGAGGAAATGACAGATAATTATTACCATTTTATCATTTGGTTTAGCTCAGAATCCCATCCACGATGCCATGGAAAGGTGGAGCACACAGAAAGATTAAGCACCCCTCATCATCGTTAAAGCAAACAAGCTGAAAATCAATCAAC
Organism: Laticauda colubrina; assembly: GCA_015471245.1. Lineage (NCBI taxonomy): Eukaryota > Metazoa > Chordata > Lepidosauria > Squamata > Elapidae > Laticauda > Laticauda colubrina. Next base: position 2,727,143 of record BLBF01000058.1, read on the forward strand.
CCCAAAGTTTCCTACCTTCCTTCTTCTTTGGAGGACTTCCAAACTGGATGCCCTACCAGATCCATATGCCATGCTGAAGGTCAAGTAATTGGCAAGGACAGTTAAGTTCTAATTGGAACATTAGAACCTAAGCTGCTCTTAGTGCTTCAAAGAACACATATACAAGCCAAATCAAGGATGTGCTTAAAATCAGAAGCAACTCCTCCTTTCAGGCAATCAGCGTCTGTGGTGGAACGTAGCCTGGATTCCCAGCAGGGAGGGAGGGGCTGCACTACAGAGGACCAAGAGACAACAAAGTTTAGATAGTTTGGTGGAGAGGAAGAGAGTAAAGAAAGCTCTTCCCAAGAAGTCCTCAGAGTATCTCTTCAGTGATGTGAACAGTTGCTTTTGTTTGGGAAGATTTCTGTCAATAGTTGAGGAGGAGTAAGATAAACTACTCAGAAGTAACTCCATGTAGCACTGTTAGTTCCTGGAACTAACACATCCACAAAAAAATGATTGGGATGGAGGCAACCAGACTTTAGGAGGCACCTTCTAAGGAGCTACTCGCAAGAAAATTAACTTCCATGTTTCAACTTTATGTTGTAGTTAGTTGTGAAATTGTGTCTGACCCATCGTGACCCCATGGACAACGTTCCTCCAAGCCTTCCTGTCCTCTACCCTCTGGAGTAGATCCTCAAGAGGATGTTCTTCCTGTTCCGTGGTGAAAAGTGTGCAAATTCTCCTTGAGGGAGACTCTCCAGGAAGTCTTTAGGACTTCAACTCATTTCAGTTCATGATGAGAAGGGCATGTTTACATGGACGGAATAACCAGTCAGTATCAAGATTCTTGCTTTTGCTTGTGGGCAAAAGTCAACATGGGCAGATACCAATGAAAGATGTTGAGACTCTAGAAAGAGTGCAGACAAGAGCAAAGATTAGGGGACCAGAGGCTAAAACATATAAAGGACGGTTGCAGGAACTGAGGATGTCTACTTTGATGAAAAGAAGGATTAGGGGAGACACGATAGCAGCCTTCCAATATATCAGGGGCTGCCCCAAAGAAGAGGAAGTCAAGCTATTCTCCAAAGCACTTGAGGGCAGGACAAGATGCAACGGATGGAAGCTAATCAGGGAGAGAAGCAACTTAGCACTAAGAAGAAATTTCCTGACAGAACAACTAATCAGTGGAATGACTTGTCTCCAGAAGTTGTGAATGCTCCAACACCAGAGATTTTTAAAAAGATGTTGTATAACCATTTGTCTGAAGTGGTGTAGGGTTTCCTGTCTAAGCAGAGGTTGGATTAGAAGACCTCCAAGGTCCCTTCCAACTTTGTTATTCTATTCTAATTCTCACTCCACTGCTGGACAAAAATATGTTGTCTCATTGTGCTGAAAAGCAAAATCTGTGAAAAAAAAACCCCAATAACTCCTACCCACATATAAAGAGGCATTTTTCTACTATTTCAGGACTCCCTGTGGTGACGTGCTTCTATGGCTCTTTCAATAGGGAACTCAAAAACAATGTCACTGCATGAAGGATTTCTATCACTACGCCAACAATTAAAGAATCCTACGATGGAAAGAAACTTAGTTCAATGTCTAAGAAACCACAGCAAAATTGCTACCCTGGGAATAATCTCCATCCCTCAGGGGAGAGGGGTTTCGTTGAGAGTAAGAACATCGACTTGGCTTTTCATGTCTTGTGATTTCAGTTTGGCTTGGGGGCAATGAAACACATACCCTGTTTTACAGCAATCTGACATTAAGATTAATACAAACCTCCTGCTGTGTGTTCAGCTCACTGAGTTTGTGGTTTTTTAATGGGTTCAATTATTTTGCTGCCACCTGACCACATTTTCTTCATTCTGCTAATTCATCCCCCCCACCCAAACACAAGTGTGGAATGGTGGTTCCCTTGATATTGACAATTCAATCACTATTGGAGTGTGTCTATTGCCTTTCCTCCTTAATAACCTGCTTTCCCCCCCCCCCCCCCCAAGCCTGCTCTGCTATCTAACAAATGTTTGTGGCAATGTCTTCAGTTCAGGGTTTCTCTTTGGCTCCCTTATCGTGGCGCTTTCAATCTGGAGGGAATCGCCTTGTTTGAACGCTGACAATTTCAGTGTGGCTCTCCAAAGTCTATTAGTGCTTTCCACTAAATGCATTTTGGAAGGAAAGAAGGGAGAAGGGAATAACTGGTTATATTTATGGATTCACGCTTCAGCAAATGGCCTTCAATTCTTTGTTTTCAACTGAACAGAAGAACAGAGTTAAGAGGTCTTCTAGTCCAGCCCCTGCTCAAACAGGAAACCCTATAATATTCCAGATAAATGGTTGTCCAATCACTTATTGAAAACCTCCAGTGTTGGAGCATTCAGAACTTCTGGAGGCAAGGAGTTCCATCGATTAATTGTTCTAATTGTCAGGAAATTCCTCCTTAGTTCTAGGTTGCTTCTCTCCTTGATTAGCTGCCATCCATTGTTTCTTGGATGGAGATAGATAGATGGATAGATAGATAGATAGATAGATAGATAGATAGATAGATAGATAATAGACAGACAGACTGGTAGACAGAAAGTAGAGGGATGAAAGAGAGAGATAAATAGATAGATGATAGATGATGATTGATAAAGATAGATAGATAGATAGATAGATAGATAGATAGATAGATAGATAGATAGATAGATAGATATAGAGATATAGAGAAAAAGTGATGGAGAGGGAAAGAGGGAGGAGAGAAAAAAGGGGGGCGCTACTCTCCCTCAACTAAAATCTCACTTTGGAAAGCTTTTGTTTCCTAGGAGCACACTTGTGGCATGGGACCACAGCTGGAGATGGATGGGTCTGCAGAAGCCTCTCTGAGCTCAAATGAGATGCAGCTCTGGTCTGTGGCCTTCTTTGACTTCTCCCGTGCCACTTTGAAGCTCCAGATGCAAGCGTCTTTCCACAGCACTGAATTTAAATCTTTCTCCCAGAGACATCTTCTTTCCTATGCAAATAGGGAAGAGCCACAGCTCTTAAGGCAATCAAGTTAAGTCGAGTGTGCTTTCTACCTGAAGACAATGAAGTCCAGTTCTCTGCTGACATGGGGCCGTTTTCCCTGAGCCAGCAAAGCTTTTAATTTCAAGGAAGCTGTCCGTGACATTTCTTCATCATCTCTGTCATAAGCAGGCTTTAATTTAAAATGGGCCGAGAACATCGTCAATTTCCATTTCATTGATAAGTAGACAGAGAAATCCATTTCCCTTCCCTCTTCTGCTCATTTATATTTAAATGTATGAAAGTTAAACTAAAAATAAAATAAAATAAAACCTAAAGAGAGGGATTGACTTGGGATGAAGTACGGGACTGAATGTAGCAAGCTAAATTTTTACATTAATTTAATAGTGACAGATAAATCCGAATGCAAATGAGATCTGAGAGGTGCCTTCAACACACACATTTTTTTAAAGAAATAGAAAGCAAAAGACAGACAAGGAAAAAAAACCTTCTAAATGCTTTGCTGATTGGCATCTGTGGAAACCCCACTGCATTCTTTATCTAAATTACTCACCTGATAATTTTATGAAGCACACCACAACTTTCATGATATGTTAATTCTTTGGGATTGATTTAGAAGGAAGCTAATCAAGGATAGGAATAACCTAGAACTAAGGAGAAATTTTCTGACACAGAGAACAATTAACCAGTGGAACAACTTGCCTCCAGAAGTTGCAAATGCTCCAACATTGGAGGTTTTTAAGAAGAGATTGGACAGCTATTTGTCTGAAATAGGATCTCCTGATTGAGAAGGGGATTGGACTAGAAAACCTCCAAGGTCCCTTCCAACTCTGTTATTCTCTGTTTCTGGCTTCAAGCCATATGAATTCCCAGCCTGGCCCTTCAAGTCCACACCTCTTAAAGTTGTCAAGTTTGAAAAAAAAAAACCTCCACTTTAAAAAGTTCCTCTAACTCTGTTATTCTGTTATAAGGATCTCAAAAAGTCATTTGGTCCAAACAAAAGGAGACTTTGAGTTTGCTTGTTCTGCTTTTCCTTGTTGTGTCCTTGTTTACTTAAAGTGAACAATCAAGTGAGCAAGAGGGGAAAAAATGGGGTGCAGAAAACAGTAGCACCAATTAAACCTTTTTTTTTAAACCAAAACCTCAGTGTCATATCATCAAAGTAAAGCACCAAATGTACAGAAGTACATTTACCCAAGCACTAAATGGGATGTGTCGAAAGCAATAGAATCCATTTTCAACTGCAACCTAACGGCCTTTTATTAAGACCTTTGGGTCAACTCATCAAAATAAAGGAAAGTGGAGAAGATCTAGAAGAATTACTGTGTGTGTGTATGTATATACAAAAAATCTACATATAACTTAACTTCTGGACCAAATGGGTTGAAACATTAAACATTTGGCCCAATGTTTATCTCTTATTTGCTTTATTTTATTTATTAAATTTCTACTACTGCCCTATCTCAGCCTAAGTGATTTTGGACAGTTTGCAATGAAATATGTAAGTACACGAATAGAAAATAGAAAAACAGAATAATAGAGTTGGAAGGGACCTTGGAGGTCTTTTAGTCCAACCCCCTGCATTTGTTTCAGACAAATGATTATCCAATCTCTTCTTAAAAACTTCCAGTGTTGGAACATTTACAACTTCTGGAGGCAAGTTGTTCCACTGATTAATTGTTTTAATTGTCAGGAAATTTCTCCTTAATTCCAAGTTGCTTCTCTCCTTGATTAGTTTCCACCCATTGCTTCTTGTCCTGCCTTCAAGTGCTTTGGAGAATAGCTTGACTCCCTCTTCTTTGGGGCAGCCCCTGAGAGATTGGAACTTTGCTATCATGTCACCCCTAATCCTTCTTTTCATAAGACTAGATATGTTCAGTTATTGCAACTGTTCTTCATATGTTTTAGCCTCCAGTTTCCTAATTATCTTGGTTGCTCTTCTCTGCAGATATAGAGAAAGGCAATGTGGAATCACAATGGCAGGGGGTAGAACAAGCAGATGGGGGAGGGCTCAGAGAAATGCTGAAACTGCCCGCCTCTTCGGGGCGCAAAACAGCGCTGCCCAAAAATGCAAATGATCTCCAACGACCAGATGGAGAGAGCTAACGTTGGGAGATTGTAATGTGATTTGGAGTCTGAAAGCCTGAAAAAACAAACAGGACTATATGCAGACCTGCTGAGTAATACTCCTGTTTCGGCCAAGGAAGAACAAAAAGCACTGCTTATCCACAACAAGGCTGAGCCAAAACTGGGGAATGCTGGGGAGGAGTCCCGTGGAGGAGGAGGAGCGTTCCACAAATTAAGCCCAGCCTAGACATGCAGAGACTGAAGTACCTCCCACTACTGCAGGGGTCCCCAACCACTGGGCCCTGGACCAGGACCGGTCCGTGGATCATTTTGTACTGGGCCGCAAAGAATAAATAATCGTGATTAAAATATATATAAAAATATTCTTTTAGTAAAGAAATAGTAAAGAAGCCCTTTACTATTGGGGAAGAATTGATTTTGCTGGTCCTTTAAAAAGTGTTTCTGAGTGAAACTGGTCCCTGGTACAAAAAAGGTTGGGGACCACTGCACTACTGGATGCTCTGAAAGCTCATGGGAGAATGGCACCACATTATGGAAGTCATTTGCATGGGATCATACATTCGTGTTTTTTTTTTGTTTTTTTTCATTTGTTGGGATATAATCACAAAATACTGACCCAATTTCATTGTCGAGATTCCTTTTAAAAAGACAGAGGTTGCCTCTAATGCTGAATTAGAAAATTTCTTTTCACTGAAGTATGTATATCCAGTACATCTGTAGCTGCTCCAAATGTGCCAACTGCATTGTAGGAAAAAGTGAAATTATTTTATTTATGTATGTGTATATATATATTATTGATTAAAATTTTATGCCACCCCAATCCTCTACAAGGGGACTTTGGGCAGCTTACAAGTTAAAATGAATAAATGAGTGTAATAACTGAATTAATGAAGTTTGAAGAGATGTGGTATTCACTAATAGATGGCATTAATTAGGAAAAGCAGGTGCTCGGATGTTTGTCAAATTTGAAAAGATGAGAACCTGTAAATTAAAATTTTCATTTTGTAGTAGCAGCAGCATGTACTGAGTAACTGATTATATCAGAGAGGTTGTTCAGCAGGTTCTGACCAGTTTAGAGAACTGGTAGAAGAAATTTTTATCTTATTCCTCATCTTTTTTTTATCTCATTCTTTCCTCAAGGAACTAAAGCACAGTGGTTGAGTGGTTGGAATGCTGGGCAAGAGGTAAGCAATCCTACATTTGAAAGCTGCCATGGGGGAAGGGTTGAGTTCTTGTCCTTCACTCCAGTTCCTGCTGGGCAGATGAAAAGAACCACCAACTGGGCATCCCCAGACAATGGTAATGTCACCAGCTAATCCTTTCAACCCAGAAGTGCCTTCGTGTTTCTGACATGCTTGTGAAATCAATCAATCAATAAATAAATCAAGGAACTCAGAATATGCCTATAACAGGAGAGAAAGTGAAGGAAGCAGTTACTGCTATCTGGATATACTCAAGTGACCTTGATTAGTAGAGCAGCAATGAAAAATATTTGATGCTACCATTCACTCTTGGCTAGCAATGTTCCTAAAAATCCATGTCTCTTCGGGTGCATTTTTTCATACATTTTTTCCACTATGCAAACAATTTATATCTATTAAAAAATGGAAGGGTCTGACAGAAACAATAATAATACGTACATTCAAAAATTATGCAGAAAAATTTGCATCTGGGGGACTCACTTAGTAAAAAGGACTATATTTTAAGGAGTTCCAAATTCAAAATACAGCCACTATAGAAATATGTATTATTATTAAGTAATTATTATCATTATTATTAGTGTTGTTGTTGTTGCTGTTGTTGTTGTTGTTATCCTTGAGATGTTGACATTATTGGGTGGCTGGAGAGCATCAGAATTTCATTGTAACATGTGCCATTGTGTATACAGGAAAAATGACTATAAAGGTGATCTTATCTTATATTTATTTTATATACATTTATTTGATTGATAACCCTCATTTTTTTCTTGGAACACATATCCTTCCTTCCTTCCTTCCTTCCTTCCTTCCTTCCTTCCTTCCTTCC
>BLBF01000058.1:2734247-2744773 GCA_015471245.1 Laticauda colubrina
TCCTTCCTTCCTTCCTTCCTTCCTTCCTTCCTTCCTTCCTTCCTTCCTTCCTTCCTTCCTTCCTTTCCTCCCTCCCTCCTTCCTTCCTTCCTTCCCATCAATGCTGTGAAGAACATTGGGCTAAGAGACAGTGTTTGTCATGATCTCAAAAACCCAATTTTTATTTGTGTTAGGTTGGTAGTAAATCTGTTGGTTTTGTTTTGAAGTCATAAATCTAATCTGTGTTTCTATACCCAAGCAGACCTACCAGGAAGTCAACACCAAAAGAAGCAGACATGAGGAGAAATCAAAAACAACACCAGTCAATCAACAATCCTATTTTAGGTACGATTTTTATGAATAGGAAATGACAAAAACCTACAGACTTGTCCCAATTCCTTGGCCAAGTCCAAGGTGCTGTCTACATACTGACCACCTCAGACTCCACTCAAGCACAGAGGGGTCTTCTCAGAGCTGACCTCCTTCATCAAGTTATTCTTGGACAGTCCTGCCAACAGGTGTCTCTTGACTTAGTAAGCACTCCAGGCTTCCCTCATTTGATATTACATCTTCATCTGTTGATGTTCTCCAAAACAGGATGGAGGAAACATCTGATCTTCATCAGGTCTGGTGAAGCCAGTTTCTGGCTTGATATCAAGCTGAGATGATGCCAGAGGCAATTCTCCTCCTTCTACTCCTCATCTGGAGATTCAGTCTTCATAATGTCCAGCATTTTTTTGTGCCAGTGTGGCTGGTGGCTAGAATGTAAACCAGGAGTCTTCAAACTTGAGAGCTTTAAGACTTGTGGACTTCAACTCCCAGAATTCCTCCTCCAGTCATGTTAGCTCAGTAATTCTTGCCAAGTTTGAAGACCCTTGATGTAAATTAATAGGCTATGAATCAGTCAGAGATGAACAAGGTTATTTCATAGTAAAAATACCCAACAACAATCAGTCTTTGAACAACACCATTTGCAGAATGTTCAGGCCAGATTGTGGATGTGGTCTGACAGGTCAGATTGCAACTGGATAAGCTTAACAACAACTGGTTAACCAAAGGTGCTTTTTCAAAGGGCAACTGGACTCTCTGTGTTTTTCTTTGAAGATGTTTCACTTCTCATCCAAGAAGCTTCGTTTGTTCACCCACAAATGAAGAAGCTTCTTGGATGAGAAGCAAAATATCATCAAGGAAAAACAAAGAAAGTCCAGTTTCTTTTTGAAAAACCACCTTTGGGAAAACCATGACCTGGATGACCGAGCATCTCCATAGACTGGTTCACCAGTAAATCACTATCTGAAATATACAGTAGACCTCTTGGTGGTCCATGGCCAATTCTTGAGTTATGGAAGCCATCAGTCTCTCTCTCTCTTTTTCTCTCTCTCTCTCTCTCCAGGATAACCAACCCACCTGCTTGATCAAAGGAAACTGACCACAAAGACCTCAGAGCTCAACCAACAGTTACTTCTGTGGTTTGAGATTTCCAGCAAGAACCGTATTACTTCAACTGAGATGGTCAAGATGCATTTCATTTTAATTCTATGATATGGTCTCTTGAAAGCAAGAAGGAGCTACCTGCAACTAATCCAATCTGGTGCCTTCTATGCTGAATACATTCATTTATAACCACCCCATTTTATATTCCAGCCCTGTGAATACTGGTGGGAGAGAGACAGACAGACAGAGAGAAAGAAAGAAAGAGACAGAGAGAGACAGAGACACACACAGAGAGACACAGAGAGAGAGGGGGAGGGAGAGGAAGAGAAGGAGAGAGAGGGTGAGAGAGAGACAGAGAGGGGGGGAATGGAGGGAGAGAGGGGGAGAGAGACAAAGAAAGAAAGGGAGAGGGAGAGAGGGAGAGGAGAGAGGGAAGGAGAGAGAGGGGGAGAGAGAGGGAGGGAGAGGAAGAGAAAGAAAGAGAGGGTGAGAGAGAGACAGAGAGAGAGAGAGAGGGAGGGAAGGAGAGAGGGAGAAAAGAAGAGAGGGTGGGAGAGAGAGAGGGGGAGGGAGGGAGAAGAAGAGAAAGAGAGAGGGGGGAGAGAGAGACAGAGAGGGGGGAAGGGAGGGAGAGAGAGCGAGAGAGACAGAGAGAGAAAGGGAGAGAGGGAGAGAGAGAGAGAGAGAGAGGGGGAAAGGGAGAAAGCCCAGTGGTGTTTTCTTTCTTTATCAGCATAATTTATAGAGCGCAATTTCCAGAGCTGCCATTTCTGCTTAGACTCGGGGTTTTTTCCCCTCCTTTCCGCAGCAAAACAAACCTCGATATTACTCAGAGGTTGCAGTTGTGAATTAGCAATCCTCTCGCCTATCTCCAGCACCGGAGGAATTGCATTCAAATTACATTTCTTTACATTTTAATTTCCCTCTGTCCATTCCAAATGGTTTGTGTTTGTGTGTGAATCGTATTAATAATGCCTTTAGATTTCCCATAATTAAAGCCGACAAGCTGAGATAAAGTCAACCAATCGGTAATGTAATCTGGAAGAAGTTTTCAATGCTACCTGTGAAATTGGAATAATGTCATTACTGGCCAGGAACCACATCTGTGAGATGGTGAGTTGACTTCGTCCTGCAGAATCGCGACCCTCTAAATTAGCCATCAGTGTTCTGAACCCACCACCATCCTTTCGGCCCTGCCTGATTCAATCTCCTTCTAGAGGAGAAATCAAGTGTCAAAGAAACTGTATTATTTTAGTGGCAAATCAACCTGCATGTTCGAGGAAGCGTTTTGTTCTCCTTCAAGAAGAAAACCAGTGGCGTATAGATTCTGTTTCTACTCTACTGAACCTGGATGTATCGTCCAGTGAATCTCATTACACAGCGGAGGGAAAACAAATGGATAGATGGTTAGATAGATGGGTTTTTTGAAGAGAAAGACAATTATTTTAAAATTTACATTAGGCCAGAGCCTAAGAGTATATAACTGCTTCCTGCTGAACATGTTGGTGCTCTTATCACCACAGGCATCATGACCAAAGCTGCAGAATAAACAGCCTTTTTTCCCCTGATCCTGTAGACAGGGCATGCAAAGGCAAGAAGATAGATAATCCAAGAAGCAGCCAGTGCAAACAGTGCAAAGAGAGGAACAGCTAAGAGATGACAAAGAAGGAATTGTTGACCCTCAATCCTATTTGTTTAATTAATCTCAGCAGTACAATATTTGGCATGTTCATTATTCTATAAGATAAACTAACCACAATCTAATCCCTCTTAGAAATAATGCAAACATTGCTGTGAATGTATCCTACTATCCAGTGATGGGAATATATATTTTTTTACTACTAGTTCTGTGGGTGTGGCTTGGTGGGCATGGCAGGGGAAGGTTACTACAAAATCCCATTCCCTCCCCACCCCACTAGTCTGCTTTCCAGCTCCGTTCTCCTGTGCAGGGCAACAAAAGGAGACCCAGCCAATCAGCTGGGACTCAGGAGGCAGAGAATAGATGGGGGTGGGGCCAGTCAGAAATGGTATTTGCCAGTTCTCCGAACGACTCAAAATTTCCACTACCGGTTCTCCAGAACTGGTCAGAACCGGCTAAATACCACCTCTGCTACCATCTTCCCAAAGGTGCTGTTTAAAAAGGCAACTCCACTTGCTTTGTTCTTCTTTGAAAACATTTCGCTTCTCATCCAAAAAGCTTCTTCTCTTCTGAGTGAATGGTTGGGAATGGAAGACTTGGTATTCCTTGCAGTTGTTTGGTGGTGAGCATGCTTTTCAAGAGTCATTGAGGACACTTGGTGGTTTATCTCTGCCCTCAGGATCACCAAATAGTGCAAAGGTGTGTGGAACCTGTTTGCAATTGCAGAAAGGACTGTGTTGTACACAGGAGGTAGGTGATGTTGTATTCCTACTCCTCTGTTGAAAAAAGGCTCTTCAATTTGGACCTAGATGGTCTCTGGACCACTCTTTCAAACCAGTGGTCCTCTCTGTCCAGAATATGGACTTTGCTGTCTTCAAAAGAATGACGTTTATCTTTCAAATGCAGATGGACTGCTGAATCTTGTCCTGATGAATTGGTTCACTCCACACAAGCAAAGTACCAGCAAAGGAGGGGAAAAAAAATTCCAGAGAAGTTCCAGAGACAGGAGGTCTAGTCCTGCCATGAATGTAATGAGGGTTAATGGAGAGGAAGTTTCTGTAAGCAACACCAGAATGTTTCCTTCCTGCCTTCCTTACAGGATTAGGCCAGTAATTTCTTCTAACAACCGGTTCTCTGAACTGCTTAGAATGTTAACAACCAGTTCTAGCAAATAGGCGCAAACTGATAGAATCCCACTGCTGGGTGCATGTATATTGTGTCGGTTGATATATGCAGTGGAACAACCACAACTTGGGTGACTAATTCTCTACAGAGACATATTGTACCATCAGTCTTGGCCAACCAGTTATGTGAAGTTAATATGTTCTTGGTCTACATTTAACTTTATTTCTAGAATGTATCTTCCTGAGATGTTTGATGTTTCCCGCTCATTTCAAAGTTGAGTACAGGCTCATGACTCGCATCAAGATCAAATATTTTAAAATGTAAATTTGACATTTAAAAAGCAGCTCCGAACCTATTTTTCATTTCCTCCCCTCCTCCTTTCTCGGCTGTGACAGCCATAGCCTGGCAACACCAGATACACAGATCTGTGAAGGCAAACAAACCACTGCAATTTGAATGGGAGCTAGGAAATATTTTTCCCCCCAGAATATATTTTTGAACATTGCCACCCAATCAGTCATAAACAGAGAGTTTCATATAATTTCTCTTCTCATTGCATAACTTCATTAGAGCTCACTGAAGTGAGAGAAGGAAGTCAGATTGACACCCAAGCTGCATAAACATGAACTCCTGTTTAAACATAAATTTGGAACATATGATGAGTGACAGGCTGTGGAACTCACACAGGTATAAGAGTGTGGAGTTTAATACTGCAGGGTTACCATTGGGCAAAACTGATATTTTACAGCATAGAGAATAACGGAAGGGACAACTTCTAATCCAACTCTCTGCTTGAGTAGGAAACCCTATACTATCCTCAACAAATGTTTGTCCAATCTCTTTCTGAAAGCCTTCAGTGTTGGAGCATTCACAACTTCTGGAGGCAAGTTGTTCCCCCGATTAATTGTTCTCACTGTCAGGAAGTTTCTCCTTAGTTCTAGGTTGCTTCTCTCCTTGATGAGTTTCCACCCGTTGCTTCTTGTCCTGCCCTCAGGTGCTTTGGAGAATAGCTTGACTCCCTTTTCTTTGGGGCAGCCCCTCAAGTCCTGGAAGACATCCCTAAGTTCTCTTTGTTAGACTAGACATACCCATTCCTTTAATCATTTATTGTTCAGTTTAGCCTCCAGATCTTTATCATTGTTGTTGATAGAGATCAGCATATGGTAGTGGTGGTGGTGATGAAGATGACGATGATGATGGAAGAGGACAGTTTTAAGAATAGAATAGAATAGAATAGAACAGAACAGAATAGAATAGAATTCTTTATTGGCCAAGTGTGATTGGACATACAAGGAATTTGTCAGCATCAGATTAAGATTATGACCATGATCTATATCAGAGGAACTTGTGTCCTTATCTACATAACCAGGATGACGGATAATCCCCATTTCAAAGATACAAAGAAGATGGTTCAGAAGACAAAAACAGCAATGAAGAGATTTCCAATATATCTGAATATGCTTTGTCTTTTTCTTTAAAAAAAAAAAAAAGCTGGCTGAAATCCATGTTTCATAAATGGTCACAAGAGCTACTCTTCTAAAGCATTGATTATTAGAGAAGAAGAATCAGACATGAGGGATTTTTCCTGTCATGATTTTAGACTTTCTGTCTCATCTTTGTGGCCATTTATGGTCCATTCGTGGCCTTTATATTGAGGAAGATGCTGGACTTGAGTGTCTTTTTAGTCCAATCCAGCAACACCTTGGCTAACATTCTTACATCACCAAAGAAGTCTGCAAGAACAGAAGAGGCGTATAGCTCAAAGGGATAATTTTAGTTCTTCAGAATGTAGGAGAGGGAAGAGAGAGATTTGCTTATGGCAGAAACTGAACAAGCCTGAGGGATACTTATAATTTATCATTCTGAGAGTTCAGATTTCCCCAGGGCCTCTTCAGATGCATAAAATTACCCCCACCTTCCTCCAAATATTTTTTTTCCATCAGCTGAGTCAGCTTCAAATCACACCAGGTTGCAAGAACCTCTTCATTGCAAAAGAATAATAATAATAAAAAATCCTAGCTAGCCCTCTTAGATTTACATTTACTAAAATGCAACTACATTGAAAACAAAGACAGAGGCAATCACGGAATGCTAAGTTTCAGTCTGCAGAATGCTGGCATGTTTTCCAGGGCTTCCTTGGTCAGCAGGAAGTACTGTGATGGTGGACAAAAAGCAGTAAAAAATAGGAAGAATTGTAATAGCAATAGTACCTAGACTTATATGTTGCTTCATAGCGCTTTACAGCCCTCTCTAAGTGCTTACAAAGTCAGCCTATTGCCCTCAGCAATCTGGGTCCTCATCTTACCGACCTCAGAAGGATGGAAGACTGAGTCAATCATGAGCTGGTGAGAATCGAACTCCTGGCAGTGGGCAGAGTTAGTCTGAAATATAGCATTCTAACCACTGTACCACCAAGAAGGAGAACGAGAAATGGAAGAGGGAAGGAAGGAATAGTAATAGCAATAGCAATAACACTTAGACTTAAATACCATCTCACAATACTTTACAGCTCTCTCTAAGTGGTTTACAGAGTCAGCCTATTTCCCCCACAACAATCTGGCTCCTCATTTTACCAACCTCGGAAGGATGGAAGGCTGAGTTAACCTTGAGCCGGTGAGGATCAAACTCCTGCCAGTGAGCTGAATTTGCCTGCAATACTGCATTCCAACCACTATGCCATCACAGCTCCTTAATAATAATAATAATTGCAACAAAAACAACCATTGTGGTTATCAGAAAAGCGTGACACCCATTGTCTGAGATTATGCCAGTGATGGAACTGAATGTTGGGATTTGCTTGGAAATCTACAAGCCAAATTTTATTTACTTAGAATGAAATCCTGATGCCTTCTGTTAGATTTATTTCTACACATATCAGGCTGGAAAGCCTACAAAATTAATTCCCAGTTCCAGTAATACGATCTGCTTGTTGACATTCCCCTCCCCCCCCTTTTTTTTGCCTTTTTCCTACATTATTCTTGTAATAAGAAAACTTCAGAAAATTGTCAAGATGTTCATTTCTTTGCTTTCTTGTACCAGACAAAAGTGGATGTATATTATTTATTACCAGCTGCTTTAGAATCCAATTTAACATTTTGTATTTGTGTTGGGAAAGCAAGAGGTATGAAAACTTTCTGTAAGATCTAGGGTTCAGCCCCATCTCAATTTCCAGGCCAGCAATACTCTGACCTTAAAACTGTCAGTTGTGAAGAATTAGGACCACATATTAAAGTTGATTTTATTTCTCATGCCTAGACACAATAACCTAGTTAACTAACAGTAACTACTAAACTGGTGCTAGATAAGTCAATGGAATTCAAGAGGCGTGGGAGTTAGATCATTTGTAGGAGAGTAAGGACTCTAGGCTTATTCCTCTCTTGACTCCACCCCAAGACTCCGTCTGACCTTCTCCTACGAAGACATTGTCAAGATTCCAGTAAAACTCCCCATTTCCATTCAGCACTCAGAAACAAAGTCCATCCAAGTAAGAATTTAGTAAGGTTTACCCTTCCCTAAGAGAAATTCAAAGATTCATCCCCTGCACCTCTCAGTCCATTATATGGCCAACCAAATCTTCATCCCAATGGGAGAAATCCCTCCAGACACTCTTCTCCAGGTGCAGGGCACCTTGTCCTTGACTTCTAAGAAAGAATGTTGTTGAGTCCAGTCTTCTACTCCCTAAGAAATCCCCCCTCCCCAATTCCCAGGCACTAACTGTGGCAGCCTTGGAGCTTCTAAGTAAAATATGGATTCCATGGCTGACAGACATGACTTTTCAAAATTTTAAATAGATCAGGACATCAGCTCTCTCTCCCTGCTTTTTTCAATCCAGCTAAAGGGAGGGGGGGGGAATATGGTTTATTTTGGACCAAAATCGGCATCAGAATAAGAAAGGGGTAAATCAGTTCCAAGCTATATCTTGAGCCAGGATATTTTTGAGTGTTTGGGAATGTCCAATTCCCTGTTCAGGGCAACAATCTATGAAATCAACTCTCATGGGGCAGTCACCTCCAACCAAGGGAAATCCTATGCTTCCCTTTGTGGGGAGGGACATATATAATTTCCCTTGGGTTCATATGCATGAATGGTGCAGATCCACATGCTTCTTCCTAACTATTTTTTTGAGGTCACTAATTCCAAATGCCAAGGCCTTGTAAATCAAATAAACAACATCCAGGCAATGCTCACTACAGATGGATGGATACATAGCCAAAAGAGGTATAAAATTTTATGTTATTCCCTCTCTCCAACTCTGAGAGTGGAATCAATGCTTTAATATGATTTACATTACGATGGAAGTATTCGGTTGATGCAAACGGGAGGTAAATTGTCACATACCATATTAAGCTTTGCCCAGAACTAAACAGAAGTACAACAACACACAGCTTCAAAATGTGTCATGTTACTTGTGATCTGCTTCCAGAATGAGCTAGAGAGAAGCAGCTGCTGACAAAATTCCTGAACATTGGTGGCAATCAGTGGTTGTAAGAATGGAATAAGAAGGGAGATGAAATGGAAGAGAAAGTGGAGAGAGAGAAAAAAAAACCTTCACCAACTGTTGTGTATTCCAGATTGGGAATTTGTGCATATGCGTGTAACAGATATATTCTTCTAAAATGCCAATCTGCATTTTGAGACAATAATTTTAGGGAGGGGAAAAAATAGATCTGCCAAATGGCCCAAATTGTCAAAGTGAATCCACTTAATCAATTCAATGAGTTGAATCTAATTAGATGCCTTGGAGTCAATTTAAGGATTTGATTGCCATTTGTGTATGTGTGTGTATGCTTTCTCTCTCACACACACTTTTTGATTAATTAAATTGGTGCTTTTAACTCAAATCTCCCCTTTGGACTTTTCCAATCAAATCAACTTAATATGTTGAGTTGAATGAAGAGTTTTAGATCAATGGAAGATCTACACCCTTCCAGTCTTGGTATATGGTAATCCATACAGGCAACACTACATTAAACTTTCAGGTTTTAAATAATGAAAAACCCCATCGGTTCCCAACCAAGGGAAATTAAGACTTTTTTCTCTCTTTCTTTTTTACCATGTTCAGGAAATGTTTGAAGGGTGTTATTTCTAGAGGAAAATCCAAACTACAGCACACTGAAAAATAAGAAACAAGCATTGTAGGTGAAACAAGTCTGTGCTGAATGAAAATACATGGTGATATTTCAGAGGTCAGTTAAGATGTCAAAAATCTGTCTGATCCTCATGACAGGTACAAGAGAAGAGAAGAGAATTGTTTCTAAAAAGCAGGTGGTGATCTGAATTTGGTATCTTTTCTTGGTCTTTCATTCATGAAGTTAACAACCTCCAACATAATAGAGAATAGACAATCCATTTGTTCTATGCAGCTATAACTGCAGAGTAAAAACTTTTTCAATAACTTTGGGGTCCTGGACTGAATGTCCAATGAAATTTTAGAAAACTAATAGTTTTCTAGGTATTGAAATGAACAGTTGATAAAAGTCCCAAATCAATAGGAGGGTAAAAACCTCAACGGATGATCTGAAGATGTTACAAAACAGGACACGACTTTTAAAGATCATATACTATGAGAATGATGAACTTTGGGATTTTGTCTTATTTTTATAGCCAACATAGAGGGGTTATTCTCCCCCCCCCCCCCATGTAACTTGGAGAACATTGAATTTAGCCATTCAACAATGAGATTCCTCCCTGAAGAATGGAGACTTCTTAGCATTGTATTAACACCAATTGAGGAGACAGCTTGGTGCAATAGTTAAGGCAACAGGGTAGAAACTGTGAGACTGTAAGACTAGTCACACCTTAGTCATGAAGCCAGATGAGAGGCCTTGGACCAGTTCTCTCTCTCAGTCATAGGAAGGGGGTAATGGCAAACCATTTCTGGGGGAAAAAGAAACTTGCCAAAAGGACATGACCAGAGTCACCAGGAGTTCACACTGAGTGGAACACATGAGGAGGAGGAAGAGGAGGAGGAAGAGGAGGAGGAGGAGAAAGAGGAGGAGGAGGAGGAGGAGCAGGAGGAGGAGGAGGAGCAGGAGCAGGAGGAGCAGGAGGAGCAGGAGGAGCAGGAGGAGTAGGAGCAGGAGCAGGAGCAGGAGCAGGAGCAGGAGCAGGAGGAGCAGGAGCAGGAGCAGGAGGAGCAGGAGGAGGAGAGAGGAAAAGGAGGAAGAGGAGGAGGAAGAAAAGGGAAAGGGGAAAAAGGAGGAGGAGGAGGAGGAGGAGAAGGAGGAAGAGGAGAGAGGAAAAGGAGGAAGAGGAGGAGGAATAAAACGGGAAGGGAAAGGGGAAAAAGGAGGAGGAGAAAGAGAAGGAGAGGGGGAGGAGGAGGAGGAGGAGGAGGAGAAGAAGAAGA
>BLBF01000058.1:2744783-2760741 GCA_015471245.1 Laticauda colubrina
AAGAAGAAGAAGAAGAAGAAGAAGAAGAAGAAGAAGAAGAAGAAGAAAGGTTTAAAGTCTATCAGAAATATCCTCCTCCTACACAGATGCTTCAATTTTCCATGTAATTATCAGAGTGTTTCAGAATGTCTAAATTCTCTGTCTGCTTTATTTATTTATTTCATTGTCCTAGCTGGAGATGGTAGAAGGGGTAACTGCTAATATTCTTTTAGGTAATTTTATATACTTTGTTTCTGGAAAAAAATATATGGGAAATGCTCCTTCCTAATGTCTTTCTATAGAATTCACTCAGTCTGGGGGAAAAGACAAACAAATGCATATTTTTTAAATCACCTGGGACTGAATCCTGGGAAGGTGATGATCCACCCCAGACCTAATTTGGCTTATCTTTCTCCTCTTAATTTATTTCCCCTTTGGTTGGCACACATAGGGGCTTAGCAGTCCTGCTGAAATTGACCCGTCCTTCTGTCTTTGCTAGACATTAAGAAACTCTTACTTCTCCCTCTCTTCCCCATCTGACAGAAAATACTGGTAAGACATTGTTAATGTATACAGTTTCCATAATTCATCTTCATCGATGGCTGCCTGCCATTTGTCCGCCCAGGAATCCCTATAAATAGATTGCAGAGATAGAAGGTTTCTTAGCAATGAACAACTGATGTAGCAATGTGCCACCCTATTGCTTTCTTTATTATATTACTACTGTACAGGGGAAGTTGACAATTTAAATGATTCGATCAAGGCCTTTATTAGAATCCCAGCTAAGTTGACACAGTGTTTGATCTCTCCGCAGTTGATACGCAGGACTGTTGGAGGTATCCCCTCCCGACAAAGCAGTGGAGAGAGAAAAAAAATAGAATTGCAGTGATCCTGTTTGGTAAATCATATTTTTATTTTTATTTTTGTGTAGATGAAGGTCCTGATGGGCAAATATTCTTTCCATTTGGTTTTACATTTGGGAAATGCATATTAAGTAAGGTACAGGTAAAAAAAAACATTCCCTGTCAAGTGGTCTGATTCTAGAGCAAGGGTGTCATGTCCCTGTCAGAGTCTGAATCGGAGGAGGAAGACCAACAGCTGACAGGGAGTGGGAGTGTGGCTCCATTGGCTGTGGAGGAAACTGGGGAAGGGCAAAGTCCGGCTGGGCAAAACAGGAGAGAGGTAGAACAAGGGAGAGGGATTCCAAGCCCACCCCTTCTTCATCTTAGGGCATGCAGGGAGGAACAGAGAAGGGAGCAACATAGGTTGCATGGTTTATGGGGAAAGAAAGGGCCCTGATTCCCTTCATTAGCCACAGCTGGGAAGAGAGTTTAAAAGAACTGAATGCTGGCTGTGGCAACTGCTGGGAGCAAATGTGACTTTATCCTGTGTTGTCTTTGCTTATCTGTGTTCCTGGCATCTTTCCAACCATGTGAGTTTTGTCATGCCTTCATGTCTGAAATTCTTGCTCCTGTCCTGCCAAACTAATTACCTTAGTTTGCCTTGATTAGACTTATAGTAAAAAGTTTTTGTTGACCATGTTTTGGACTTGATTCTCTGAAGCCAAAGGCTGTTCTACGGAGAGTTTTTCTCCAGCCCAGAAGGAAACCAGGACACTGGGGGCAAAGTTGGAGCTGATAAAGAGACTCCTACTGATTATCTGACTGTGTTGCCTTTGTGCCATGCACTGGGTCAGCACAAGGGGTGTCAAACTCAATTTTATTGAGGGCTTCATCAGGTCTGTGGTTGACATCAGGAGGGCCAGGTGGGAGTGGATGACTGGGTGGACATGGCCAGCTTGACGCCACTCCCCAAACTGCTGGCAGATTTCCTCTTTGCATTAGGTAGCTTGGTCTGAAGCCACACTGGCCGTTGTTTCCTCTTTGCATTGAGTAGACCGGGCCTGGCCTCTTACATTTTCCAGGACAGTCCCACAGGCTGGATCCAACCAGAATCGCTAGGCCTTGTGTTTGGCACCCCTGCTCTAAAACATGGTGTTCATCTCCATTTCTTGGCCGAAGGAGCCAGCATTGCCTGAAGACATTTTCTGTAATCATGTGGCCAGCATGACTATACATCAAAGGCACACAGAACACTGTTTTCTTCCCACCAAAGTGGTACCTATTTATCTACTTGCATTTGCATGCTTTCGAACTGCTACGTGAGCAGGAGTTGGGGCAAGGAACTCACCCCATTCACTACCATCATAACTTCAAAGAGTTGATGAATGAGCAGTCAGTATTCAAAGGCTACCTGCTTTTGCCAGCCTGAGCCTGGTCCATCCTGGAAGCACCAAGAACATCTCCATTCTGGCCTTAATTGAAGATGCAAATGATGGTGGTGCTGGAATATTAAGGTTAACAGACCACCAGGTGGCCACCAAATAATACGAATTAATGCCCAAACTGCATTGGGTAATTTGATATGCCTCGAACCATGAAGTGGGTTCAGATACATTTGATAACAATATTCAATATTGAATAGTGTTAAAGGTATCATTGCAGGATGTAAGCTGTTCCAAGCAAAACTGCCTTTTGCAATGGACTGTTGGATGTTTTTTCATCGTCACTGATGTTTTTTTTTATCAGCCAATTAATTGTGAAAGTCAGCTTTGCTTGGAGCAGCTTACACCCTTCCCTTAACACGGTCAAACTATACACATCTGTCTATCCCAGGTCATTGAGAAAGAATGGGTAACTGGACAAAATTGTCAGATCCAGTCTAAACATCTGGCTGACTCCGTGGTGGGCACACTATACTAAACCAGGGCTAGAGATGTTGAATGGAAAGACCTTTCTAAGGCTCACCTGTGGTGAAAAGCTGGATTTAGAAACCGGCTGTGAATGGCACGTATCCTTAATGACAAGGTGGGAAGCGCTCTCTGTGGCCCTGCTTAGTAGGCATTAGAGAAAAGAGAGATCTCAGCCGAAAAGCTGATAAACTCTCACTGTGGAAATGGCATAAGAAGGCGTGAAAAAAAACAAAACTCTGAAAAAAAACTACAATGACATGGGAAAATACCAGAACTGAACAGAGCTGAACAGCAGATAGATAGATAGATAGATAGATAGATAGATAGATAGATAGATAGATAGATAGATAGATAATAGATCTATATTATATTACACTAGAATTATGACCAAAAGTTATGTTAAACAACTCCACCACATTCAATGTTTTTAAAACAAATCTTTTTTAAAAAAAATCACATTCTTAGCAACTGACTCATATTTATGACGTTTGCCATGTTCTGGGTCACATGATATTTTGCAACCTTCTGACAAACAAAGTCAACAGGGACTAGCCTGATTCATTTAACAACCATGTTAATAAATGAACAACTGCAGTGATTCTTGATGCTTAATAACAGTCTCACTTTGCGACATAAATATTGGACTCGGGACTGGCTGACCATTTCTTTTTCTTGTTGCTGATCCATTTCTATCTATCCTGCTGGTGATGATGAAGATGATGATGATGATGATGATGATCCTGCTGGTGCTGCTGCTGTTGGTGGTGTGGAGGAGCAGCCCCTACAACCTGGGAGCCCCTCTGATGAGGGCCCATCTGGTCCTGCCAAAGGGAGGAAGAGGCGTATGTGACAACGGGAGAGAAGGCAATTCTATATTGAGGAGGAACACGAGGATGAGGTGCTGGAGTGGCTGAGAGAGAATGACTATCTGTGGCGGAAGGGACACTGGCTGTACAGGGACACCAAGCGGAAGCAGGCTTCGGAGATGCTCCTCGGCTGGTGGAAACATATGCACACCTGGTACGGGAAGCTGCACCTGAAGAAATCTGGCCAAGCCACAGTAAAGCTGACGGACAGAGAGACCTACGTCATGGCCAGGTGCAGCTTCCTGGAGGGTGAGATCCGCCACCGAGGAGCACCAGGAGCCCCTCTGTCTACCCTCTCTCTCCAGCAGCCTGCTGCAACCTGGTCCTCTTCCAGCCGAGAGTCAGTACCTGTCTCCAGGCAGGTTTCTGTGGAGCATGCCACGACAGAGAACCCGCGGACAGCTGTTGTCACTGTGGTGGAGCACGTGGAGGACTCCCTGGTGCGGTGGGAGAGAAGAGACATTGAGTCCACCACAGTCGTAGCCGCATCCACCCCCCTCAGCTTCGCCTCCACAGAAAGGCAGAGAGCCAGACAGCAGGAGGGGCAGAACCACACTGTCCTGCTGGAGATCAGGGACACCATCCGCACCAGTATAGATCTCCTCTCTCAGCTGGTCAGCACCGACTCCTCATCCTCCAACTGCAAGCCCTTCCTCACCTATGTCAACCAGACCCTCAAGAACATGGAGGATCCCCAGTACCAGGTGGTGAAGGACCAGATCACGGAGCTGCTTCACAACCCTCCAGACCCAGAGGAACCTGCTCCCACCCAGTCCAGGTCTGCTCCTCCACCCCAGGTGATGTCCCTCCCATACCAAGGCTTCCCATAGCCCCTCACCTACCAGGGCTACGGCTACCAGGAGGTCCAGCAGCACAGGCAGCAGCCCTTCCCAGCCCAGGCACAAAGTCATAGGGCGACACCGTTGCCACCGGTTCCACTGATGCCACCGATGCCAGCCACGCCAATGATGCCACCGACGACAGCGATGCCACCCACACCACCGATGCCACCCACGCCAGTCCTCACCCAGCTGTAGACCAGACAGCCCCACTACACTACTCCTTCCTCCACCCCACAGCCAAGTCCGGCCTCAGTACATCTCTCATCAGTACTGGGACACTTGACTTGGGTCATTTTTGTTTTACAGCTTGTTGTTCAATAAAGTTTATCTTTGATTCACACACTTGCTTCATTTCTTTTTTTTAAATAAAGTCTTCGTGGAAACTTTTAGAAATGGTTCAAGCCTTTGCATGCTTGTGGGATGGGTTAAGATAGCAGTGGGATGGGCAGGGATACCTGTGGGATGGGTAATAGCTGTGGGATGGGTAATAGCTGTGGGATGGGCAGGGATACCTTTGGTATGGGTAATAGCTGTGGGATGGGTAAGGATAGCAGTGGGATAGATAAGCCTCCAGTGCAAGCATAGTGGGACTCTATGATCCACCCTCCCTGGTGCCACACCTACGGCCCTTTATTATCAATAACAATGTAATAATCATCCACACATGTCAACATAAACACAACTCTTTATTAAATGCCCTGTTCATTGTAGGCCCAGCCAACATACATGGCCCAATCTCATCAGTGTGATGAGACAGGCCGAAGGAAGCACTCATTAATCATCTATCATCCTGTCTTGACACTCCACTGCTCCACCTGGGGAGTTGCACCAGTGTCTCAGGAGGTTGCACTGCTTCTTCCCTTCATGTGAGGCTCTGTTGGGGCCTTGCACATCCTGAGTGTCTATCAGGTTTCGCCCTTGCCTCCATTCCCCAGGCTCCATGTCCCCATTGCCTTGTTGGAGGTCCACGAGCCTGTTCTGCAAGACTGGGTAGCGGGTGCGCATGAGATTGTGCAGGATGCAGCAAGCTTCCATGATCCTCCTCACGGTCTCTGGGCGATGCTGCATGGTGGTGAGAAGTACCTGGAACCTGTTGGCCAGGATGCCAAAGGCGTTCTCCACCATCCGCCTTGCCCTGGACAGCCTGTAGTTGAAGATCCTCTCTTCACGGGTGAGGTATTTGGAGGTGTAGGACTTCATGAGGTAGGTTGTGAGGGAGAAGGCGTCATCCCCCACGATGAAGTAGGGCACATCTTGCTTGTCGTTGGGCAGAGGGTCTGGATCTGGAAAGCCCATGATGAGGTTGCCTTCCAACCCCTCCTTGAGGTCACTGGCGTTGTATACCTGGGCATCTTAACATGAGCCGCTGCCTGAAGCATCGATGTACATGAACTTGTAGTCAGCATCGACCATGGCAAAGAGGACGATGCTGAAGAAGCCCTTGTAGTTGAAATAAGTGGACCCCGACTTGGCTGGTGCTTTGCAGGACACGTGCTTCCCATCTATGGCTCCAACGGTGTGGGGGAAGTTCCACCTCTGGTACCACTGCTCTGCAACTTTCTTCCATCCTTCATCAATGGAGGGGCACTGGAGGAGCTCCTGCAGGTATTCTTCAATGATGGCCTGCACCACTTCTCTGACCACAATGCTGATGGTGTTGGGTGGCACCCTCCAGCCGTACTGCATGCTCCTGTAGGTGGTCCCTGAGGCCAGGTGGCGCAGAGTGAGTGCCACCTTGAGCCCAGGTTCCAGACTGGGCCGGAAGTTGGTGTTTGCCTTGGTCAACCTGGATGTCAGCCGCTGCACAACTTCATCAAACATGGCTGGAGGCATCCTCATGAAGTTCTGGAATGCATGAGGGTCTTCGTTCCTGAGCTCCACCATCAGCTTGTTGTACAGCCCGTACTCTGCTCTTCTGGTGATCCATCTTCGGACCCAGGCGCTTCTTGGCCGCCTCCTTTTCTTCCCGTAGTAGAGTTCACAGAGCCTGCAGATGGCTTTGCACTGTTGCAGAAGGATGGTGGCTGCCAAAAGGACTGTGTTACGATCCACGGTGGACATGACTGGATGCTGTGCAAGAGCAAGAGTCAGATGAAGGCTGCAGAGGTCTGCACAGCTAGGCTGCTGGTCTGAAAGTGAGATGCAGGTGAGTTGCTCTCCTTTTTTATAGGCAGTATAGGTGTCCCTTTGCATCCTCTAGGCATCCTCTAGGCATCCTGTAGACATCCTTAATATCCGAGATAGGTCCCCTCTGTGAATGTTTTTTCCGTTTTGAACGCTTTGTTTCTGTGCTGCATCTGTTCTGCGTCCGTTCCGCTTCCTCCCTGCATCCGAGCAGATGCGAGTTGCGTGGATGCGCAGCAGATGCCTAGCGGATATAGCGGATGCGTAGCGGATGCAGAACGGACAAATTGGATACATTTTCCGCGCAAAAGTTTTGGGCAGCTGAAAACTTTTTGAGCGGATGAAACGTCCATAAACGGATGCTGGACGGATAGAGAGGAAGCCAAACGGAGGCAGTGAGTACATCGCGTTAACCAACGGATGGCAATCTTTTTTGTCCGTTTTACATCCTCTTTTCATCCATTGGTGCAGTGTGACAGGGGCTTTATGAATAGGTTGATGAAGTCCAAAGTCCTGTTTCTGAGGAGCAGTTTCATCCTAACATGGAAAGTTGCTCCAGAGGAAAGCTGATTTCAAGTTTGAATAACTTGTGTAGGTTCCTCATTGTAACTCCAGAAAAAAAGTTGAGTTTTTAAAATATACATATATATTGGATTTGGCTATATCACATCAAGGAATACACACTAATGATTCTTTGGGGAAATTGCAGATTTACATATTTTTTCTTTTATTTTTCCTTTCCCCTTCTTGTTTTCATAATTTACTTATTGCGCGTCTGGTATTTTTCTACAGAGTCTCTCCTCAGAACATCTTTGGGAGCTACTAGGAGAAAGAATTATAACAGCAGAAGCACACAACTGGGAATAAAGGTTTTCTTTCCCTCACTTTCAATAAATGTAGGGATTTCCCCCCCTGCTTTTGGTATTCCAAAAACAGTAAATCAGCTGTTTATTATTATTATTGTTGTTGTTGTTGTTGTTGTTGTTGTTATTATTATTATTATTATTATTATTATTATTATTATTATTATTATTATTATTTCCTCTCTCTACAGCTATAATTGCCCAGTGCTCTGCTAAAACACACTGTGACATTTGGAAAACATAGCTAGTCTGTTTCTCTATTGATGAAATAATCACGCTGCTTATGGAAGAGATTATTTGGACTTTTCTTATTGAAGAAATTTCTAATGCAACATACCATTATGTTTTGCAAATGGCAATCTCTGTGTGTGTATATATCTGTGCATGTGTGTGTGTGAGAGAGAGAGGATCAATAGATGAGAGAGAGTGATAGAGATAAAGACACACAGAGAGAGGAGATAGATATAGAGATATAGTTAGAGATAAAGATAGAGATAAAGACAGAGAGAGAGAGACAGAGAGAGAGAGAAATATGATCTTTGTCAGTTCTATTCTTTACACATGTCTTTTCAACTGTCTTTTGTCATGCTGATAAATTGGCAATGAGCACATCCCATCACTAAGCTCCATCCTCAAAAGAATAATCAATACATGACGATGGAATTCTTCCAATAATGAATCTCTACATGATATTGTTGAGTTTAGAAGAAGAAGAAACCCTTGCAGGGCAGACAAATAAGAGACATTCAAAACAATACAGAGCAGAATTGACCAGCGTGGCTTCCATAAATGACAAGGTGACCCATAGATACCTTCTTGGTTATTCACCACGCTTCCTTTCCTTTAAGGAAATTATGTTGCACTAGGCTCCAGTATCATCTTTAATTCCTCAAAATGCTTCAGGTTCCTACAGCAAGCTTAGGAAATGTCACTCAAAATTGGTTGCAACTCAAAATGATGAAATAATGCTCAACCGTCAAGATAAGGGAAAGATTAGCTGAGGTATCAGGTAGGAACTGGGACATGGAAAGTACAGAAAGAGCATTCTCCCTCTCTCTCTCTCTCTCTCTCCCCCCCCCCCCCCGTCTCTCTGTGTAAATTTGCCATTTGCTACAAAAGAAACAGTAATTTATGGTATTGAGAATGGCAAGAAACAATATTAAATAAACAAGCCATGGTGGTGAAGGGCTTGATTAAATAATATTGGGTCAGACCAAAATGGATAATTTTCTAATTAGAAGTCCAAGGAGCATCCAAAACTGTAAAATATTGGTTAAGTATAGAGCTGTCGGTTGAGAAGGGTGGAATTTGTTATGCTTCATTTAAGTCAACATTGGCTTCAGATTATTTTGCATCTTGAATAAAATATCTCGTCTTTTTCATAGGGTAAATAATAATAAATAATAATAATAATCTCACGTGTGGGCAAAGCCACATGTACAGCCCAGATTCATTATTGATCTGTTGGCTTTAATTTTGTGGGATATCTGGTATTTTATACGATACTTGATTTTTTAAAGAGGCTATTTGAATTTTAGTTCATTTAATTAAACTTGTCTATTATGGTTTATATGATACTTTTTTTTGTTGTTGTTCTGCTGGGGGAAATTGTTCTAGAGTTCTGACATTCTGTAGAAATAAAATAATTTGGGAAGAAAGAAAACACAATGCAAGGCAAAAGCAATTCTTTTTCCCGAAGTGCGTGGGTGTATGTTTCTATTTGTGTTCATATTTGGAAGTGGTCTGTCATTGTCTTTTTCCTAAGGCCGAGAAGGAATGATAGTCCTGAGATCACCCAGTTGATGTTGTGCCTAAGGCAGAAATTCTCTCTAAACCAGAACTCCTGATGCCTCCTATAATATATTTAATTTCTGGGAATTGAGAGAATGCCATATCAACACTTCAGAGACATTGGTGCTCTCTGAGCTTGATGGTTTTCTTGCAGGCATTTCATGACCCAACTAGGTAATATCTTCAGTGCTTTAGTTGACAGTACAGTAACCAATAACACCATTACGGTAGCACTGATTATGTTACCTGATTAAACCACCAAGCTCAGAGAGCACCAAGGACTCCACAGTTCAACTCAGATCTACAAATATTCTCTTCTATCAATACCAATACTGTATCTAGCAATTTAATTTTTAGTATGATAGATTACACCTTCATAAGTAAAATCATTTCTGAATTAAGAAAGGCCTATGTAACGTGGACAACATCTGTCTATTTTTAATCACTCATCTTTAGGAACTGAATGCTGGAGAATTTATCACCTCAACTTTTCCTAGTATAGAAATTCATATCCATCATAAACCAAACTCAACATTCTCCAAGGCCCAATTAACATTGTGGTTAGGCTCCCCATCAGCCATAATTTCTATTAATTTCTCCTCCTACCCAGCTCTCCAAATAATGGGAGGAAATTGTGGTTGAATTTGGAAGATTTTTGTGTAACTGCAATTGATGACAAGAAATTATCTGCCCGGTTGGGATCTTTAGTTCCCAATAGAAAATCATTGGTGGTCTTGTTTTTCTTTTGAAATTAGATGCAAATGAAAACCACAAATCTCATGGAAGTGGTCATTATTTTCACTTAAACTTTCCAATCTGTGTATTCCTATGTCTAAAGGCTTCTTAGTCTCTTTGATGGCTCCATAGGGGATCCAGACACACGTATCCAATTCCTGGAAGAAAATTTTTTGCATCTAGGAAGTAATATGAATGTTTCTGAAGATGTAGAGCTTGCAGAGCCTGAACAGAACTCTCCAACTAGTTGAGAGAAGAACAGATGCACAAAGGACTCATTTCAGTGTCCATTAATTATACCTTTGCTTAGAAGAAATTTAAGAAACCAATAGGTGGAGGAGAAAGGGGTGATATCATTTTGAACCAACTTGCTGAAGGTATTATTGATAGGAAACATTTGCCTGGTTTTGCAACCCTCCCACCAAGAACACAGCCTGCTCTCTTAAATCTGAAAACCACAGAACCACAAGCAAAAACCCATCACTATTTCTCTTGTTGAGTGCCAGGCTAGTTTCTGAAAGTGGTGTTGTACTCTTTGCAAAAAGCCTGAGTGTCAATTTGTATTAGTTTTCACTCCACTGCAGGCAGGATTTGTAGTAGGAATGGATTTCTTCCACATATAATGATGGTATCTTTGTAATAAGCTGGTATGGGGAAGAGAAACTCTTTACCAAGATGCTTCAGACTGGATATGATGGCTATTGTTATGTGCAACACAACTTGTGGGCTTTCTTTCCAAGCAAACATCCATGCAGTTTTATAGTAGCCAATCTGCTTGGCACCAAGGAAGGTGGACTATCAAACTTTGAAAGAAATATGGCCAACAGAAGTGGTTAGGAAATGCCAGTTCTTGTATCAGGCCTAAAGCTATGACTTAGGTGATCATGAAAATCTATGTAAACATGGGGTATTATCAAATAAAGATAATTGTCTATCAAATCTTAGTATGAAACCCAAAGGTGCATTTTCAAGAAGCTTCTTCATTTCTGACCTAATGGCCTCAAAGAAAGAGCGCTAATGACCAGATGACTGCAAGGGATATAAATCCTTCCATTCTCCACCATTCAGTCAGAACTGAAGAAGTTTCTTGGATGAGAAGCGAAATGTCTTCAAGGAAAAACAAAGTCCAGTTGCCTTTTGAAAAAGCACCTTAGGGACAACCCTGACCTGGATGATTAAGAATCTCCATAGACATGGAAAATAGAATAGAATAACAGAGTTGGAAGGGACATTGGAGGTCTTCTAGTCCAACCCCCAGCCAAGACAAGAAACCCTACACCACTTCAGACAAATGGTTATCCAAAATCTTTTTAAAAAGTTCCAGTGTTGGAGCATTTACAACTTCTGGAGGCAAGTTGTTCCACTGGTTAATTGTTCTCACTGTCAGGAAATTTCTCATTAGTTCTAAGTTGTTTCTCTCCTTGATGAGTTTCCAACTATTGTTTCTTGTCCTGCCCTCAGATGTTTTGGAGAAGAGCTTGACTCCCTCTTCTTTGTGGCAGCTCCTGAGATATTGAAAGAATACTCTCATGTCTCCCCTAGTCCTTCTTTTCATCAGACTAGACATACTTAGTTCCTCTTCTCTGCACTGTTTCTAGAATCTCAGCATCTTTTTTATATCATGGTGACCAAAACTGAATGCAGTATTCCAAGTATGGCCTTACCAAGGCCTTACAAAGTAGTATTAACACTTCACGTTTTGCTTCTCATCCAAGAAACTTCTTCTGTTGAACTGAAGAAGCTTCTTAGATGAGGAGCAAAACATTTTCAAAAAAAAAAAAAAAAAAACTAAAAGATTCCAGTTACCTTTTGGAAAAAAGCACTTTTGGGACAACCATGATATGGATGATTGAGAATCTCCATAGACATCTCCAAAAAAACCCATCAAGATGAAAAAACACCAAGAACTCCATAGTCTGAAGGTGCAATAAAACTGCTGGATTCTAAGTTACATATCCCTGTATGGAAAAATCCATTGTTCAAAAATAGAACTAATGTTATCAAGGAAAGAGGTTGAGATTCATCCAATACTTTTCCCAGGTGAAAAGACTAGCCCTTCCTAGCCAACCCAAGATTTAATATCCACAATGATTGTTTTCCAATATCTGTCAGCTTTTGATATCTTTCTGATGAAAATGAGCAGTCAAAAAACAAAATCTTCCACCGGAATAAATTAATGAATATTCCAAAAATGCCATCCCTACACCTTGGAACATGTTCCTCTCCCACCTGATTTTAAATCATTTCATAGATACTGTGATGGAAATGACAAGGCTTCAAATGATTAAATTGATAAGGATCTAATCTCAGTAATTTACATTAAAATGTGGCACTTATCCTACTCTCTGTCATGTTAAAAAGGCAACTCAGAGGAAGCATTGCTAATTTTTCAATTGAGCTCCAGATTAAATTGCCCTCTCTAGAGTCATTCAGAAAATAAAAGTATTACTATATATTGGCAAACGCGATTTTTATATTTTTTCCCCATCTTTCTTCTTTATCCTCCTGTTCTAATCATATAAAACTATACTGGTTTGATTATAGCCTTTCACTGGAGAAAACGAATAGGATATTAGACTTAAGGATGGAATTTTTCCATGTTAAGAATACTGTTATTATTGAAGATTAGCAAATGCAATCCTTGGTTTTATAAACAGAGGCATAGATTCAAAATCATGTGAAGTATTAGTGTCACTTTATAAAATCTTAGTAAGACCACATCTGGAATACAGCACCCAGTTTTGGTCACCACACTACAAAAAAGATGTTGAGACTTTGAAAAAGTGCAAAGAAGAGCAACTAAGATGATTAAAGGCCTGGAGACTAAAACATATGAAGAAGGCTGCAGGATTTGGGTTTGGCTCGTCTAGTGAAAAGAAGGACTAGGGCTGACATGATAGCAGTACTCCAGTATTTGAGGGGCTGCCACAAAGAAAAGGGGGTCAACTTATTTTCCAAAGTACTAGAAAAACAAGAAAAGAAACAATGGATGGAAAATCATGAAGGAGAAAAACAATTAAGGAGAAACTTCCTTGTAGTGAGGACAATTAACCAGTAGAAGAACTTCCCTTCAAAAATTGTGGATACTTCATCACTGGAAGTTTTTAAGAAGTAACTGGACAGCCACCTGTTTGAAATTGTATAGGACCTCCTGCTTGAGCAGGGGGTTGGACTAGAAGACCTCACGGTCCCTTCCAGCTTTTTTCTGATTGATTACTGATAGTTCATTAGTTTAACTCATTTCATTGGGCATGGTTTTTTTATTTGGACATCTGTGACTTTAGCTATTGTACTATTTCTCTTCTTTTTAAAGTTGTAAGCAACCCAGAGTCTTGTGGAGCCAGGCAGCCTCTAAACTGTAAAATTACATTAAAATTAAATTAAATTAAATCTACCAAGAGACATCCATAGTTGGTACAGACAATGCGGAACTCTATAGCTGAATATACATCCTTCAGTAGAATCAGAGGAGGAGAAAATGTCCATTAAATATATCATCCCATTGAAGTCATGTGGAATGCTCAAATGTACCAAGAACTTAGCATAAGATATACAGTTTTTCAAACACATATTTGATTGCAATATGAATGCAAAGCTCACCATGGAACAATGCAAAGCAAAGGGAAGTGGTTATGTTACTTCAGGTTGCTCCGCTTCTAAGGCTTCTCCAGCCAGTCTTTTCCATGGGAGAAACTTCTTCAGGCCTTGGAAAGTTCTGGAGAAAACTGAGAAGAGGTGGGATGACCCATCAAAATACATCAATTTTGCACCCGTCTAGTTTTTGAAGGCTTCAAACAAGCCATTACCAGCAAAACCACAGTTAGATGAATTTCAGTTGGAATGAAATCCAGCTATTTGTTATTATTGGGAGTTATAGATCTATAGTGAGAATATGGCATGTGTGTATGTGTGTGCCTTCTTGCTGTCTTCCTTTTGCATAATGTGTAGCTTTCACACTATTCGGAAGGAGAACTCTACAACGCAATACTATTATTGAAGTGATCATTATCATCTTAGGTCAACAGTATGTCAACCAAAGCTGGAAAAGTGCAGCTTTCATAGCCCCTAAGGACCATAAAGCACAGCCCTAAAATAATCAATACACTTGACAGCACAATCAACAATGTCCAAAATTAAAGATATATGCTGGCTCTAATGGTGACTTTTACCAATTCGAGTATCTCAGTCCGATCAACGGTACCAACTCAGAAGAGAAAGAAGCCTTGGCAAATAAATAAAGAAAACAAATCAGCCAAAGAGTAACATGCATTATTGAAAAGGTGGACAAGAATCAATAATAGATTAAAGCAAGCAAAGGCATTAATTATTCATCCTAATAAATGCTGATAATTGCAACTGGACGAATCAGGGAAGGAGATGGCAACAGCTGCCAAAACAGATTCTGATGGATCAAGGGCAAGAAGAGTCTAGCTTTTCCCACCAATCACCTTTGAGGACTGTGGAAATAGTGAAACAAGAAGATGCCATCACCTGAGATGATAGTGCATGTAGTAGCAGTTCTCTGACTGTATGTTGTTTAAATAGTCTCTGCATTAACAAAGGAAGGAAAGATGGATGGAAGGGAGGGAGGAAGGAAGGAAAGAAGGGGTGGAGGAGGAAGGGAAGAGAGGAGAGGAGATGAAGGGAGAAGAAGGAGGAAGGGAGGGAAGGAAGGAAGGAAGGAGAGGAGGAGAAAAAGGGTGGGAGCAAGGGAGAGAAGGAAGCAAGGAGAGAAGTTGGGAGGAAGGAAGGAAAGAAAAGGAAGAAAGTAGAGGAGGAGAAAGTGGGAGGAAGGAAGAAAGGAAGAGGAAGAAACTAGAGGAGGAGAAGGTGGGAGGAAGGAAGGAAGGAAGGAAGGAAGGAAGGAAGGAAGGAAGGAAGGAAACATGTCCACCTCCAATGCCCCTTTGAAATTTCCATAACAATTTTCTCACCAGAGCTTTAAGCTACAGTGGCAGTTCGGGCGCAATTATTGCCACAACATCTGCAGCTAATGAATCTCATTTAAACTCCTAATTCTCTACTAGTATGCAGCCATTTGGCTCATTGTGTTTGCCAGCTTTGAGTCTCTCTTGCCCAATACTTCTTCATTTCCAGTTAAGTGTGAAGCTTAATAACAGGATCTGGAAAAGTGTCCAAGCCTGCACCAAAATCATTCTGGTTTTCAGGGTGGCCCTCCTCTCCATTGGACTTTAATAAGATTTTATGGCAGCCTTGATATATTTGAATAGGACTTCACAGTATAAAATCCATTTTAATTCCCTTCTCTCAGTATTAAAGCAAATAGAACTCAAAAACAAAACTAGTTGGATCTTTACTATGTAAGTGCTACTTTCTTTCACCCTCCCTTTCATTTAGAGAAGAACCAGAACGGTAATAAATGACATTATCCAAGAGAGAAAGAGAGATTAAGATGGCAAATTTACAGCTATAAAATACCCAAATTGGGAATTTTTAAGTATTGTATTTGTTTCTCAGTTTAAGCAAATTGTTTCTGTCTCATTTATTGGACTAATACATAAACTGAAACATTAGCATTCTTCAGCTTTGATGTCTATCATAGGAATGGGATATTTCATTGTTTGATTGCATGTCATATTGATTTTTTTTTAAATTGCATTTCAATTTAATGTTCAGCAAGGGGGGTGGGATGATTAGAGAAGGAGAGAGAGAGAGATGATAGATAGATAGATAGATAGATAGATAGATAGATAGATAGATAGATAGATAGATAGATAGATAGATAGATAGATAGATGATAGATAGATGATAGATAGATGATAGATAGATGATAGATAAATAGGAAGGGAGGGAGGGAGGAAGACAGAGAAAGAGGGGAGAGGGGAGGAGGGAGAGATGATAGATAATAGAGATGGAGAGAGCAAGATATATCTATCTATCTGGCAAGGGGGATGTAATAGGAAGGGATGATAGGTAGATGAAAGATAGATAGATAGATGATAGATAGATAGATAGATAGATAGATAGATAGATAGATAGATAGAT
>BLBF01000058.1:2760751-2778016 GCA_015471245.1 Laticauda colubrina
AGATAGATAGATAGATAGATAGATAGATAGATAGATAGATAGATAGACAGACAGACAGACAGACAGACAGACAGACAGACAGACAGACAGACAATAAACAATCTGCCTCCTGCTCTACTGATTTATTTTGACAATCTTAGCCTTAGAGACCAGACTTCTTTGTGTTGGCCATATGCACATTACAAATCTTTGAACAGGCTTGGAAAAATTATTTTTAATGTTCACAATAGCAATTTAGCAATGCCAATAAGAAAAGTTCTTTTTGGCTTTATACCCAATTAAAAATTCTGATAAGAAAGAGCCTTGTGGAAAGAAAGAGACTGTGATTCAAGATAGTAATCTGCTCTGTTTACAAATATTTGACACAGGTAAAGCAGGTAAACTCGTATTTTTCACATTGTTGAGTTCCTTGATAACAGAGGAAAAGCAAGAAAAGGTTTATAGGTTCCTTGTAAATTTGGCAGATTAAAAAGAAAATCAGGGGATTTATTATTTACAAACACCCGCCTGGAAAGGATAACAGAGACAAACCCCTTGATCTGACAGATGATAAGGCTCTCAAGAATTGTTATGATTATAAAAGAGGTATAAAAGATCTTGCTGAAGAGGCCTAGGAGTGAATGGATCATTCTCCTCTCCTATATATCATTTTTAAAAATGATGTAAGAAATGGCCTAAGGGTATATTTTATATAAAAAGTAGAAATGGGAAACAAAGAAGGTAAATGGATGAGGAAGAGAAGGGGGTAAATCAATGAAGAAGGGGAAGGGAAGGAAAAGGGAAGGGAAGGGAAGGAGGAAAGGAAAGAAAGAAAGGAAGGAAAGAAAGAGGAAAGGAAAGAAAAGAAAGAAAAGAAAGAAAAGAAAAGAAAAGAAGGAAAGGGAAGGAAAGGAAAGGAAAGGAGGAAAAGAAAGGAAAGGAAACAGTCAATTGATAGGGAAAGGAAGGAAGGGGAAGAGAAGCAGTAAATCAGTAGGGAAGGGAAGGGGTAAATTGATGAGGAAGGGAAGGGAGGGAAAGGGAAGGAAATGCAATAAATCAAAGAAGGGAAGGGATGGAAAGAAAAGAAGGGATAAAGAAGGGGAGAGAAGAGGGAAGGGAAGTCTATCACTTCTGTCAGGTATTGATTGGAAGTATTAAAACATCTTGTTGAATAGCTTGCATCTACAGCCCTATTGCTATTTCAAAACTGTTATTATTACTTTTGCATTGATTAAATTTATGTGCCTCCCTCCTGTACAGGAATCAATGGCTGAAAGGGAGGAGGAGTTGCCAGTCAGAGGAATTAAGAGGTATTCCAGCTTGGATATTATAGGTAGGAGGAAATGTGTGAGATAATAAAACCCTTAGGACTATATAGATCTCTCACCTGCTCTTGAGTTGCCCTAGGTAAGGCAGATGGTGAATTGAACTTCCCAGCTGCATGGTGAACTTGCATTTCAGTCAAAACAAAGCCCATAATGTCAAGATCATCTCCGCGGAGATCTACAGTGGCTGGAGGGAGTGACTTCTACAACTCACGAAATTGCTTCATTGGGGAATGTAACTGATGACACATCTTGGGGAGGGAGGGGGAAACAGGGTCAGAGCCAAAGGGTGGATTAAGTGAGGTCAGAGTTGGCTTCATTTAGTCCATGCCGACATAAATAACTGGATTTCTTTTGAAGCTTGGCCTGAGGGTCATGATTTAAATAGGGCATTAGTCTGTACCCTAATAGCATTATTATTTTAAAAAGCTATATACCATGCTGTACAACATCACAAAAAGAACCATCTATCTGTGACCGCTTCACAGAGGTTGAAAAGAAACAGAGACGATCACTAGAGGTAATAAGTGTGTAGAAGGAAAACAAATGGATATTTCCACTTCTTTTGGTTGGGGCCCCATCTCTACCTTAAGCATTAAAGTTTGGTTTATTGTATGTGTTCTGCCCTACTAGGCTTCCCCAAAAAGCACTAAGAAAACTCTGAATCCTGGCAAAACCTCTTTTATTAAATGACTGGATTTATTGCAATCACATTCAGCCAACGGCCTGGCAAACAATCTTGCAAAGATATAATCATTAGGTCAGACCTTATCTATCTTGGAAAGCTGCCTGGTAAATATTTCCACACACAGTGCTGACAGGGAAGGGCTGGGCAAAGAGTTTGTAGGTTACACAGAAAAATCTTCATGAGGCTGGAATGAACAAATGAATTGTTTCCTGCAAAAGCCCCCTCCCCTTTTGCTCCTCTTTTCATCCTAATGGGAGGATCCATTCATTGTCCACTTATGGCCTTTCTCCCATGTCAATCCCAAGTTTTTAATTGTGCCTTCCTTTTGGCAGAAGCTCCCCCATCTCACTGCTGTCCAAGCCCAAAGGCAGCTGATGACTGCCAGCCTGTCCTGGCCTCATCTCTGCCTCTGATGCAGAGCCCTTGTCCGAGCCTTCCTCGGCCTCCAGGCCTGGCCCAGGTTCCTCTCCACCTCCTCACTGTCCGACTACTGCCAGCTCCATCAGCTGCTGGTGGGCCACAACAGCAGGATCATCACAAAGAAATTTGCTAGCACCTTTGGGGAGGGAGATGATGAGCATCTTGCATTCAATTTTGACACTTTATATATACTTGTTGGAGATTTGTATTATTATGCAAGTAAGTTCATTTTTTAGCCTTAGTGTTAGTAGATAAAGGTTTCCTCTAATTCATTTTAAATGTATGAGTTTTGGATCAGTGATTTAGCAACTGCTGACACACTTAATCCTGAAGCTGATCATGGATTTACATCAATGAAAGTATATGTTCTCCTACACTTCTATTTTATCCAAGTGTATTTCCAAGGTATGTGGCATTTCAATAGATTTTAATCATATTAGTTGGCTCGGATTTAATTGCTGTTTTTATGGTTTTCCACTAGCATTAATATTAATGGACAGTGGAAATTAATCAAATAATTTAATAGAATTTTGATGAAAAATGCATTCAGCCAAAGGGAGTCTAATCAAGATTATATTTACATTGAAATATCAATTTATCTCAGAGACTTAATGTATTTTGCCCAGTTTGGTACACAACCCTGGCAACACAACAGCACAAAAGCATGCAATTAAAAATCTCCAGTAGTTTCTGGTTATAAAGCTGATTAAAAATGTCAATCTTTTTTTAAAAAATTCAAATATTCTTCCATTAAAAAGTATAATGTGTTTGTGCTTTCCCCTCTCACTCTTCCAAATTTTAATTAAGGTTTATTGTCAAGTGTTATAGAAATGGTAAAAAGCTGCTAGCAGGAGAAAGCTACCTTATTTCTTAAAAATAATTTAAATTCATCAAAATTTAAGCAGGAGCACAATTGGATTCTAGGTAGAAAGCTTCCAGTGATGGAAGATCCACAATTTCTGCAAGCAAGCTATTCCATTGGTTGAGTGTTCTCACCTTTAGGAAATGTCTCCTTGGTTCTAGGTTGCTTCTGTCCTTGATGAGTTTCCATCCATTGCTTTTTGTCTTGCCTTTTCGTGCTTTGCACAATAGTTTCACCCCCTCGTCTTTGTAGAAGCCCCTCAAATATTGGAAGATTGCTATCATGTCTCCCTTTACACTTCTTCATATTAGACCACACACTTGAACTGGATCAATGCATCTTACATGATTGTGGATCAGCAATGATCTCTTTCTTCTCTCAAAATATATTACCCGTCACCAGGGGAACAACTAAAAGCTTTGAGATGTACCAAGAATGTTTACAAGTGAAATATGTTTACGTACAAAATCTGAACAAGTGTTGAGATGAGACAATAACTCCCTGGGCCTTTCAGGTGTGGCTTGAAAGTATTTGTTTTACTGTATCTTCTTTCCCTGGAGTAATTTATTGTTGAACCAACAGCTTCAATAAATCCCACTCTGCTCTTCTAAGTCTTGCCAATGATGTACCTGAGATTGGAGATTGGACTTTGTTGTGACAAAAGAGGACTTTCTCCTTTTCTTCTTCTGCAGAAGAAGGTTCCAGTGTCTGAGTTAGTGACCTACAAGGTCCCTTCCAACCCTTCCAAGCTAATGGAGAATTTTTTTTGTCTTGAGTCAACTGGATTTGACGAAGAGATGGAAATAGTTACGGGTAGTGGTCTTGGTTTCAATGGTGTATCTTCCCATCACTGTGAAGACTTCCTGGAGATCCATATTTCTTAAATAGGAAAGGGAGGGTAGAGAAAGTAACAATGCCAATAAAGAAGAATATTTGTAGCTCAGGGATGAAATGAACATTTCTTGGTGCTCTCCGAGGTTGATTTCTTGCATATGTTTCATTACCCACACTAGGTAACATAATCAATGCTGGCAACACCAAAGTTGTAACAACAGAAGGAAAAGTTCATTGAGGTTTTCCTTCAGGACTTCATTTTTCAATCTGGACAAATTTCAGATGTGTGGCCTTCAACTCCCAGAATTCTCAATAATGTGCATGCTGGCTGGGGAATTCTGGGAGTTGGACGGCATATCTGGAAGTTACTGAAATGTTCCTCAGGATGGCATTGAGAATACCCTTCCCACAAAGACTCAGTCTTAGCTACATTGTCTAAGATTGTGGCGAACTGTATATCATCAACTTCTGGAGTGTCACCACTGGGCTTTATTGTTTTGTTCATCACAGACATTTCTACTGATTCTTCTTTCTTCTGTATCAACTTGTTTGTTGAATTTTAAAAAATCTGCTCTATCAAACATTTTATAAGGACAGGAGAAAGTGTAAAAGTTATGAGGAAAACTTCCATTGGGGAGCTGCCTCACATAACAGAGAAAATGTATATTATGTCTAATATACAGGTTCCACTAGCTCAGTTGTTGGTCCCTATAGTGGAGAAGCAAAGCAAACCAGTAATCTCGCTGGGTTTAAGCATCATCCACCTAGCCAGGTGTTACGGCTGATGTACACTGAAGCTGCTGCTTCATATTTAGTAATCTTGGGCTGTAGCATCTCTGATTTCTGAAGTGTGTGACAGTTTTAAAAATAGCACGACAAACACAACTCTTGATTTAATTACAGCTTGAAGTGGAGAGATACCACTGCTTACCTCATTACTGGTTGAAATTGATTTTATACACAGTGTGCTGGTTAGATCCTTACTTCCTCTCTTCAATTAAGTTTGCTTTCTCCAGTCCTATTTTCAGGAGGGAGATGAGATGGAGGAAAACAGCAAATTGGTGAAGGGTAGCATGTTATAGTGCATTTGAGCAAGACTTCGTAGCAATACCTAGATTAAAAAAAAAAACTGACACAACAAAGAGAAAAACAAGGGGGAAGGGGAAGAAAATCACAACTATGCAGCTGAGTCAGGCAACACACACAAAAAAATCAACATTAAAAATGTGCATCCTTTTCATTACTATTTTTAGTCCAGGCCTTTTTGTACTGGCTCAAGCTGGCTGAAAACCTCATTCAGATCCAGAACTTGGAACATCTACAGAGCCTGTAGATGTTCCTCAACAAGTCCCATCAGCTTCTGATGTTCCTGAGCTATGAAGACCCAGCATGTTTAATGGTTAAGTAGTCTGAGAGCAGGAGAGGACAGCTTTCCTGCTCAAACACTTAAGAAAGCTAATATGATATTGGCTGAACAATTCTTGCCCTATCTGGTAACCTCTATAGGTTATAAGACCACATTACCCAGAATTCTCACTGATCTCTAGATAGGTCTAACAGAAAAATAGAGTTGGAAGGGACCTTGGAGATCTTCTGGTCCAACCCCTCCTCAGGCAGTAAACCCTACATACTATTTCAGACAAACGGTTATCCAATCTCTTCTTGAAAAACCCCAGCAATGGAGCGCCCACAACCTCTAAGGACAAGTCATTCCACTGATTAATTGTTCTGTCTAGAAATTTCTCTTTAGTTCTTAGTTCTCCTTAAGATAACAGAAAACAGATAATCAGAGTTGGAAGGGACCTTCTAGGTCATCTAGTCCAACCCCCCACCCAAGCAGGGGACCCATTTCTGACAAGTGGCAGTCCAATCTCTTCTTGAAGGTCTCAAGTGATGGCAGTCCCACAACTTCTGAGGGCAACTTCTGTTCCACTGGTTGATTTTTCTCACTGTCAGAAAATTTCTCCTTATTTGCAAGTTGAATCTCTCCTTGATCAGTTTCTAACCATTATTCCTTGTCTGGCCTTCAGGGGCTTTGGAAAATAGCTTGACCCATTTCTCTCTGTGGAAGAGAGACAAATCATGTCTCCACTGGTCCTTCTCTTTACTAGACTAGTCAGGCCCAGTTCCTGAAACCGTTCTTCCTATGTTTTAGTCTCCAGTCCCTTAATCATCCTGGTTGCTCTTTTCTGTACTTTTTCTAGAGTCTCAACATCTTTTTTGTAATGTGGTGAACAAAACTGGATGCAGTACTCTAGGTGTGGTCTTACTAAGGCTTTACAGAGTGGTATTAGTACCTCCCATGATCTTGATTAGATATGGAAGTATGCCAAGGGGTTTTCTTTTTCTGAATTCCCATAAAGTAGTTGCTAGTAGACCTTTGTGTTCTTAAGGGATGTAGACCTTTACAAAAATTGCATTGGTTTGTTTTAATAAGAATATTTGAGGGGCACCTCTTGTTATTGATCTTTCTACCCTTGGTTCTTCTCAGGCATTCTTCCGGACAATTCTATTAAGTAACTGCCCAAGTCCCCAGCCAAATTATGAAGGATGTAATATTCACAAGCTGAGAAAGACAATTTCGGTGGAATTCCTCCAGAGGAAATTCCAGGTTGCTGCGTGCGTTGCAATAACCTGAATTCTCTAAATGCTAGCCTGAAGCCATAACAAAACGGACTTGATTCTTGCACCCCACCCCACTCTACAAGTACAAAAGAGAAAAATGCCTAACAATAAAAAACATATTACACTTTTCTCACCCTTGAGTTTTTGTTTTTAATGGAACAAATGCAGGAAAGGGTTGGTAGCATGGAGACGGATTTCAGCCTGAGGCCGCCATCCTGCCATCGCTTTCTTCATGTACAACAAAAAGGTCCCCATAGTTTAGCCAGCAAGAACAATTAGTGACTGTCTCATTGACTAATGAGCTGACCAGGAAAGGCTGAGCCATTGGAAAAAGAAATGACAGCTTCAATACTCCTAGATCTCAATCAGTTCTGGTTATTTTTCCTTTCCCAGCTACCTATTTTAGGACGGTGTGTCCAACAGGGCACAAATCCTGGACATGTCTTGGAATGGGTTGACTTGAAGGATTGTTAACTCACTCAAGCTGATAGAGGAGAAGCTTATTTAGACCTCCAAGGAGCTCCATCTTTCACAGATGGTTGGGCAGCTCAGCGCAAGGGACAGGTCAGGAAGTTGCTCCAGAGGCAAACGAAGGGAATATATTTTTTGAGCAAATGAAAAGGAAATCATCTGTCAAAGATCAACTTGAGATAAGATACCCTAATCGCTGCACTTTGGCCTGTTAGCTGACTGGAGCAATGATAGGAGGTAGGCTGCTGTTGTTACAACACAATTCTTTCATGATCTTTTTCGGCTGAGTGAGAGTGTTGGGTGTTTTTTCTCCAGTAAACAATCATTTAAAGGGGGGAGGGAATCTTTTATTATCCTCATGTCTAATTCCTTTTGATTTATCCAGGCCCTCCTTCCATCTTCATTTCTCCCCCAACTTATTTTTCCTCTCCTCCCTTCATTTCACAGCTCATTCCCCCATTTTCTTTTCCTTAAAAAAAAAACCAAACAACCACCTTGTTTGAAAAGGATTTCATTTTTAAATCTATTACTCCTTCTTCTAAATATCTTTTCCAGAAGTCATCCCTCAGGCATTTGTTATGAGCTTTCGGCTTTTCCGACTCTGTGTAAAGAACTGAAATAGCACAAGATAGGGCAGGTGTGTGTTCTTTCGCTTCTATTGTCCCTTTTGGGTTTGTGTGTGTGTACAAATGTTAGCGTTCTGGAAGCCTCGATGACATCAAAATACACATAAGTTCTTTCCATTCAGATGTGGATGCTGGAATAGCTCTTCTAAGCTGGGGTGAACTCCTGGGGGCTCACAGGGGTTTGGGAGAGCCCCTAGCTAAGATTCTGTGCAATTCAGAGAACCCCCAAATCCCACTCCTGGCCCTGCCCACCCCTCCCCAGGTGGCCCATTTTGGATGCAGGTAAGTACAGGGACTGCACAGAGGCTCAGGGATGGCAAAAAACGAGCCTCCCAGAAGTTCGGGAAGACCGGAAATGGGCCTCTTCCTGGCTTCCAGAGAGCCTCTGGAGTCTGGGGAGGCCATTTTCATCCTCCAAGAGGCTTAAGAAAAGCCTCTGGAGCCCGGGGAGGGCAAAATGACCCCCCCACCACCATGGTGCATGCCTCCAGAGTCCAGGGAGGATGATAACGAACCTCCCCACCATGGCCACATCTACCCAGCAACCGGGGAGAGAACCCGTTGCTAAAATATTTGAAGCCCACCCCTGCTTTTAAGGCTGAGATAGTGTCAATCATTTCATTTCCAATATGCTGCCTATTGATACAGGCAAAGGAATGTTACATGAATGAAATAAATATCTGTTCTTCTCTCTTTTTTTTGTCTTTGTGAAGTGCACCTTTATTCTTGCGATATCAGATCAAACATTCATTTTCAGGGAAAAACTGCACAATGCACCTAATGTTACGCATATAGGTCTTATGCCATATATGCACATTTTACCTCGAGGAAAAATCATGTTCATTCATCAAAGAATTGATCAGATTTTATCAATTCTTACAGGTAGTGCTGAACACAAAAGTGTTTAAACATTATTGAAAGATTGGGCAGTGGGGAACACCACACTTTTTCTAGAACATATAAATGTTCTGGATCTAATGGGAATTATACCTCAAGTATCCTATAAGAGGTCATTTGTACCCTGAACCTACAGATATATTCATCTTATTATTTACACATTTATTTATGAAACTTCTGCATTGATTCAATCACATTTTGCTCTGGAGTATTCCTAATAATCAATCAATCAAACAATAACATTGCAATAATCTGCCTTTGTAGAATCTTCATTCATGGCACCACAGTCTACTCTTCAAAGTTCTAGATTAAACCAAGTTTAGTCAGATCTGGAAGATCCAGGTTTTAACCAATCTCTGGTGTATCAGGAGGGTTCCAGAGGAAGCTATTCCATAAGATTAGGATTTATAGAAAAAGAAACTCAATTTTTTTAGAGCAACTCATAAAAGCCACATGTCCATGAAGATTCTCAGTCATCCAAGTTCATAGTTGTCCCAAAGGGCTTTTTTCAAAAGGAAACCAGACTGTCTTTGTTTTTTCTTTGAAAACATTTCACTTCTGATTCAAGAAGCCTCTGATCGCTTCCATTAGTTCTTCAGAACTGAAAAAGCTTCTTGGATCAGAAGTGAAATGCCTTCAAAGAAAAGAAACAAAAGAAGTCCAGTTTCCTTTTGAAAAAAACACTTTGACATTTTGTCAACCACTGGAAAGAGGGAAAACAGAGAGGATATATCAAATCCCAGTCAGGTATGCCACAGTAGAATGTTTAACACAGAATAAGTAGTAAAACTATGCTGGTCTTTTCTAGGAAAATGCATAACTAGCTCTAAAGCAGAAGCATGTCATTTAATAGGAAGGACAAGCTGTCTTTTTAATCTGCAGCTTTTAAAAATTCTGAATGGCTTTGTGTTCCTTAATCCCTTAGCATTGGGGAAGAAAAACTATCTTCTTATTGACCTTTTCAAGTCAGATATTTTTTTTTTAAAGAAGCCTGCTACCATCTCAATAAACAGCCTGGATTTATATCAAACCATTTTTTTTTCTCTGCTCTTCTTTTTGAAATCAAAGATTCCAAAGTAAGTGGAATAAATACCTTAAGTTGACAAAGTCGCAGCTCAGCTTTGGTAAAGGATATGAGATGCATACCTTCCAAGAACAGGAATTTCAGACCAGTTGTGATTTTGATCTAGTTCTATAGGTAGTCCTTGCTTATCAAAGGTAATTGGGACCAAGAACTCCATCCCTAAGCTATGCTTAAGGCACAACATCACATGACCATACTTACAACAACAGTTGTGTCTCCAACTTTCTGGTGGAGTCAGCTTTTGTCTGGGAATGCAAGTAAACTCAGAGACAGTGAGGGGTCAATGAAATTAAAGAGACACCATGAAATATCAATCATCTCTGTGTATGCTTAGACCCTCTCTCTTAACTTTGAACACTGAAGACATTTTACATGTGACATAACAAAAGAACAGAGTTGGAAGGGGCATTGAAGGTCTCTAGTCCAACCCCCTGCTTAGGCAGGAAGCCCTATATCATTTCAGAAAAATGGTTGTCCAATCTCTTTTTAAAAAAAACTTACAGTATTGGAGCATCCACAACTTCCGGAAGGAAGTCATTCTACTGGTTAATTGTTCTCACTTTTAGGGTATTTCTCCTTAGTTCTAAGTTGCTTCTCTCCTTGATTAGCTTCCATCCATTGCTTCTCGTCCTGCATTCAGGTGCTTTGGAGAAGAGCTTGACTTCTTTGTGGAAGTCCCTTAGATATTGGACCACTGCTGTCATGTTATCCCTAGTCCTTCTTTTCATTAAA
The DNA here is from genome assembly GCA_015471245.1 of Laticauda colubrina. NCBI lineage: Eukaryota > Metazoa > Chordata > Lepidosauria > Squamata > Elapidae > Laticauda > Laticauda colubrina. Next base: position 2,771,298 of record BLBF01000058.1, read on the forward strand.
ATAGACAAAAGCAATTCCTGCAACCATTTTTCAGATATTTTATGCCCCGTATCTGCATAGACTGCTATCAAGTCACTCCTAAGATGGATATCATTCTGCTCATGATTGGATCACATATATGGTGAATCTCCCAAAAAGCCACACTCCTTCACCACCACCATCATGACTCGGATTCTTGCAGAAATTGGTTTGTTTGCTGTTGTAGCCCAGAGTGTTCTTACCAGTAGGTTACATGTAGCTTAGAAGTGGGCCTTGAATGTTTGATTAAGCTAGAGAATGATCAAGGTTATGTTTAAGCTGACTGATGAAACCTATCTTCTCAATATGTGGGGTTGTTTTGATGGTATCATTTTTTAGTCCACAGATTTGTCCTGGAAATCTAGAGGATGAGGAGATTCCAGTTAAGAGTTGATTGTGAGATATGATGTACTTGGTCTTCTTCTAAGAAGGGAACCCTTTTGGAAATAAAACTAAGGCCTCCATAAGACGGTGAATTATACACTTCAACTTTCCAGGCCACCAAAGAACAAAGATAATGGGACATCATCAAAGCTGACACCTGACAGACCATAGAACAATTCAAAGAAGTAGCTTAAGACTGGAAGATGTGGACCACAGAATCTTCAAGAATCAGACATGGCTGAATGGATAACATCATTAACAACAATAACAACAACAGTTTTCATATTGATTAAATCTCCTGGGAGCTACAGTCCAGTTGAATCCAGATAGTTGCATATGACTAATCTCTCTTATGTTATTTCTTCTTGGTTGCTATTTTTCACATGTAAACTGATAGAGCTATATTTCTGCATTCATCGATGCATGAATGCTCATGCAATTATTATTATTATTTAAAAACTGGGTGATAGGCTCAGTTTGAATTATCTCTGCTTCTAGTAGAAAAATATTTTCCAGACCTGGAAAAGGTCTGCTAGTTTTAGACATGTCTTTCAGTGCCAAGTTTACATTTATCGATTGGGATTGAGAAGGTTGAGCAGGGGTTCAGTGCAAAATTTACTTTATTGATTAGGATGGGGCAAAGGAATGTTATATAAATCAAACGGGTTATTACTATTGGTAGTAAATTGGCTCTTTTCCTTGCCCTTGGTTTATAGAGGCATTTACATTTGCAGCCACCCAAACATTATGACTTGAAATCATCTTTTCTGTCTGTGTCAGTGGCACTGTTCCTCAGCACTGATTGATGCTTACACTGACAGCAAAATGTGAAGTTGTTGGGTGACATTAGCCCATCTCCCCTCTGTATCACTCCCTGCTCCTTTGTTCATTCATTCCTTGGAGAACATAAAAAACCTCCTTAACATGTGAACTTGCCTTATTCAGCTGGAGGTCATCCCAGTTTTAAAAAATGGCTAGGGAAGGGTAGCAATTTAAAACCAGCCTTGGCTTCTATTGAGTCCTGATGGGGACTTGTTTGAAAAATGGTTATTTTGTAAAATTAACTTTTATTGCCCTGCTGCAATGGAAGGTTTCTAAGGCTCCATTTGCAGCAGAAAAGTGTCTCCAGGAAAACCAGAAATGGGACAGTTTCCCACTAGTTTAGCCCAGGATTACTTTTGTTGAGTTCTTTTAAATTCAGACATTTATGTGACACAAGTGACTTTCTAACTTCCAAGTCAGCTTGTGGGAAGCAGGGAAGAATCACCCAAATCATTTGGAACAATAGATTGGCAATTTCAAGACCACACTTAGAATGTTGCACCGAGTTTTGGTTGCCACAAGATAAAAAAAGATGTTGAGACTCAGAATGCAGAGAAGGGCAACAAAGATAGTTCGGGAACCGAAGGCTAAAACATATAAAGAACGGTTGCAGGAATGGGGTATGTCTAGTTTAATGAAAAGAAGGACTAAGGGTGACATGATAGCAGTCTTCCAATATTTGAGGGGCTGCCCCAAAGAAGAGGCAGTCAAGCTATTCTCCAAAGCACCAAAGAGCAGGAAAGAAAGGATGGATGGAAGGATGGAAACTCATCAAGGAGAGAAGCAACCTAGAACTAAGGAGGAATTTCCTGACAGAACAATTAATCAATGGAACAACTTGTCTTCAGAAGATGTGAATCACTGGAGGTTTGTAAGAAGAGATTGGACAATCATTTGTCTGAAATGATATAGGGTTTCCTGCTTGAGCAGGGGGTTGGACTAGAAGACCTCCAAGGTGCCTTCTAACTCTGTGTGTGGATGGCCAAAATGGACAACACATACTGTGGGCATCAGAGAGCTGGAGGAACATGTCAACCCTACCCAAGAATCTCCCTGAAGTCTTCTTAACATGGAAGAGAACACATTTTTCTACATCATGTCTTGAAATTCTCATATGATGGGCAGATGTACTGACAAACACCTCTCTTGATAGGATTGAGACCTGTGGTGGACTTGTGGTGGACTTGCATCAGAAATAGTCATCAATCTTTTTAAAATAAGGAAACAGATTATTCAATAGAAGACAAACCAGCTGGTCAGGTCCAAAATCAAGAATGACATGTGGTGATTCTTCCAAGTTGAGTTCTGAGGACTTTATTATCTGTATCTACCATATATTCTGTGGACTATTATGGAGGGATTGTCTTCACCTTATTTCTTTCACTCATAATATCCTGGTTGAGTTGCCTCTTACCCTTTTGGAATTCACCCATTTCCTCCTGGGAATCTACTACCTCACTAAGTTCCATCACCCAGGCATAAACCTGGAATTCTACTTCTACCACCTCACTCTTTCCTTCCTCCCTCCCCTTATTTTTCTTGCTTGATGTCACTTTTAACTCTTCCACAAAACTGAGCAGTCAGGAAGCCATCAGAGAGTCCTCAGAGGGATAGACTGATTAAAGGCACAGGCAGATACCTCAACCGTGACTGTGCTTGATGCGAGATTTGCTGTCTTTCTTTGTTTTGTTCTTTCATTTTAAGCTCTTACTAAATACTCTCAATACACTAAATCCCTAAACTTTCTTTCTTCCGCCTCCTGCCCCCGTTGAAATAGCATTCACTCCCAGTAGGCTTCCAATGCTTCTATTGTAGAAATGCTCAACTGTGAACATTCAGATTGGGCTCAAATGGTTGTCCAACCTTTTCTTGAAAACCTCTGGTGGTGGAGCACCCACAAGCTCTGGAGGAAAGCAGTTGCACTGATTAATTGTTCTTATTGTCAGAAAAATTCTCCTTAATTCTAGGTTGGATCTCATTTGAATGATTTTCCTCCCATTACTTCTTGTCTTGCCCTCGAGTGCTTTGGAGAAGAGGTCAACCATGTCTTCTCTGTGACAACCCCTCAAGTACTGGAAGACTGATTTTATATCACCCCTAGTTCTCTTCATTAGCCTAGATGTCTCACCACCTTAACCCTTCATTGTATGGTTCAGCTTCTAGACCCCTAATCATCTTTGTTGTTGTTTTTCTACATTCTTTCTAGGGTCTGAACAATCTTTCTTTCTTTTTTCTTTTTTTTGTATCATTGTGATAACTGAATGCAGAACAGAACTGAATGCAGTATTCCAAGTGTGGTCTTCACCAGTGCAATCTCACTTGAGATTTAACAGAAATTACAGGAGCAATTGATCCCGCTGAATGTGAGTTTTCCAGCTTGAGTACCCCTCTCAATCTTTGTTCAATTTCTATGCTGAATAATTTTACAATATTTGTTCCATCAAATATCTGTTCTGACCTAGGCTTCTTTAGACAGCATAAAACACAATCTTAGTCCCGGCAAAACTTCTTTTATTTCCATGGCTGTGAATTACATTCATTCACAGCCTGCAAGTCTTCACAAACAGTCTTTCAGGGGAGTGTTTGTAAACACCCACCTTATTGTACTTGGAATGTGGCCAGAGAACTGTCAGATGCAGGGCAAGGCCAAATTTGACACAGAGTCAAACAGAACTTTTCAAAGCTTGAATCAACCAGACAAACTAATTGCTTCCTGCAAAAGCTCACATCCTGTTCACTCCTCTTTTATGTCCTACGGGAGGGGCCAATCATCTCTGAGGTGTGGCCTTACTCCTGAGTCTACCTTGCTTTCTCAATTGTTTTTGTCTTCTAGTAGCCCTGCTCATGTGCAGGCTGGGAACCAGTTCCAGAAGCTCCTCTGCCTCACTGCTATCTGAGTCTGAAGGCAGCTGATGATTGCCAGCCTATCCTGGCCCCATCCCTGACTCTGATGCAGAGCCCTTGTCCAAGTCCTCTTCAGCCTCCAAGACTGGCCCAGGTTCCTTCCCAACCTCCTCGCTACTGTCCAACTCTGCTGCCAGCTCCGTCAGCCACCAGCGAGCTACAACAATATCTTTAATCGATAGACCAACACTTCTAGAGATGGCAAATAGTTAAGCCATTAGGTGATGTTTCTTTTTATTAAGAGGTTACAACCAAGGTAATTGGCATGGTTCTGCCCTTTCAGAAGCTGCAGCTGGTAGCAAACGAGACAATGGGGCTACTCTTTGGGAAAAAAACATTTAGAGACCAGTGAACACCTGCTCTAAAGGAGCTACACAGGTGGTAGATAAGCTACCAATAACAATCAGTATTTTAGTAATGACATTTAAGACCCTAAAGGGTCTTCCATGCCATGGAAATGTGAATGTTCCATTGGATATTGGGCATCTCCCTTTTTGACTAAATCACTAATGACACAATTCAACAGCATTTTGGTGTGATGCCAATTATAGAGAAGAAGAGAGAAGGCCGACTCCTCTGGAATGAATATGTCTGGAGAGCAGCACCTTCCACCATTGCCAAGACTGCCTGCCAACTAGAAGTCAATGGCCAGTGTTCTCGCGGGTGTCCAGAACAGAGATAGCAGGATACCATCAACAAAGATGTACAAGCTGCAGGCCTGCCACTCTGGAGATGTAGCTGACCATGTAAAGTGGTGTTCAGTGATCTGAAAAGCGTACCCTGCACCTGTGGGAATACACTAGGAAGAAGACTTTAAGACCCTAATGAATGGAGAGAGTGCTTCTTCAACCGAGTAGCTTTCTATCTTTGAACGTTATGTCTGGCTATGAGCGAGCATCCAATAATTGGGACGCTGGAAGAGGAGACCAGGAGGCCTTCATTTATGACATCCTGGGCTCGGATTTAGCTTTCCTTGGACACCACACTGGTGTTGTTGTTACTGCAACTGGAAGTAAACAAACACCTTGATTTCACTCCAGCCCAGCTCTGCCCAAATGTTCTTGTCAAAATCCATCCCTCTCTATTATTGTATTAGGGAGACCATTCCAATTTTTTGGGGGAGGGGGGAAGGAATGTTTATTGTTATTTAATGCCTGTACTTTATATTTTCAAAATTTTATGGGTGGCCCTCCCAGCTGACAGCCTTAGAATACTGGGCAGGTCATAAATATTTTATTAAATTTTTTTAAAAAAAACCTGACTCTGAAGCCACAGGCCTGCTCTGCCTTTTGCATGGCAGACCATCAATATTGAAAACTTGTTTTTCTTTCTGCAGGCCAAAACATAATAAACTCTTTTAGCTGACATCAAATGCACTCAGTTGGCCAAAATGTGAGGCAGAATGCTGGACTAGATAGCTGATTTAATCCCAATCCACTCTCCTCTTTCTCTTTCACCTTCTACTCCTTCTCCTTCTTCTCTTCCTCCTCCTCTTCCTCACCATCCTTTTCCTCCACCTTTTCCTCTTCCTCACCCTCCTCCTCCTTTCCATCTTCCTCTTCCTCTTCCTCCTTCTCTCTCCCTCTCCCTCTCCACCCCTCTCTCAGATGGGTGTTTTCAGTACAAATGAATACTGATTGAGAGTGATTCACCCCAAGTCATCCAGCTGGCTCCTTTTAGGCATTTCTTCTCTATATACCAGCATCATAGATGACAGTCCGTAATTTTAAGAAAGATGCCTTGATCCCGAAGTACATTGATTTTGGATGATGGACCCCCCCCCCAAAAAAAAACCCATGTTGATAAAACTGGGTAAAGTAGACGGGCAGATAATGGTTGAGATGGATATAAGGAATCAAAGAAATTATTGGAAATTCCTTAGAAGAGTTATAAGTTACTATAGACAGGTCATGATAGTGACATTAATCAATAACTTTCTAGGAATGGAGACTAATTTGAGGGCATCCAGCTAACTCTACATTCAGCTATCCCTGGTTGTGCTCTGCTCACTATTATATATAGTGTGAAACCTGCCAATTGTGTTGTTGACAGTGGGAACCCCTCCTGTTTTCACAATTGAAGAGGCCCCTCTGAAGTTTTGGTTGCTGTGATGTAAAAAAGATGTTGAGACTCTAGAAAGAGAGCAGAGAAGAGCAACCAAGATGATTAGGGGGCTGGAGGCTAAAACATATGAAGAATGGTTGCTGGAACTGGACACGGCTAGTCTAGTAAAGAGAAGGACCAGGGGAGGCACGATAGCAATGTTCCAATATCTCAGGGGCTGCCACAAAGAAGCGAGGATCAAGCTGTGCTTCAAAGCACCTGAAGGCAAAACAAGAAGCAATAGGTGGAAACTAATGAAGGAGGGAAATAACTTAGAACTAAGGAGAAACTTCCTACCAGGGAAGGCAATTAATCAGTGGAACAATCTGCCTCCAGAAGTTGTAAATGCTCCAACACTAGAAGTTTTTTAAAAAAGATGTTGGATAACCGTTTGTCTGAAGTGGTGTAAGGTTTTCTGTCTAAGTGGGGTTGGACTATTCTATTCTATTCTATTCTATTCTATTCTATTCTATTCTATTCTATTCTAT
>BLBF01000058.1:2778026-2807378 GCA_015471245.1 Laticauda colubrina
ATTCTATTCTATTCTATTCTATTCTATTCTATTCTATTCTATTCTATGTTCCCGGGCTCTCCTTGTTTGGATGCCTCTTAAAACCTGTTTTAAAGGCATCATGATCTTTTCAACTTAAGAAGGAATCTCCTTTCCGAGGAGGAGCTGGCGTCACGACGATACTGCATGCAATCTTGGAGCTCTGAGATTGCAGCCAATATCTTTGCCCCTGGATGGTCCAAACGGACCTAAACCGTCCCGAAGAGACAGTGATGGTGAAGGAAGTGTCCTGTAGATCCCAGGGATATCACAAAGGCCCTGGTTGATCCAGGAGAAGCCCTTTTGCCAGCGGCAGAGAGGCAGCCACCAAAGCTGCTGAAGTTGGGACAGCTCCGAACGGAAGAGGCTGAAAGAGAAAGTGTGTCGGTTTGGTGAGGATTGTTCTTTTGTTCTTCTAAGAAGGAATCTCCTTTGGTACAGATTTCAAAACCCAACCCAACCTATTCCTAACCGAATCCACGCTCAAGCTGGTTGTCAAGGAAACAACCACACAATTAGTTATATAAACAAACCTTTAGGAGTGAAATGGTGGTGGGGAATGAGGAGGGGTTAGAGGTTGAGAGAAAGCACAGAAAACCCCTCTCCACACCTTCGTTGATGCTGCCTTTTCTCAGAGACCATCACCAGGGAAGGAACGGTGACCTTGTGCTTGAAACGCTGCTGCTCGTAAGCCAATTGTGAAGAACTATGCTTGAGCTACCTTTTCTTAAAAAATCCCCAAAGTGCACTTGGGCACGCTATAATTATGATGATGGTGGAATTATTTTTAAGAGTCATGTACTCCTTCTATTAGTGTGCTCTGTGTGAATCTCTCTCTCCATCCCTTCCTTCCTTTCTCTCTATCTCTTCCTCTTCTCTTTCTCTCTTTTCCTCTTTCTCTTCTCTCTCTTTTTCCCTCTTTCTCTCCTCTTTCTCTCTTTTCCTCTCTCTCTCTCTTTTCCTCCCCTTCTCTTTCTCTCTCTTTCTTTCCCTTTCTCCCTTTCCCTTTCTCTCTCTCTCTCTCTCTCTCACACACACACACACACACACTTCCTGGATGTGTGCAGTCTATTTTCAAGCAATTTCTATTTTCTGCAACAATCTCCCCCTCCCCCCATCACCTTAATTGATTTGCCAAATTCTGGTGCCTTCAAAAGAAAGGCTAGGAGAGAAGGAATCTCCAAATAGATAACCCAAGCTGCCACCACCAAGGCAAATGGTTGCTATGGCAACCTGGACCACATGGTAGCTCTTTAGTTAAACTTCATCCTTTTCTTTAACCCCCTCCCCACATCCTCCCAGCACCAACATTCTCCTATGATGGCTAGTAGTTGTCATTGGGGCCTCAGCCGGAAGCTACATTTCAGATCCGATTGGTTCGGCCCTTATTAAATCAAATCAATGTTTATTACGACCACGAACCATCATTTTGGGTCATTGCCATTATAAGCATCATTGTCTTCTAAAGGTTTTCCCCAAAGGTTTGGTCATTACTATTATAAGCATCATTGTCTTCTAAAGGTTTCTCTTTTTAATTTATAGTAGCATTCTTATCTTGTATTTTTTTAAAAAAAAGAAAAAAAGAGCTTTATTTTGGAATGCCTTTCCTTAAACCAGAAATGCATATGTAATTAAGATCATGGGAAATATTTAGAATTTTGCTCAGTCAAAACATGTTTGTTCTTGATGGAAGTTGTTTGGCTTTTCCATGTCTATTGCTTCATTCTGTTGGTGTTCGTTCTTTTATTAAAGACAAAGACGAGGGAAGGTGCTTTAAAGACTAAGAAATGTAATTTGGTATATGCTTTCATGGATCAACGTCTATCGTGATGAGATGGATGGAGTTTTATTTTAAACTGGCAGCCGATGCCTGCAAGTTTGTTAGAAGTAAGGAATTGGGAAGTGAGGTTGGAAAGAAATAAATTGTGGTCCCTCTGACATTTACATAAAAGCCTTAATAGATGCAAAAAAATTCTCTATTTTCCTTTTAAATCAATCTTTCCTAGACAGAAGAGGCAAGTAAACAAAAACAAAACAAAACAAAACAAATGAACGCCACAAGGTTGGGTTGGAGTAAGTTTTATACTCACTAGACATTTTGTAGGAATAGAAAAATCAATCAGTGCTTGTTTCTTCTACATTCAAATGTATTCATTCTCCAGTACTTTCCACCCTGTTTATGAACTACATTTGCAAGTTTTAGTCAATGCTTGTTGTTTTTTTAAAAAGCTAAACAAACCTTCCTGGCAAAATTGAACAGATTCAAACATTACTTTAAACCACTAACAGATTAACAGAGTTGGAAGGGAACTTGTAGGTCATCTAGTCTAACCCCCACCTCCACCCAAGCAGGAGTCCCTACACCATTTCTGGCAGAGGACAGTTGAGTCCCTACTAGAAAACATCTAGTGATGAAGCTCTCACAATGCACTTCCAATGTAGGTGATAAAAAAGAGTGATAAACAGGTATCAGAAAATGATTGGATTCGGAGGGATTGAAAAACAGACTTTTCTGGGTTAAAGCTTCAACCTTTTTTTTCAGACAGGATGGACTTTTGGAAGATTGGTGGACTTCAGTTCCAACATTAATGAGTTTCTTGGATAGCCACACTGGTTTGGGAACTCTGGCATGAGCATTGAAATCCAAACATCAGCAGTTGATGCAGGTTAAGAAAAGTGTAAGTAATTTGTCAGTGTTGTATTTCTTTCCATCTGTTTTATGAAATTTGTGGTTTTAGAGTTCTTATCTGTATGTATGAATTTTAAAAAATGCCCATACTTTCTCGGAAATATTGAATCAAATGTTAATACTATTTCCTGTGGAAATCATGGGCAACAAGATCTATTTCACTGTCCTATTCATGAATTAATAAATCAAATTAATTAAAGCTACCACTGAAAACCTTTTCTGTTGAATTAATTTATGTCAAGCCTGGTACCTTTTTCACAAAAGCTACATTCAAATTAAATTTGAGATGTATACAGAAATGCTTCCCTCCCCACCACCAACCTGGGTGGAGTTCTCTGTACAATTGATCCATAACAGTAATTAGTTATAACAATGCATAACTCAGCTGTTTGGAAAACCCAGCATATTTCTAAAGGGAGACCAGATGCAAGAGAGAAAAATTGAAATGTGGGAAAAACATTTGCAGAGAAGCATGTTCCTCATTAGCTAAAAGAAAAAGAGAGAGTGAGATAGAGAGGTGTGGTCATTAGCAAAAACAAGGAATGAAATGAGTTAGATGTGAGAGCTGCAGGAGAAATTGGTTTTTCAGGGCTATTTTTCGACTTTCTCTCTGCTGCTTTCCTGCTTGCTGTAGAAATCCATCGTCTTGTTTAGAAGTTGCCTGTTTCCAGTGTGACTTGCGTCTTCTCACTATGGTTAGATCTTTGTTTTTTTCTTCTTTCCCCAGGAAAAAAGACCTTGAACATAGCAAGTGGATTATATTGTTATTCTTAGCCAACTTGCATTATGAAACGCCTCCCTTTTTAAGAGCACATAAGCATGAAGTTAGAACCTACACAGGTAGCTACTTCTTCCAGGTCCCAAACATCACAAAGATACTAATTCTAAAATTAGAACTTAGGAGTTCTAATCAGTGGTGGGATTTATTTATTTTTAACTACTAGTTCTGTGGGCATGGCTTGGTGGGCATGGCAGGAGAAGGATACTGTAAAATATCCATTCCCACCCCATTCCAGGGGAAGAATACTGCAAAATCCCCCATTCCCTGTCCTCTTTTTCTAGTACTAGAACTCTGTGCCTTGCATTCCAGAATGGTTAAAAAAAATAGATCTTGATTTTCACTGTTAGTTTCTAATTCACAAACTATCCTTTTTCATATATGTTGCAGTCTACTTGACCCCTTCTTGCATTGTGGTGGCTCCAATCCAACATTATTTGAGGTGGGGCCAACCAATGCAGAACTGAATAGCAATAACAGTAGCAGTAACAATAACAATTACACTTACATACTGCTCCATAGTGCTTTACAAACATTCTCGGAGCAATTTACAATGTACACATATTTCCCCCAATAATCAGGGCCCAGGTTTTGTTGACCTTGGAAAGATGGAAGGTTGAGTCAACTTTGAGCCCCATCAGGATTGAACTCCAGGCTGTGGGCAGAGTCAGCCTGCAATACTGCATTCTAACTATGAACCCACCACAGTTCCATTAAGTGAAAATTACGCATTTATTGATGCAACCAGAAGTACATTGGCTGACTACTCATTTCCACAAAGCTGAAGAAACATTAAAGAGTTTTTTGGGGGGATATTGGGAAAGGTGGATACGGAGTGGGTTATGTTGGATAAGTTAATATAGTCTTGGTGTTTCTGAAAATCTCTATATGTAGGTTGAATTTTCCTTTTAGGATTTGTTATTTGCATTCAGAGTCATTCTCTAGCTGTAGGCAGCAGACTGCTTTTTTTTCCATCACTGGGTTTATTGACTTTTATTTTAAAAACCAAGAAATCTTTTCCAATAAATCACATCAGTGGCAGGCACACAGAGAACCTAGGAGTTGCTTCAAGAGGAGGAGGAGGAGGAAGAAGAAGAAGTTCAAAAGCATTTCTAGTGGTTGACATTTTGATATATGTTTATTCTGTTATACAGAAGTGTTTGAAGAGTGGAGGAAATGGTAATGTAGGAATACCTCAAATTTATTGCCTCGGCTCCCGAGACCCCTCTTGTCACAGAGTTTGACCTATTTCTGGAATGACTAAGAAGAAAGAAAAGAACATTAGAAGGAAACACCTTGGATGATACCCCAATGACATCTTGAAGTCACAATTCCTTCTCCCTGGTTGCTTCTCACTGCTGTGCTGAAGCACAATATTTGAAAGCAAAAAAAATCAATTGACAGTGAATTCTCTGCATCTGAAGGTAGCAAGAGCACCTTATTTGTCAACCATCCCTTCTTCGCTTGGTGCTTCATGAAATGTTTGACTTCCAATTCCAATTTGATTGAAAACTCTGAAGGTGGAACGCCATCAAATCTGGAGGGTAGCAGCTGGAGAGAGGAAATTGATTGAGGGTTTCATTGGTCAGCTCTAATACTATCAGTATTTCTGACTCTCTTCCAAGATTGCAAAATATCGATATTTTAAGCTTTCTATACACAACAGGTGGTTTCAATTTTTTTACATTTTTTTCAGTGCAAACAGTTATCTATTAACTAGGAATTTCTGCACCAGATTAGGTATTTTTGGAGTCAAAGTATCTTTCCATATTTCTTTCACCTGTAGTCAGAATTCAAGTAGCAATAATTGTTGTTTTTGAATACAACCTTGACTCTACACAGAATCCACAATGGTGTTTCTTGGCAACTTGAAAAGGTCTAGACTTCAACTCCTAGAATTCCCCAGCTAGCAAAACTTGGAAATGCCTGTCCAGGTACATTCAAGTTGTCAAAATTAAGAAACACCCCTATAGAGTAAATATCATCTATAATTTACAGACATAAAAAGAGAGATGGATAAAAAATGTAGAAAGTCCAAAGGGTAGATTGTGGTTCTTGGTATATTTCTGAATTCAGTCATGTACCTATAAATAATACAGTTGCAAATGTTGGACTAATATGAGATTCTACCTCTCAAGCATGAGTCCTTCCTCGTTGTTTCAACCAGCATTTTGTACAGCAATCGTGGCTACCAGATTTGGGCTACCAAAATCCAGATGACCTCTAACCAGTGAGACCTCTAACCACTGATGTCCAGTGGTCCTTGAGATTTTTGTAGTCTTAAATCATTTTCTTCTCCTTCTCCTTCTCCTTCTCCTTCTCCTTCTCCTTCTCCTCCTCCTCCTCCTCCTCCTCCTCCTCCTCCCCCCCCTCCTCCTCCTCCTCCTCCTCCTCCTCCTCCTCCTCCACCTCCTCCTCCTCCTCCTCCTCCTTCCATATCTGTCATCGGACATTGGCTATCATGTTGGCAATCCTATTTTTATCAATAGCCACACAAAAAGTGCTGTTGAGTTTTATCAAAACCAGTCCCTTAGATCTTGAAGCCATGATGTTCTTCTTCTTAAATCTTCACAGGGAGTCAAATTATAAATGTTTTGCCTCATCTATGGATTCATTTGGTCAAATTGAGAAGGATAAGTTGTCAAGCATGTATGGAGGCAGAAACATTATAAATGGACAACATTACATTGATGGACAAATTTTGCTCTGGTGACAATAACTAATGACAATCAAACCAGATACCTGTGGCTTTCCATTTTGATTTTTAAAAATTCTTGAATCAGATAGGGATAGGGCATCCTTCAAACAGAAGAGGCTAAGTATAGGTAGTCCTTGACTTACAGCCACAATTGAGCCCAAAATTTCTATTGCTAAACAAGACACTTCTTAAGGGCTCCATTTTCCAAGGTTTCTTGTCACTGTTGTGAAGTTGTTAAGTTAGTAACATGATTGTTAAGTGAATCTGGCTTCCCCATTGACTTGGAGGAAACTTGTTCCACTGATTAATTGTTCTGTCAGGAAATTTCTCCTTAGTTCTAGGTTGCTTCTTTCCTTGATAAGCTTCCACCCACTGCTTCTTGTCCTGCCTTCTAATGCTTTGGAGAATAGGTTAACCCCTTTTCTTTGGGGCAGACCCTGAGATATTGGAACACGGCTATCATGCCACCCCCCCCAGTCCTTCTTTTCATCAAACTAGACATACCCATTTCCAGCAACCGTTCTTTGTATGTTTTAGCCTCCAGTCCCTTGGATGAATAACTGTCTTATCGGTTCTTCCTTCCCTTCCAGAACTTTGGTCCCTAAAACCTACGTTCGTTGTGTCTTGTAGACTATCTGATATTATGTCACCCCTAGTCCCTTTTTTTTAAATTAAAGTAGACATACCCAATCCCAGCAACTGTTAGACTTAATCAGAGAGATTACATTTCAGGATCCAATCTGGGTTGGACACCGGGACCAAAGGTTTGGTCTTCTAAACTTTCAACTTGTGCTAGAGCCCATCTTCAGGGAATTTGTCCCAAGCTAACAGTGAGGAAGCTAAAATCCCACATCCTATCAATTTGGCCCACTGGAGACAAGTTCCCTGGGGATGGCCTCCAGCATGAATCAGAAAACTCAGAAGACTAAACTTCTGGTCTCAGTGACCAAGCCAGATTAGATCCTGCAACATTATCCTGGTACATATATATTCACCTTCATTTGTGAGATTAAGTTTCAACCTCATATTCACCCTGAGTTGCTGCTTGCCCATATTTCTGGATCGGCATTCCAGTGATGTCAGATAAAACATGCCTTTTTTTTATCTCTCTTTGTTCCTTTGTTCCTGATGACTAGGCCATCGACTCAAGCTGGAAGAAAGGTGTTTTGTTTTCTCTAAGGGCATTAAAAATATGATGCTAAATCAAGGTGATCGGCCATCTCCTACATCTGTGCAAGCTCAACGGGCATCAGGTATAAACAAAGCCAGCCTAAAGTAGTCTTAATTGTACAACCAATTGTAGAATCAATGTTCTGTCTTCAGTACTGTGCTTTGGTATCACGAAGGGAAGGGATGCATTAAGCTGCCTTTTCTGAGATCCAAAACAGAAAACCTGCAAGTGCTGAGACATTTTAGGATGAAGGTTGTTGCTACAGTGCCATCTTCAGAGCATTAACACAAAGTAGATTTTTGTTGTTGTTGTCGTTCATGCCCCCTTTCCCCATTTTTACCACCCATGGTTTTGCACCATTGCTGCTTGAGTTGGAATCCCAGTAAAACTATCGGCTACAAATGCTTCTCCTCCTTGATTTAAGAAAGAGGAGAATCATACCCCAAGGGGAGAAATTAATCAGATGTGTGTCAAATGCCTTTGGAAACTCAGGTTAAGAAACAAAAACAGCATCGTCAGCAACCACAGCTTCTCCCAAAATGGGAGATTTTGTAAAAGTTGCCATAGCAAATTGCAGATGCAAATGGTAGTTTATCAAGAGTGAAAGAGGGTCAGAGGTATGTACAAGGTCCATAAATGCATTTGTCTTTTGGGCTAAAAATACAATGGTAAAAGTAGGTAACTATTTCCTTTTTTGGGTGCTAGGCTTTATCTGTATATCAGCATGCTTGGGAGGTAAGGAGCCCTAGGAATGGTTGTTCATGTTTATTGCTAAGCCTATTGAGAGCAAATATTCTGGAAAACATTTGGAGAATGTGTTTATTTTTTTATTTTCCCATGAGCAAAAGGAGGTCTCTTGTTTTGAACATGGCTCTGTGCAAGAAGAGGGCAAGAAAATTGTCCTGTGCCGCCCCCCCCCCCCCCCCCCCGTCTCTCTCCCCAACAATTCTCACTCAGTTTGATGAAAGAGTATTTGCTTTAGAAGGCTTTACAAAGGAGAAGAGAAATTCACTGAAAATCTCCTGGGTGGATTGTCATTCTGTTGAATTTAATTCGGGGTGAGGTAGCCAAGGATTTGCATATTTGGGTGGATTTGTGCGTCTTGTCTTTCCTGATGCAATTCAGCAGTCTAGGGGCTCTTGAACTTCCCACACTTCTAATGAATCTCAAGTTAAGATCCCAGGATGAAACTTTTCCATTTGTGCATACACATGCATGTTTGGGTGCATTTATGTGCAGGAACTGAGTTAATATTATAGCTGAGAGAAAGTTCATTCCTCGAGAAATAATTGTCTCCCTCTTGAAGACATCTGGAGACATCCCACCCTAATTTCTCAGTGAGTAGAGAGCTTTGAAATGCCAAATGGGCCCTCCTCTAACTTATTCATGTCAAAAAACTTCCCTCCTTAAATCTAGGTTTAACTACAGCTGTTATCATTGACATACGAGTTAGAATGGAATTCAATGTTTCTGGAGGTTACAGTGGGTTGTGTGAAGAATTGTGTAGACAGAAGGCTGTCCTACACAAAGGGTGGCCCATGGATGCCCTGGGGAATGTGTGAAAGCCAAGTGGGGTTCTTTGATATGAAGGTACCATCAGTCCCTTGAGTAGCTCTCAGGAGACATTAAGTAACCACTGTAGGATAGAGCAAGCAGTTACACTGTGTGATATAAGACGAAAGGGTTCATGAGTCATGAGATGCTGAACAAATACTTCACTGGGGTTATACAACATGCAAAGTCACAATGTTTATCAATTCTTCATCCCCATCTTTTGCAAGAGCTAGGATGCCATCAAATGTTAAATCAACTCCCCTCTTGATGTGCATATTTACATCCATGCCCTTGCAAACACACACACACACACACACACACAGAGACTGCTTTGAATGGTGCACAAGCATCTGTTGGAGAGCAACCATCTCTGAGGAGGAGGAGGGCACAGGTAAGGAATTGGGCTGGACACTTCCTACTAAACACAAGAGGGCCAGATCTCTCCCTCTCTTTCACACACACACACACACACATACACACACACACACACATCTTTGATCTGGTCTTTCCCAGGCAAAAGCTGCTAGTCTGGGGAAGATTCCTGTACTATAGACAGAAAACAATAAAATAGCTACTTTGAACTCTACATTTGTGGGTCTGGTTATTTGTGTCTGACAATGTTTGAACATGCCCTGTATTTTTCATAGAGAATAGATTCTTTATTCCACTCAAACTTATCCATTTTCTCTTTTCCACTTTCCTTTACCCCCATCTGTGTGGAATATTGCTCAATATAATGAAGTATGGTGAGTTCATAAAGGGTCGAGGAGAAGCACAGAGGAAAAAAAAAAAGATGGGCAGCAGCAAATCCATTCATCTTTGCTTTGCCTTTTTATGAACACATACCCTTTTACAAGTTGGTGGCACCCCTACTGGGAAATTCACCGGGTGCCAACAATATTCATTATTTACATAGCACTTCCACCTAAAAAAATATATTGCAGATATAAATGAAGCCTTACCACCCTCATTTCAACCAGTTGACCATTGTTATCCTTCATTTTACTTTTTTTTTTTTCTTAAATAGGGAAATGATTGCCAAGCCTCTCCTTTTTCGTTTTTCCCAGCCTAGCTTCCTTAAAGCGGTGAAGGAGAATATATAAACCAGCCAGGATTAGAAGACAGCAAAGCTAGGGATTGACTTCCAAGCTTATAATCTTCCTTCAGTGGTGAGCAATCCCAGGCTGGCCTTATTTAGGCTCAGAATTTAAGCAGGGGCAGGATTGGTGGGTGCTTGGATGGGAGACGGTACCAAACCACCCCAGGCTGAACTCTTGATGAGAAGCTGCATAAAGCTAATAGAAGAAGGCAGTGGCAAACTTCAGAACTTTCACCAAGAAATTGGCATGGATCATCGTCCAGCCTCTTTTAACGGGCTCATAATTCCTTGCTGGGCAGAGTCTAGGCAACTGAACGGAGCTGAGTGATTACTGGCCAGATGCCCTTTCTGTCACCAATGAGTTCTTTTCAGCAGATATATTCTCATTATGCCCAGGGAGAGAAATTGTTCTGACCCAAACCTGGTTCCAAGAGAGCAAACACAAGGCAAAGGCAGCAGCACAATCTTTTAATGTTTCATCTATGAATCCTGCTTCTTCACAGATAAAAGGCTGCTTCTAACTGATTACCCGTGACAAAAAGGACCCTTGCCAAGTTTTTGCAAGGGTGCCAAAAAACAACAGATAAGAAATAGTTTACAACAAAAGAGTCTTCAAATACCAACTGTAATGTCCATGAGGCTGAGTTTCAAAATGTTTTTGCCTTCTGCAAAGAATGTTCACTTCACAGCTGGCTTTTATCTTCTTGAAGGAGGGGCCATTTCCTTGCAGCCTTACTCCTGAGTCACCCGTGCTGTTGTAGCTGCTCTTTCCTGTGAGTAATTCTGTGCACATGTGCACTTGGCACAGGCTCCTCAGGAGCCTCCTCATTGCTGCTGCCAGCCCCCACAACCTCTGACTCTCCCTAATGGTCCTGGCCTTCATCTGAGTCCTCACTCTTCTCAGCCGTCCACACCTGCTGCTGACTAACCACAACAGAAATATCTGCCTCCACCTAGGATCAAACTCACAGCTTCCTGAATGTAAGGTGAGCACTCCACCTGTAGGCCCCTACTCCACTCAAGAAAAATGGACGGATGCCTCCATGAAACTACTAGGTCTTAGTATATCTTGAGCAAAGCTAGAAAAAAGGAGTAGAGTTGGGCACAATAGCATTATTCCAGTATTTGAGATGCTGCCACAAAGGGGAGGGAGTCAACTTACTTTCCAAAGCATCTGAAGGCAAAACAACAACCAATGGATGAAAACTAATCAAGGAAAGAAGCAACCTGGGATTAAAGAGAAACTTCCTAATTGTGAAGACAGTTACCAGGAGTTGCCTTCAGAAGGTGTGGGTGCTTCATCAATCGAGGTTTTTAAGTAGAGACTGGGCGGTCATTTGTTTGAAATGATATAGGGTCTCCTACTTGAGCAGGGGGTGGATTAGAAGACCTTCAAGGTCCCTTCCAACTCTGTTCTGATTGAAAGCTGTACTTAAGAGCTTCTTTAACTGAAGAAGCTTCAAAGGGCAAACTTTCATATGCACAGCCCTGATTGATTTTCTGCATCTGGAAAGGGATGCTGATCTTAGGCTTCTAAAATATCAGAGCTAAAGAAATAAATCAATCCTACAGTAGAAGGATCCATCTTTCTTTCTTTTTTTTTTCCATTGCTGAGTTGCACTTGGCCTTTGAATAGAAAGTGTGTACTGCCCTTTGGCCATTAGCGGTGGCTTAAGGGATCTAGTCCATACCTTAAAATTCCAGAACCCACTCCCCAAAGAGACTTGCCCCCTACCCAATTTGGCTTGCAGAGACCCACATCATACAGAGTATGGGTTGCAGCTCATCAACCAACATACTCTCATGTGAAATGAAGGTTTATTTTGAGCTGCAGTGGTGCAGTGGTTAGAGTGCAGTACTGCAGGCTACTTCTGCTGACTGCTGGTTGCCTGCAATTTGGCAGTTTGAATCTCACCAGGCTCAAGGTTGACTCAGCCTTCAGTTCTTCCGAGGTGGGTCAAAAGACGACCCAGATTGTTGGGGTCAAGAGGCTGACTCTGTATACCGCTTAGAGAGGGCTGTAAAACTGTATATAAGTCTA
The DNA here is from genome assembly GCA_015471245.1 of Laticauda colubrina. Classification (NCBI taxonomy): domain Eukaryota; kingdom Metazoa; phylum Chordata; class Lepidosauria; order Squamata; family Elapidae; genus Laticauda; species Laticauda colubrina. Next base: position 2,790,075 of record BLBF01000058.1, read on the forward strand.
AGTCCTATTTCCATTTTATTAACAACTTCACCAACCTTTTCAAGGGTACCTGGATGGCTGTTCTATATTTAAAGTCCCCCTATTGTTCCTAAAGATAGACCTAAAAAGGTGAGGGAATGTTATGTTTTATTATCACCTAGTTATCTCTGAGCTAGTTATGTCATTTCCAATCACCCTGGTGATAATTTTGGTATCATTCATTCTTTAAGCTCTTGTCTTTGGCTTCACCTGCAAAAACAACAGACCCACTTGCAATCCAAAAGGAAAAAAAGAAGTATGTCAGTTCTCTTCCTTTTCCTTCACCCAATTATTGTTGGACTTCAATTCTGAAGTATCTATCTTTATTTAAGGGCCAAAGAGACGGCTTGCAGAATCCACACGATGCTGCTAAGGAGGCAAAGGAGTGGGATAAAAATAAGCATTCTTTTGAGCTATCTGTAAGAATTGTCAAGAAGTCTTGAAATTTTGCACATCTCCACACTGTGGCACGTAGGGTATGTGCCTCCAATTCTCCAAAATACAGATCTAAAGATACAAGACACCTGATAAACAAAATCCGAGGTAAAGGACTTGCCAAGATTATTGTTCAGTTGCATTCTAATTCCCTCTACAGCAAACAACATACTTAGAATTGTGCTAAATAGCTAGCAAACAGCCTTTATTGTGTGTGCTTGTTGAGTCACGGTTGACTCTTGGGTAAATCTCTGCGGATATTTTGGCAGGAAGTGATTTGCCCTTGCCTACTTCCCAGAGCTGAGAGCTTGGGACTAGCCTCAGGTCATCCAGATGGCTTCATGATTCAGGTGGGGACTAGAACTCCCAATCTCCTAGTTTCTACCCATGTGTTTTAACCCCTACACCAGACTGGCTCTCTCTATAACTTTTTAGTTAGAATTAAAATTAAAACAACATGAGCCTAACTGCTTAAGAGGAAGGATATAGAACTAAGACCCCCCCCCTCCCCGATTGTATCCCCACTGAGAAAACTATCACATTCCATCACAATTGCTTAACAATACTAGTGCGCTTGGTGTCAGTTGGTCCCAGTTTTGTGCACCTCCGAATGTGAATAGATCACTGCAGAGTTGAATCAATAAAAGATTGTTGGCTAACTGTGAACCTCAGGAAAAATACACTTGCAGTGGTTGGGGGATTTTCCCCAATGTTAATAGGAAATTGGGAGCATTCATGAGGTAGTTTTTGACAATCTGACTTCTACTCTCTATTTATTTACCTAGCCATAAGCTCCATTAAATTCCTGACTAATTGTGCTAAGGGTGCAACTCCTTTCAGGCTGAGCAAATGGAGATCACTCCAAATAGAGGCATGCAAAGCAAAACTAAACAAATTCATCAAGGAAAGATTACTCATGCAAAATAAATACAAAATCACAGAATTGAGGTTGCAAAAAATCCCACAAAACCCAGGTTTTTTCAGCAGCTTATTCAACAAAGGAAAGTTGACAGCATTATCCACAACCAGACTGGAATCTCACACTCAGAGATCTTGGTGTGGCGGAGAGGTTAATAGAACAGGATTTCTCAGTCTTACCAGCTGTAGGATATACAGACTTTAATTCCCAGAATCCAGTAGCCAACATGCTAGGAGATGAAGTCCACATATCTTTAAAAGTTGCCGTGGTTAGGCAAACAATGTAATGGAGACTCATAATGGATACTGACCCTCTCATCTATTTGGTCATCCCTGTAATGACTTGGTTGGTGGGTCAATAAATACTAGAAGATTTCATTCTTCTTTGTGATATTTTATTATCCCACCTTTAAAAAAAAGCTTGAGGGACAGGGAGGACATGTAAAGACCAGATCTCATAAAAAACAGAATTTTCTTTTTCTTTTTTTTACAGCATTTAGCAGTAAATGTTCTTTAGCAGCAAGGATTTCATTAGCTGCTTTCAATAGGCCAAGAACTAAATAGATGGATGGATGGATGGATGGATGGATGGATGGATGGATGGATGGATGGATGGATGAATAGAGGGAGGGAGGGAGGAAAAGAGGGGGAGGAAGGGAGAGGGAGGCAGGGAGAGAGAGCAAGGATTTCATTACCTGCTTTCAATGGGCCAAGATCTAGATAGATGGATGGATGGAGGCAGGGAGAGAGGGAGAGAGGGAGGGAGAGGAAGGGAGGGAGAGAAGCAAGGATTTCACTACCTGTTTTCAGTGGCCCAAGAACTAGGTGGATGGATGGATGGATGGACAGACAGATAGAGATATATAGGAAGGGCATGGAAGGAGAAAATAAACAGGAATTAGAACAGAACTGAAACATAAAACAATTTATTTTGAGGAAACATTTGATGTTTTCTAACAAGCCAACTATGCTATTTGAGGTGGAGGTCCAGATTCGCAAAGATGGAGAGTCTTCATCTCTTTGGGTAATCATCTCCTTCTCAGGTGTTTATTTCCTATTCGAAATCGCCTGATCTGAATCTCACCTCCCAAATCATCTATTTTTTATGTGGTTCTTTAAAAGGAAAGGGAAAAAATCCTGTTCCTGCTTTTGGTTTTGATTAACGATCAAGACCCAGACAGCATGTCTTAAAGATTAGAACAGAGCTGTTGATTCTAAGGCATTAACTGGACCTCCAGATGTGCTGGCTAAATTATAACCCTCATCTTTCCCTTTGTCATCTACCATACACTGAGAAAAGCAACCTCGCTAAAGGTTCCCCTGGCACATCCGTGCTAGTCGTTCCCGGCTCTAGGGAGCACTGCTTATCTCTGTTACAAAGCCGAAGAGCCAACGCTGTCCAAAGACGTTTCCGTGGTCATGTGGCCGGCAGGATTAAACACCGAAGGCACACAGAATGCTGTTGCCTTCCACCAAAGGCGCCACTATTTTTCTACTTGCATTTTTTACGTGCTTTTGAACTGCAAGGTTGGCAGAAGCTGGGACAAGGAACGGGAATTCACTCTGTGATGCGTCGCTAGAGATTCGAATTGTTGAACTTGTGCGTATGTTTTTCCTTTGCATTTAATAATGACATGGGCCTGGATATTTTTGCAAGTGTTACCAAATACTATTTGCAAGAAGGCATTGAAGGCTACCTTTGTCCTTCTGCATTTAACATTTAAATCACAGAGAAACATTAAAATGAATAAAAACTGGCTGAGAGGAGGACTCTCCTTTATTCTCCCCTGTGCAGTTGCTCTGGGAGAGTATTTCTTTATCCTAGCAGTTGTAGGGACATTAAAGTACTGAAGAGAGGAGTCTAGCAGAAGGTAAGCTAATTAATTCTGCTCTCTCTTCAGACATGCCATCTTGAAACAGATGCTCTGACACAACTGAGACATTGTTTTCAAAATCAACCAGGTTTGATCTCACCGGCTCAAGGTTGACTCAGCCTTCTATCCTTCCAAGGTGGGTAAAATAAGGACCCAGATTGTCGGGGGCAATAAGCTGACTCTGGAAACTGCTTAGAGAGGGCTGGAAAGCCCTGTGCAATGGCAGATAAGTCTAAGTGCTATTGCAATTGGTATTAAAGCATTTCACAAAGTACATTAATGTGGATCAAGATTTATCGGGAAGAATAACTCTGCTCCTAAATGGAAGTTGTTTTCTCTGGCCTGGGATGCTTTCTCCTTTCTCCTTTTCATCTGCCTCCTACCTCTAATCTTTCTTTCCACCATTTTCTACTGATCTGGAAGGCACTGTGGAATTCCACCCATGGATAAATTAGGAGGAACAACAGACAGATCTCTGCACTTCTTCACAGAATTTTGAATGGGTAGGGTCACTAAAGTATGAACCTCAAGCTCGTTCTCAAAGTAGGACTCCATCCAGCTTAGCCAAGCCCACCATGATCCCAAATTATGCTATTGCTAGTTTCAAAAAACAAGCTCAAATATTCATACAGAATCTCCCTTCATGTAATTGCAGGATGATAATCTATGTTGTGTGTTTTGGGTTTTGGGTTGAAAGAAAAGACACTTGAAGCCTGGTGTCATCTCTCCTTTCTTTTCCTCCTTTCATCTCAGTGCAAAACATATCTGATATTTCCTTCTCTCAAAAGTCTAGTTTTACTCTGACTATTTTCATTGCCTTTGTTTGCACCGGTTCTAGTTGGAACTCTTAAACAATGATATCCAGGGAAAAAAAAAAACACTCCTAGAGTGACATTTGACCAATGCACAATAAATTGAAACTGTTACTAATCATATCATATCCACCAATGAAGTCCAAAACAATGTGTTTGGAGGACACTGGTGACTCACAGTCCACACATGATCATCTACAATTCCATTTCCTAGGCACTATAAACAACTTAGAACTACTTAGATAATAACTCTGCCTTTGGTCTGACCTAAGAGTAGCATACAAAATTATCTGCGACAATGTCCTACCTGTCAATGACTACTTCACCTTCACCTTCAATCACAACAACACACAAGCACAAAATAGATACAAACATAAGGTAAACTGCTCCAAACTCGATTGCAGGAAATACGACTTCAGCAACAGAGTGGTCTATGCCTGGAATACACTACCTGACTCTGTGGTCTCTTCCCCAAACTCCCCAAACTTTAACCTCAGACTGTCTACTGTTTGACCTCACCCCATTCCATAAGAGGTCTGTAAGGAGCGTGCATAAGCGCAACAATGTGCCTACCATCCCTGTCCTAATGTCTCCTTTTTATTTGTACCCATTTCATGTACTCATAATCATGTTTCCAATTATATTTGTTTTCTAATACATGCTTGACAAATAAATATAAATAAAATAAACAAATAAACAAACAAACAAACCAGGTCCATCCATCTTCTGTGTAGGCATTTGACCTCACAGAAGTCATTGTCCAACAGAAGCACTGAACTACTTAATTCCCACATTCTCCTGTCCATGTTTCTAACTTACCAAGATCCTTTTGCAAAGGATGTCATGGGATGTCAAAAGTCCCCAAAGCCACAAAAGAGGTCTCCTCTCAAAAATGGACAAGGGGATCCCAGAATAATGACTGTGTATGAAAAGCACATCGGTTTCCTTCTGATATCATAAACCTTGATATTCATACTGTTAACCTGATATTACGATCAGGTTTGGCACAGTGCCATGGGTTCAAGACCTTCCTTTGATTCTACAAAGAACCATTCTTTTACCCTCACGGTGACTGAGGCACCCCAAGAGTCTTACAACAACAACACATCAGCTGTAGATGTTAAATGAAGTCTAGCAACTCCTGTTGCAGAGTTTGCCTTTGAAAATATGAGTCAGGGGACATCTCTATCAATAACTATTAGCTTTGCTTATGGATGAAATCCAAAACCAGGGCTCTACAAAAAAAAAAAAAAAAAGGAAAGGAAAGCAACTACCTTTCCAAGTTATGCATTCAATTATTTTTGAAAACTGGTTGGTCCTGACAGCAGGATATTGACTAAGGTGGACCTCTGAATTGATCCAACAGCACCCTGCTCACCATGGCTTCCTGCCCAGGATTGTCTGCAAAGCTCTCATCTGAGCAAAAAATCTGAAAGCTCCAAAATTAGCAATTGATCATGGAGAAACGCTGACTTAGCTTTCCAAAAGCTTACCCGCTGTCAGCCTTTGTTGGCATATTTGCTGATGAAAATTGAGGAACTAGATTAAAGATTTTTTTTCTCCCATGACCCAATGTATAAATTGGATACGCCCCACACAAGGTCCAAAAGAAGACAAGAAGTAATACAAGTTGCCTGTTGGCAATGCTTGGTTTCTAAAGACCTTTGACATCAACAACTGATGGCCATCAAGTTCCCTCAAGATGCCCGGTTGGAATCATTTTCCCCATGCAGATCTAAGAATTTCAGACACTCAGATTTAAGAATTACAAATATGCAGATCAAAAAGAAGCATCCTTCCACCACTACTGTGATACACTATACATTATACAAGTAGTCCTCAACTTACAACAGTCCACTTAGTGACCAATATTATAACGGCACTAAAGAAGGTAACGTAGGACCATTTTTCACAGTTACAACCTTTGCAACATCCCCGAGACCACATGATCAAAATTCATTCAGTGCTTGGTAACTGACTATGACAGTTGCAATGGCCCAGGGTCATGTCATAAGATTAGATTACATTAACAGAGTTGGAAGGGACCTTATAGGTCATGTAGTCCAACCCCCCATCCATGCACCCTGTACCATTTCTGACAAATGGCAGTCCAATCTCTTCTTGAAAGAGAAGAAGACTGGAGAGTGATGGCACACCCACAACTTCCAAAGGCAACTTCTGTTCCATCAGTCTATGGCTCTCACGGTCAAGAAAGTTTCTCCTTATTTCCAGGTTGAATCTCTCCTTGTTCAGTTTCCATCCATTATTCCTTGTCTGGTCTTCAGCCACTTTGGAAAATAGCTTGACCCCCTTCCTCCTCTCTGGGGCAGCCCCTCAAATATTGGAAGGCTGCTATCCTGTCTCTCTTGGTCCTTCTCTAGCCAGGCCCAGTTCCTGCAACTGTTCTTCGTATGTCTTAGCTTCCAGCCCCTTAATCATCTGGGCTGCTCTTCTCTGCTCTTGTTCTAGAGTTTCAACATCTTTTTTTTTAATGTGTTCCCTTTTTGCGACCTTCCAACAAGCAAAGTCAAGGGGAAGCCAGTTTCACATAACAACCAGGTTGCTAACTTACCAACTGCAGTGACTACTTAACAAATGAAGCAAGAAAGGTCAATAAAAATGGGGTAAAACTCACTTAACAAATGCCTCACTTAACAACTGAAATGTTGAGCTCAATTATGGTCATATGTTGAGGATGACCTGTACCAATAATCACACTCTGCTATTCCATTCATGACCTGATGTGGGGTATTTCAACTTCATATAGCAGAATGGATGGTTTACAAAATCCATACTGCAACTAGCATTGACAACAGCAATTATTTCAAAGAGGAAGCCTAAAGGAGGGGCAACATTAGTCACCTCTCTCAAAAATCCAGTTGGAGAAAAGAAAGAGGAGGCTGGGCAACAACAGCACCACAATTTCTAAATCCAACCAATTTTGCTACTTGCTATACTTCACATATGCACATTTCTCCTTGAATGGCTGGAGGCCCTTGCAACATGTTTGTATTATGAAGCTGTCAAGAGCACAAAGACCACGAACAAATTTCATGGGTTGGCCCGTGATGGCGAACCTATGGCATGCGAGCCACAGGCAAACTTACCTCACTGCACATGCATGTACCTACCAGCTGATTTTTGGCTGGTTTGAGGCCTTTTTTGGCCTCCCAGAGGCTTGAGGAAAGCTTTTGCAGCCTGAAAAATAGGCCCGTTTCATCACTTCCTGTATTTCCAGAAATACCAGAAATGACAAAACAGGCCTATTTTTTGGCTGCAGAGGCTTTCCTCAAGCCTGGCAGGCTGAAAAATGCCTCAAACAGGCTGAAAATCAGCTGGGAGGCACAGTGCAGGTGGGGGGGGATTGCGCATGCATGCGCAGGGGTCATAGGGGCACGCGCATTGGCTTCTGGGTGCTGGCACACAAGCGAGGGAGTGCAAGAACTCACACAATTTTTGGCACACGAGCCCAAAAAGGTTAGCCACCACTGTCCTAGGCTTTCCAGAACAAAACTGAACCAAGGCAGGTTAGACCAAACAGCTACAAAAAATCAACCGACTGGTATAATTTTAAGCAATGTAGGCAAGTATCACTCAACCTTTCAACAGGTGGTGGTTGGGGGGGGGGGGGGCAATTGCTTTCTTAAAAATCTTCCACATAGTATTTGTTGCTGGTTTCAAATTCAAGGAGATCAGGTGAGCTCCTGGGAAAACATCTCCAACAGAGCAACTTCCTCTTGTCATCTCTCGCGGCTGGGCCCAAATCCACCAAGCCCTTCAGGAAAGGCTGCAAGTTATGTTCCTGCATCCATAGAGGGACACAGGTGGACTTTTAAATTACTCCTACAAATTTGTGGATGGATAAAATGAGTAGATGATTCCATTTCCCCAAATGTCTTCAGAGGAGGAAGGTGGGAGCATTGGAGCCATTTCCTCAAAAGTTCCGAAATGGATTTGATGGAAACACAGGAAGCCAAGGAGGCTGTTAGATCCCCCAGAAGAGACAAAGAATTTGACCATTAAAGACAAAAATCTCCACACTTATGGACCATCTAGTTATTTACAAGGGCAAGTAATCATTCATTAGAGGAACTTCATCACAGTTTGGTTCCCTCCTGAAAGTATTTTAAGTTGAAGGAGAACCAGAATTATCAACTTGAATTTGAAGAGGAAGAGAAGGAGAAGACAATGTTATTTGTTCAGCATTTGACCCATCTTTGACAGGTGAGTAAAAAGACCTGGACAGTAGAATTGACAGGATTCTCCATGTAAGGCTGTAGGCCTTGGGAGCTACATGATGGCTATCTGACAGCTTACACGAATCCAGTGGCATCTTGTGTAATGGTGAATACAATGTGCAAAGGATGCACCTGGGTATCTGGCATTTTTTAAGAACAAAGGATAAAAATATCACCAAGCTTCCAACCTTTCCCTCGCCCCCATTGCAAAATTGAGTAACATTCACTAACATTGCATCATATCTTATAACTTCCTTCAATGTGAGCTTCTTTGCAAACAAGTGTAAAGTACTGTAAAATTATAGAATTTTTGTCCATACACTGTCTGACATATTCTTTTGACTGAATTCCTATCTGATAGCAAACTTAGTTCCTTGATAATCCTAAATAAGCCACAATGCCTGAATATCTACATCAATTGATATCAAACCCTTATTCTTTTAGCCAGATTGTTGAATAAGCACACAACGCTAAGCCATTAAATCAAAGTCTACGGTGTGTCCATCAGGCCAATGAGTTATTCAATTTCCCTCCACATTCACCTGTTAGCATTCATCTTTTGCAACCAATCTTTCTAACCTGGATTGGAGGGGAGAGAAATCAAGGACACCATAAACCAATATGCATGCTGAAAATGTCTTCCTCTTTCAGTATTTTCAATTTCCATTCAATTATTTAAGCATTGTTCTCACAAGCAGCAGATGGTTGAAGGTACCTCTGATTCATACCACTTCAGACCACAGATGGACCTCTACTTATTGAAAGCATTCTACCCATCCAAGAAAAGTAATTTCAACACCCCCTGAATATACTAAGGCAATTTCCATACTCTAATTTTTCTGTCATTAAGACAATTTGTAGTTTATCTATTGGTTTCACCAGGGAGCAGGGGAAAAACCAGACTCAGATACCTGATTTCAATTCCCACTGGTGACATTTTGATCCCTGAAGCGCCACCTGGTTGAAACTTTCGTCAGTGGAAAGAGCTTCCATTCATTAATGCTCAATGAATTATCTAGATTCCCTGAGATTATTATAACTTTCTTCAAACGATGATGGATTTCAGAAAGAATTTAATTCAAGCAATTATTCCAGCTAATCTGGGATGTGCTGGAAGGACAACCTTTTGCCTAGGATTTCAAGAACTTGATTTTGCTTGCAACAAGACCCTGCAAGTAAACAAACAAACAAACAAATAAATAAACAAATAAATGCCACAGCTTCTGTTCAGCCCAGGAAAATTAATTCAGCCTTTCTCAACCTGATGTCCTCCAGAAGTGGGGAATCCTGAAGACTCTAGTCTTAAAACATCTGGAAGATGACAGTTTGTGGAAACTAAATCAAGGTATATGAGAAGGTTTATACTCATCTTTTCTTTCTGTCTCCTGAATTTTGATGGATATGATCAATTTTCACCACAACTAGTCAAGCTTCCACAGAGCTGAGATTTTTTGCAGCATCCAGTTAAATTCCCTAGGGGAACTACCATTCAGATGTTTCTCATCTCTCAGAGTGAAAATATGCTCTTGTCAAGGTAGGGTCTTTTTACTGACAGAACCTGTACTATAAAGGTCTGACAATGTCATCTTCTCTGCAATTTATATTCCAGAAGCAGTTTTACCTTCCAGTCACTCTTTGGGTGAAGTAGGCTTAAAATTAGATCATCACAGATCCTGATCTATACCTAAAGATTGAGAAAGAGATCCAGTCAAACAACAGCAGTAGCCAAAATCTCCATCTTCTCCAGAGCTTAGGGTTTCAAAGCTGCAAACATGGCATTTTTTTCCATAATAAATCATTCTTGCTTTCAGTTGCAGCAAACAAACGACTTCTATAACTGTAGAGGATGGGATAAAATTGGCAACTAGACATACTTATGATAGATGAATTTGATCAACTAACATTAGGAACCACTGCATTCCATCAAGTCAATCAGGATACTGGATAACACAAGTTGTGAACCCACCAAACCGAAAGCCACTTTCTTAGCACTAGGGTCTTCAAAGTTGGCAAGTTTAAGACTTGTGGACTTTAAGTCCCAGAATTCCTAAGATAACATGACTGGAGGAGGAACTCTGGGAGTTGAAGTCCACAAGTCTTAAAGCTATCCAAGTTTGAAGACCCCTGTCTTAGCAAATTGAGCAGTTTATAGGAATTGTAAATGGACACAAGCTGAATATCACTAAAAAAAACTCACAGCTCTAAATTTCTTCCTCCAGAGGGGGCCAAATCCTTAAAAAAAGTAGGAAGTAACCACAACATTACAGCCTCTTCAAAGGGCACACAAGGAGAGAAGAATGAGGATCTATTAAGGATTAAGCAGAGAGCAGAGAGAATTTACGAGTATGTTCTTGGCAGCCCTTCTAGTTTTATCAATTTTGGGGTTCTGAAAAAGATAGGCCTGTTGGTAAACATCCTTCAGGCCACCAAATATGGTGGGAAAGTTGCTTCTAGTCTAGACAATTGTAAACTGAAATACAATCAACAGCCAATACAAACAACCAATCAGAAATGTCTGTACACACCATTAACCTGTCTCATTAGTGACTCCATCAGCTTAAACCATTAACAAAATTAACCCCTCAAAACTGGAAAAGGCTTCAAAAGCCCTAAGATCTCAACACTGCTAACAAAAGAAAAAAATAGGACAGGCAAAATTGACTTATATGACACAGAAATGGGTGCCACAAATCTAAATAAGACCCTATGTTGTTTTCACAAAAGTAGTACAGAACATAATTTTATTATTATCATCTTCATCATCATCATTATTATTCTTAAGACCTGATCACATTGACTCTCAAATAAATCTATACATTTCATCAATTGTTTCTGTTTGGTATATTGGTTCTCTCTTTTTGTTTTTGTTTTTTGTTTAAATTATATTTAATGATTAATGCACCGTTGTGACCAGGAAAACAAATCAGGCATATTTAAATACATTATGAGGAGTACATAATTTTTCCCCTATTTAGTATACAAAGTACTTCATAAATATGAATTATATTACAAAAATAATTTCTGAGACGCTCACACAGCAAGCAAATTTTTGAAAATTTTGGACAACCTTGGAGGGTTGACAGGAGTTTCACCATGGGTGGGAGTTTTTCTTAAACGTCAAGTATTTTTTTCTTCCAGTCCTCGTTGCCACTTGGGTTTTGTCTTAATCAATTTTATGCAGATTTCTGGCATGTAATCAGATGGTCAAAATTGCTTTTGTATGGATACAATGAACGGTATTTTTTTTTTTAAAAAAGAGAAGATTTCTGCACAATTTTTAACATTATAAATCCAGTGTTTTCAAAATGCAGGCTGAAAAAGTAACCAATTTTACAATTTTTAACTATGGAAAGGTTCTTTCATTTGCATGCTTTTGTGGTTTGTAAAATCTCTTGCAATCACGAAATCCACCACTTTTTATAGGGTTGAAACCGGTTTTGGTTCCTTTAGCAACTTTAAACCGTGTTGAGTTCACCAGCACAGCTTCTTCTGCTTCCCTTTTCCTCTCTCTTTCTGTCATTAGTTTTTCTCTCTTCTTCTTCTTCTTCTTGTTCTTTTTCTTGTGCATTTGTTTGAACAAATCACAAGGAGATGAAAGTTTTGCAATTAGGGTAGAAAATATATATTCCTCTTGAGGTTAAATTCAGTGGATTATGTGTATAAAGCAACACCTTGGCAATAGAGTCGTTGCAGTTTTCCCTACCGTTTTCCCACTGGGCAGAGTTTTTAAGAAATAAAATCTATTTGGAGCTATAATTTTATCACACACTCACACACCTGGATTGCCTGCCTCTATGCCTATCGGGACAGTATCATATTTGGAAAATGAAAAGTCAACAAAAGGCACTTGCATCATTAAATAAAAGTCCTCTGTAAGAAATCAGATTGCACGGCCTAGATTTTATTCAAAGCCGTTTGCTCTTCGAGGACTTGCAGATAATCCGGGGAGCCCTGAAGTTTAGCTTTTAGCTCAAAATATTCACTTTTCCTCTGTTCCACCACTATTTTACTGTGATTTCCTCCTATTAAAGATTTGTTTTTTCGGTCCGGCTGTTTCTCTGGATAGCGTATCTCAAAGCCACTGATCCCTATACTGTTGTACTCCTTTTTGTTCTCCAGGAAATTCTGGATAAAGAGATTAGAATCCCGCCCTGGTAATAATTCATCCAGTTCATCGATAGTACTCAGTCTTTTCCGGATATCTGTGTGGAGCAATTCTTTCTCCTTCTCGCTGTTGTTTCTCAAGATGACTTTCTGGCTCACGGGTTCGGCAAACATGAAACCCGTCTCGGCTTCTTTTAAGCCACACGAATGTCTTTTGCTCATGTGCTCGATTGTTTGCGGGATGAAGGACTCAGCCCCCAAGGTGTCCTTTTTCTGGGCCACGTGATCGTGCTTCCGTAACTGGAGCTGCATCGAACTGCACTCGGGGTTGCCCAAGCCTTCGTGCTTGGAGGAGGGCTTCTTGTTGCGACGGAGAACGAAGACCAGGAGGCAAAAAGCTACGAAGACTGTCAAAATCAGGACCACCAAGATGCTCAAGATGAGGATGGAAAGGGGGACCGGACCACCAGGAGGACTGCGGACAGGGCCCAAAGGAGTTGTGAAGGTCAGCACAGGGGCCGGACTGGTGAAGAAAGACGACTTGAGGAGTTTGGGACACAGGATCTCGTTTTTGAGCGACTTCAGTTCGATGTTGGCAAACTGCACAGGAGTCTCGCACTTTAGCTCCTTCACCACAATGCCATCGTTGAGTTTTTCCAGCCACAGCTTCAGGGCCACTAAGTCACAGGTGCAGTCCCAGGGGTTCCCTTCCAGGTCAATTTGGGTCAAGGTTTTCAGGTGGTCCAGCACACCGCTCACAGGCAAGTACATGAAATGGTTGTTGCGCAGATTCAGCCGAGCGAGCGGTGCCCGGGAGAAAATGTAGGCTGGCAAACTTCTCAACAAGTTGTTGTTTAAGTAGAGGAGTTGCAAGTTGGGCATCAGGTCAAAGGTGCCAGCTAAAATCTCTTTAATGACATTGTATTCCAAGTAGAGGTACTGAAGATTGTGCAGCCCGGCAAACATCTCAGGACTCAGCCTCTCGATCTGATTGCCGTTCAGATACAATCTCCGCAAATTGGTCAAGTTGTGGAAAACTTCCCCTTGGATGGCCGCAATCTGATTGCTGCCCAGATGGAGTAAATCCAGCCCTTCAAAGTCGACAAAGTCAGACACCTCCACGTTCTTGATATAATTGCCGTTAACGTGCAATTTCTTGGCATTCAGAGGCTTAGGGACCAGCTCAGCCAGGGAATGGATATTCTTCTCTTGGCAATTGATACTTAATCCCAAGTCTGAAGGGTGGGTTTTGCAAATGCAGGGATGTGGGCAAGGGGTCAGAGGGGGCACCCTGGTCTGAAAAGATACGATTTGACTGAGGTTGCGGCTGGAGAAAGGTTTCCCAGCCACAATTCCAGAGATTTTGGAAGGGTTGGTTGTTTTGGGAGGTCTGGTGACCAACCGATGCATCGTGGTTTGGGTGGTGTGGCCATTGGGAGTGCTGAAGCCAGGCTCCAGCTGGGAAGGGGGCAGGATTCGGACATCAAAATCGCTCCCCGTCCCCATGGAGCAGAGTTCTTGTTTGTTGGTCTCTTTCAAAAGTCTCCCGTAGAGATCACTGGGGGTTTCACAGATGGCTTCGCCAATGTAGATGTTGTAGGGCATGTTCTCCAGCCAGGCCTTCAAAGGCAGAAGGTCACAGGTGCAATTCCACGGGTTGTCCTCCAGCTGCAATTCCACAATGCGCCCAATGTGCTCCAGGACACCAATGTAGGGCATTTTCTGGATGCGATTGCCCCGAATATCTAAGTGGGTCAGAGAAGCAAATCGGAAAATATTATCAGGTAGGAGAGAAATCAGGTTGTCATTAAGAATGAGGACTTTGAGCTTGTGAAGTTTATTAAAGGCTCCCCGCTCAATATATTTGATTAAATTGTAGTCCGCTTGGAGATACTCCAAGTTCTCAATGCCAAGGAAAGTGTCAGCACGAAGAACCTTTAATTCATTGTTGTTCAAGTGTAGCTGTTTTAATGCGCTGAGACCCATAAACGCTCCTCCTTCAATGTTCTGTAGCTTATTATTTCCCAGCTGCAGAGACACCGCATGGCTAAAATTAAGGAATGTGTTTGGGTACAGGATAATCAGCAGGTTATTCTGGAAGTTGAGGTGATAGAAATTAGACCAAGGGGGCTTCAGCTGGTTGGGTCTGTAAACAGCCACCTTTTCACAGTTGACGTAAAGGACGTTCTCCACTGATACACAGGAACAAACATTGCAAATTTCCACCAAGGCGTCCGTTTCTGGATCCGTAGAAGAAGCTGGGCTGGACAACACCAAAAAAAGCCAGAGGAGCATTTTTCTCAGATCAGCAATCAAGCCTACTGTTCCTGAACAAAGATGGATAGTCTACAAAAGACACAAAGAACATAGGTTTTAGGGACCAAAGTTCTGGAAGGGAAGGAAGAACTGATAAGACAATTAAGACGAGAATAAGCTTATTCATCCAAGGGCCTGGAGGCTAAAACATACAAAGAACGGTTGCTGGAACTGGGTGTGTCTAGTTTGATGAAAAGAAGGACTAGGGGGTGACATGATAGCAGTGTTCTGATATCTCAGGGGCTGCCCCAAAGAAGAGGGAGTCAAGCTATTCTCCAAAGCACCTGAAAGCAGGACAAGAAGCAACGGGTGGAAACTCATCAAGGAGAGAAGCAACCTAGAACTAAGGAGAAATTTCCTGACAGTGAAAAGAATTCATCAGTGAAACAACTTGCTTCCAGAAATTGTGAATGCTCCAACACTGGAAGTTTTTAAATAAGAGATTGGACAACCATTTGTCTGGAATGTATAGTTTCCTGCCTAAGCAGGGGGTTGGACTAGAAGACCTCCAAGGCCCCTTCCAACTCTTGTTATTCCATTCTATTCTATTACAGGTAGGTAATCTCTACTGTTGGATGCATTGTATAAGACCCCAAGGAAGGAGTGGAATTCATCATTCAATAATTCATCCTGATTTTATTATTATGCACACATGGAAGCTGCTGTTTGCCAATTGACAAGAAGCGGGTTAGAGCAATTCATATATAGGGAATAGACAAACTCTGCATTTGAAATTAGAAATCTCTCCGTTTTGTCTTCTTCTTCCCCTCCTTTGTTCTGCTTTGCTTGGGGTCTTTCCATCTCTCCTTCTCATGGCACATTCTCTTTCTCTCTATCTCTCTCCCTCCCTCTCTCTCCCTCTCCCCCCTTTCTCTTTCTGACACACATGCATAATGCACAACCCCCCCATGCAAAGCCTCTTCTTTGGCGAGGCCATGCAAAGCTTCATTAAGACACAAGATATGCTTGCAGCGGTGTTTATTACATTACAAACCTTTCCCCCAAAATGGCATTTATCCTTTCCTTCCCCCCCCTTTTTTTTTTCAAGGTACACTTAGCATTCCAAAGCAGCCTTTTGTTTTTGCATGATCCCTGAAAGATTTTGATCACGTCCTTGGAAGCAACACACAATCCATCCCAAAGTCAAGAGAAAAGGGGAGGGGGAGAAGGGGAAGGGAGAATCACACAGAAAGAGGGGAGGCAGGTACAGATTGAGGCTGAACATGCCTGTTCTTATATACATGGGGACAACTTATAAATACGACTGATTGGGAGTTCTAAGTCAAGCATTGATGTATACCTGATATTCTTCAATATCAAGGGGAGGAGGGTAAAAAAAATCAACAATGGTGCAGTCTGGGGAAGAGAATAGATCCCCATTTCAATTGCAGCATTCATCGTTTCAAGGGGGATCCAAGGATCAAAACTGCAAGCCAACCCCTTATCTGAAAAGGAGGCCCATGTCAGTAGGGAGAACATGAACTCACAATTCCTTCCAGTGATGTCATCTTGAAACTGTCTTGAAACTTTTTCCTTGCATACCTTACATAATTGGACCCAAAGACAGATCCACCTCCATTTAAAAGAAAAAAGGCTGCCTTTAAGTTGCACATTTGTGCATGACCTGGTAGCTTTTTCAAGCCCTCAGGACCAAAAGTCAAATTAGAATATTGCAGATGATGGCCACCAAGAAAGAGAGAGACAGAGAAGGAAAGAAAGGGAGGGAGAGAGAGAGAGAGAGAAAGAAGGAAAGAGAGAAAGAAAGAGAAGGAAAGAGACAAAGAGAGAGAGGGAGAAGGACAGAAAGGCAAGGAGGGAGGGTGAGAAAGAAGGAATGAGAGAAAGAAAGAGAAGGAAAGAGATAGCTAGAAAGAGGAAGATGGAAAGAGAGAGAAGGAAAGAGAGAAAGAAAGAAAAGGAAAAAGAAAGAGAGAGGAGAGAGAGGGTTAGAGAGAGAGAGAAAGAGTTATGCCTTATGTGCATGTCTAAGAGAGAATCTATGAATAAGAACAATAGGAATCTTGAGGAAAAATAACAATTTTGTTGGAGAATACAATAATAAAAACAGCATTTTAAAGAGACGGTGCTGTAAGATAGGATACAAAGTGGGATAAAATAAAAAAGGAAAGAGTGGGACTGAAAGGGAAGGCCAAGGAGAGTTTGAAGGAGCTTTGGAGGAAGGTGTCCATGTGGCAGAGAAGGGGAAAAAAGAAGGAATAAGGTGGACCAGAAAGAGGGGGGGGGGGAATGAGGTTGGAGCCTTGGTGAATTCCAAAGAAGAAACCAGCAGAAAGGTACAAAGAACCAGAGGCAGGAGTAGAGGTCAAAGTGGTGGATTTGTGGGGAAAGGTTGAAGATGGGATGGAAAGCAGAGAGGAAGGAAGGGAGGGAGGGAGGAAGGAAAAGAAAGGAAGGAAGGAAAGAAGGAAGATAGGAGAAGGAAGGAACAAAATAGGAAGGAAAGAAGGAAGGAAAGGAAAGGAAAGGAAAGAAGGAAGGAAGATAGGGGAAGGAAGGAACAATATGGGAAGGAAGGAAAGGAAAGGAAGGGAAAGGAAAGGAAGGAAGATGGGGAAGGAAGGAAAGAAA
>BLBF01000058.1:2811647-2827041 GCA_015471245.1 Laticauda colubrina
TCTATCTATCTATCTATCTATCTATCTATCTATCTATCTATCTATCTATTGTGTTCTTTCAAAAAAACCTCAAAGCTGAGAACAATCTCTTTGAAAATACATCAGGTATCATTCTAACACACACAAATGGTGCCACCAAATCTTTTTTTAATGGAGAATGATAATTAGCCAAACTCTTGCTTGGTTTGAACACCATCCCAAGCCAATCCCCAACCATTCTATGAAAGCTTGGAAAACCTCTCGACTCCATTTTTGGACTGTGGAACAAGCCAGCTGATCAGGCCATTCTGAGCTAATGCCAACACATCTACCTTCTTAGTTTAGCAGCTATAAAACCTTTCCCCTTCTCAAAGCCAGGGCTACATTCTTTTACAAGGATCTAACCATATCTGTCCACCTGACTAATCCCTGATACAACTTTAATCTTCTGATAAATATGGGGACATTCCCAAATTCCATTCAAATTAGCAATGTGGCCTGAGCTGATTTCTCCAATACAATTGTTTCATTCATTCATTCATTCATTCATTCATTCATTCATTCATTCATTCATTCATTCATACATACATACATACATACGTAGATGATTCAGCAGGACTGCTGACATGTTCATCTTGCCTTCAGAAGTTGTGGGCTGGAGGCTTTTAAAAAGAGAGTGGACAGCCATTTATCTCAAATGGTATTGGGTCTCCTGCTTGAGCAGGAGTTTGACTAAAACACCTCCAAGATCCCTTCCAACTCTTATTATATTGTATCTTACACTCAGTGGCCCCTTCATCAATCACCAAAAATCCAGATACCCAATAAAACTTTAATCTTCTGCTAAAAGTTGGAACATTCCACCTGAGCTGATTCCACCAATACATTGTTTCATTCATTCATTCATTCATTCATTTCATGCATGCATATATACATACATACATAGTTCAGTAGGACCATACATGGTTCAGTAGGACTGTATATCTTGCCTTCAGAAGTTGTGGGTGCTTGCCTTCATAAATTATAGAAGCTCCATCACTGGAGGCTTTTAAACTGGACAGCCACTTGTCTGAAATGGTATGGGATCTCCTGCTTGAGCAGGGGTTGGACTAGAAGACCTCCAAGGCCCCTTCCAACTCTGTTACTCTGCATCTTACACTCAATGGCCCCTTTATCACCAACCACCAATAGTCCTGGGTTCACCCAAGTTGCAGGGTGCTTTCTTTTGGGCCTAGCTTTTAGAAGAGAAATCCAACTGATAGAGTAATTTGAAGGACCATCCAGTTTAGACAAAACTCAGAAGCTACAAAATGATGAACCCTACAGCCTCCATGACAAAAAAAAAAAAAAAAAAGGCTTAACATGGCAGGGATTTCTAACTTCTGCCCGACTGCAGGTGTGGTGGTGGTACCCCCAAGTTCAAAAAAAGGCACGCAACCATTTGTTGGCTGGCCAAACCTGCTGTTTCCAAGCCCTAAGGGAACTGTACGTCTTCCCTATGGCTTCCTCTTGCCTACAAGAGGCTCAGCTGGCCAGTTAGAGCAAGGATGGATGTCTGAAGGGAGAAAATATTTTGCTCAAGAGAAAAAAAAAAAAAAAAAAGGCTGCGTCGAATTTCTCTGCATGGGCGACCATTTAAAGGGCTGATGTGAGAAGAAGCAGCATGAGGCTGTAAATATTCGGGAAGCCTGAGCTCTGGCAACTGAGCACTGTGCTAAATAAAGCAGAAGAAATGTTGTCCAATCTATGGCACTCTGTGTGATTCTGATTATTTCCAGCCAGCTTCCTCCACTTTCGGCAGAAGCTTTTGGGAAGTGATAGCGAATTACCTTTCAGAAAGCTGGCAAGGTAAGGAAAGCAACTCAAAAACACATCCCTCATTCCAGATGTTCAGTCATGTGCCTTCCACAGCAGTCTTTATTCACAGCAAATTGTTCCGCAGGAGAGAAAGAGAGAGAGAGGTGGACTATTCTCTTGCATTGCTTTCTCTTTGGACTCTTTGCTGGTTAGAAGCACCCAAAAGCAAGATGAGAAACAATGGATGGAAACTCATCAAGGAAGAAGCAACCTGGAATTTAGGATAAATTTCCTAATGATGAGGGACAATTGCCCAGTAGAATAGGTTGCCTTCAGAAGTTACAGGTGTTCATTCTTATTCCTGTTCCTATTTCTATTCTATTCTATTCTACATTCCAACATGTATTCTGTTCTATTTCTATTTCTATTCCTATTCTATTCTATTTATATTCTATTCCTATTCTTTCCTATTCCTATTCTTTCCTATTCCTATTCTATTCCTAATCTAATCTATTTCTATTCTATTCCTATTCTATCTCTATTCTTGTTCCTGTTCCTATGCTATGCTATTCTATTCTATTCTAATTCTATTATATTCCTTTCTTCCTTTCATTATTCTATTCTATTCTTATTCTATTCCATTTCTTTCTTCATTTCATTATTCTATTCTATTCTATTCTATTCTTATTCTATTCCTTTCTTCATTTCACTATTCTATTCTATTCTAATTCTATTCCATTCCTTTCTTCATTTCATTTTTCTATTCTATTCTAATCTAATTCTATTCTATTCCTTTCTTCATTTCATTGTTCTATTCTATTCTATTCTATTCTATTCTACATTCCAACGTGTATTCTGTTCTATTCTATTTCTATTCCTATTCCTATTCTATTTATATTATATTCCTATTCCTATTCTATTTATATTATATTCCTATTCCTATTCTTTCCTATTCCTATTCTATTCCTAATCTAATTTATTTCTATTCTATTCTATTCTGTTCCTATTCTTGTTCCTATTCTATTCTATTTTATTCTATCTATTTCTGTTCTGTTTCTAATCTATTCTATTCCTATTCTTATTCCTGTTCTTATTCCTATTCCTATTCCTATTCTATTCTGCAAAACACAAGATGAGGTTCCCTCTGCACTGGGTGAATTGAGCAATGCTCATGCTGTAGCTTAGCTATTGGACTTGTGGTGTAGTTGGACTTGTGTTGAAACACTGACATCTGAGGAAAACTGGCCAAGAAGGAGAATGTGCAGAAGTCCTACCTCATTTGTAGATGCCAACACACACACACAAAGTTAGGTCT
Source organism: Laticauda colubrina (assembly GCA_015471245.1). Taxonomy (NCBI): domain Eukaryota; kingdom Metazoa; phylum Chordata; class Lepidosauria; order Squamata; family Elapidae; genus Laticauda; species Laticauda colubrina. Next base: position 2,814,739 of record BLBF01000058.1, read on the forward strand.
TGTAGAAGGATACCACATCTATTGTAGAAAACCTCAGATACTGGTAGGTTTGGAAGACCCAGATTGAGGTTTACTCTCAAGTAGGGAAGGGCTTCCTCATGGAAAAATTGGAAGTGGGAGTGTTGTGTGTACATCACTGAGATTCTGAAGGAAAGATTGGGTAGAAGATGGGATAGGATGAGACGAATGAATTGGATTGCTATCCCAAATAAAACAAACAAATAAACTCCAACAACCTCCTCCATGTTGGAAGGCAGCAAGGAAAACAAAGGAAAACAGCCAGAGGTGATATTCAGTTCTGACCAGTTCTAGAGAACTGATAGTGGAAATTTTGAGTAGTTCAGAGAACTGACAAATCCCACCTCTGACTGGCCCCATCCCCATCTATTCTCTGCATCCCAAGTCCCAGCTGATTGGCTGGGTCTTCTTTTGTTGCCCTGCACAGGAGAACAGAGCTGGAAAGCAGGTTAGTGGGGTGGCGAGGCAAGGGGAATTTTGCAGTAACCTTCCCATGCCATGCCCACCAAGCCATGCCCCCAGAACCAGGAGTAAAAAAAATTGAGTCCCACCATTGGTTCACATAGAAACCCATGTTTCCCATTCTACTCTTCCATATCCATCATCTAACATTGTAATTTCATACCGCTACTCTCCAAAAAAGCACAAGAGTTCTTCAGATATTTTAATCCATTTAATTTTAATCCCTCCCAATGCACTTGAGGCATCTTTTGACGCAGAGCTATTACAAAGGCCTGGCCAACAAACAGTCTCAAATTAAATCCCTGATTATTATTATTATTTTGTCCCAGAAGGGATTTGAAAACCCCTTACTCACACAATGCTGGAGAAGTGCATCGAAGACCATGGTAGTGCTAGCTGGGTTGTGGTTGCTGAATGACACGAAACTGTCCAAGTGCGTCTCCTGCTCTTGATTAATTCCCTTGAAGGAATTGATATGTTCCTCTGATAAGCTGCAGGCAGGAGATACCAGGAGCTCTGAATGTCTGGCTGCCTTTAATCAGAATTCATGTTACAGGGATAACATTCACAGGAAAAAGACAATTAAGATAACTGCCTAGGCTGTTTGGTCATATTCTGCTTTAATAGTTTCTTCTCATGCTTTTGCATCTGGGTATTCTGTTTAATTTTATCCAGGTTCACATTCTCGATTAGTTACAATAGTGCTTTTTGATCAAATACCTCTGTTGTTTTTCAGGTGCTCTTTGCTAAGGTTTCTTTAGGGCAAGGACAGCCAACCATGGCAATTTTAAGAGGTGTGGACTTCAACTCCCAGAATTCCCCAGCCAACTGGCTGAGGAAATCTGGGAGTTGAAGTCCACAAATCTTAAAGTTGCCAAGTTTGGAGACCTATGCCCTCGTCTAAAGAATGAGGAAGGTGGCCTTGATGGAGATAAGTAGGAACTTTTGCTGTCTTCCTTCAAAGCTCCCTTGAAATCATCTTCCTTTCTCTCTAGACCAGGGGTTTCCAAACATGGCAGCTTTAAGGCTTGTGGACTTCTATTCCCAGAATTCCTCAGTCAGCCATGATGTTGGAGAAGGTTGGACACTTCTGTTTTAGAAGTTAGGGAAATGGCCTGTCCTGAACATTCACTACTTCCCATGAGTGATTCTTTAACAGATCATAAACAAATTAACAAAGTTGGAAGGGACCTTGTGGGTCATTCTAGTCCAATCCCCTTTATTGCCTTTCAGATAGAATCACAAAAGTTTGCATATCAAATCAGTGCCATAGAAGGCAACTAAATCTCCTTGGTGAGATATTGTGTGATATTGGTTGTGAGATACTGATTTAGTCTTGGCTCAGAAAGTCCATTGTGACTGATATAGGAAGAAGTATTGACTTTGCTCGCAATTGGTTTTGTTGATCTTGGTGATATCCTCACAGGTCCCAATCTAATTAATCTAACAAATTAATCTAACAAATCCAATCCAATTAATCCAGATTTTCTCCATGCATTGGAAGTAAAAGGAGATAATGGTTTATCACCATCATTAGGATGAGTAAAATCACAATGTAAGTTAAAATAAAGTCTGTGCAAATATTAACCATAACATCCATCCATCCATTCATTGAGCCATAAATATCCTAGATTTTTATGCACACAGTCTGGATTCTCCTCTATTTTTCCATTTTCTCTATTCTTCTGGTTCAGGAGAGAGATGTTATTGGGCATAAAAGGCCCATAAACTTCTAACTCAGCATGAAGCCACCTGTACTGTAGAACAACATTGTCTTACTCTTACATACATCACAATTTCCCCCTTAAATATTTGCACATGATGAGCTGTAATCATGACAGGTTTTTTTCCTGTGTTCGCATCAGGGTGATTCTGTTGTCAGCAAAGAAAGAATAAAACCTTTGGATAAAGAATAAAACTGCATTTGATTTGTTTTGCTTGGTTTTTGGTAGGTCAAAACAAGCAGACTTCCCGATCTGTTTTATTTTGAAAATCTGTCCTCACTTGACAGTGGTATCTTCTAATTGAGCCTTATAGATGACACAAGGCTTCAGCTGTCATTTTATTTGTTTTCCTAGATTTCTTTCAAAAAAATTCAATTAGTGTTTCCTCTCTTTCTCTCTCACTCCTTGGTTAAATCAAACCCAAACTAAAGAGAGTGGCCTTCACAATTAGGATTAGAGCTATTATTAATGTGCCAACATTTTTGTCCTTTTTAATGGAGCAGAAAAATTCAGAAATAATTGTAAGTATTTATGGTAGGGTAGAAGATAGGGTAGAAGAAGGTAGGTAGAAGAAGATAGAATTGTAAGTATTGATAGTATGGTCCATATGGAAGCCAACAGATAGCCATAGTTCTCAAGAGATAGCTTGTCCCACAGACAGCATCAACATTCTAGCCTATTTCTACAGATTACAAACCAACATGTGTGGAAAATATGATAAAGACAAGTGATTTTGAGGTCTACAGACTATTAAAATCACCCTTCCTTGATAACTTTTTCAAGACAACAGGACTTCTCATTCCTAGCTCTATATCCTGGTATATCACGGGTAAGAATGAGCATGGCAGATCAAAGAGCTAGAAAGCATTGAGACAAATAAAACTGGTTTAAATTTGTTCAGAAAGCAAAGAAAACCAACTGGAAAAATCAACTCTTTAAAGAGGAAACAGTGTTTAGAACTTCTCCATAGTTCAAATTTGGTCATTCTTTGCCACTAAATATACAAGGAATTGATTTATCAAATTCTTGGATTCCATCCCTCCAAAGAACTATCCAACTAACCAACCAACCAACCATCCAATATAGAATGGCACTCATCTCATATAGTTCAAAACCACAACATGGATGATGTTACCTTGTTTGGGTAATGGAACATCTGCAATAAACCAAGCACAGAGAGCACCAAGGAACTCTCATTAAAAATCACTAAATTACCTAACAATTTACACAATAAACTTAATACAGAAGAACAGAAAAAACACTGTAGCTGCTAAAACTAAATTAAATCCATAAAGCATAAAATCAGGTAAGCGTAAGTCATGGATCAACCAGGAGAACCATATGGCAAGCTCCAAACCATGACCAGATCTCCATGACCAGTGACACAAGGATGTCTTTAAAGCCCTCTGAAATGGGCTTTAATGGACTTGGTGTCATGTTCTTCTGTCACATTGAAAGCAGGAAGTGCACAAAAATGACAGGAAAGAGCTTTGGCATCGTTTTCTTTTTTTGTTTTCATGGAAAAAATAAACTCCAAAAACCACCCATTAAGAAAAACAAAGCTGCGGAAACCCGTGTAGCCTTGCTCACACAGGGCGAACATTGCCCAGCCCAATGGGCTTTGTCACCCCCCCCCCCAACGGAGGTTCTTAAGAATTTCCTCTCTCCCTGTCATGTTAAAAGTGTAATTAGTTAAGCAATTGTTGGCCAGATTTAAGAGGCCCCAAACTTTGGGTCCTTAAATTAGATCCGGCATTTCAGGATGCTGTTTAAAGGCATCTCTGGATCTAGATTCATAAAGGATGATTGATATTCCAACCACAAAATGGGGTTGCCAAATTTTAAGTGTAATGTTTCTCAGCTGTGGTTTAGCGTATAAAAGTATAAAACTCTCTAGAAGCTTTCAGTTGCTCACTTGCTGTCTTTCTCCCTCCCTCCCGCTCCCTCTTCCTCTCTCCTTCTTCTCTCCCCTGTCTGCCTTTCTCCCTTTCTTTCCATCCTCCTTCTCTCTCCCCCTCTTACTCTCCATCTCTCTGATTCTCCCTTCCTCTCCCTCTCTTAAACTCTCTCACCCTCTCATTCTCTCTCCCTCTCTTTCCTTCCCCTCCCTCTCTCCTTCCCCTTCTCCCCTCCTCTCTCCCTTTCTCCCTCTCTCTTTTCCTCTCCTTCTCTCTCTCCCTCTCTCCCTCCCTCCCTCTCTCTCCATCAACTAAATATTTTTCTGCATCCTGTTATCCAGCAAAAACCCTTGAGTATCCAACAGGGAAATAAGCAAAATTCTGAGCTAATCATTTGGGATTCTGTTGGCAGTGGAGAATGCAAAATTGAATCCTATTAATGTTTACACTCTCTCAGGTTATATTTAATTGAAAATGTTTTTTTTAAAAAACCAAACAATTATTATTATTTCCAAGGCAGCATTTGCAACATTGCTTAATTCACAAACATGCACTTGTACCTTCTGAGGTGGGATGTATCTCAAGTGAATGGGCCCCAGAAGAAATTAGAAAGCCAGGAAACACCGCTGCAAGCATATCTTGTGTCTTAATGAAGCCACGGGACTTTGGCCCATCCAAATGAAAGTTCTGCATTAAGACAAGCCTTAGCATTCAGATTAAATTCAGATTATGTCAGACTGAACCTCAGATCCTCTATGTGAAAAAAGTAACTCTTTAACAGAATAACAGAGTTAGAAGGGACCTTGGAGGTCTTCTAGTCCAACCCTCTGCTTAGGCAGGAAACCCTATACCATTTCAGACAAATGGTTGTCCAGTCTCCAGTATTGGAGCATCCACAACTTCTGGAGGCAAGCCACTGATTAACTGTTCTAATTGTTAGGAAATTTCTCTTTAGTTCCAATTTGCTTCTCTCCTTGATTAGCTTCCATCCATTGCTTCTTGTCCTGTCTTCAAAAGGGAATAGGTTGACTTCAACTATTTCTTTTGTCTTATAATGTAAATAGATGTCTTCTAGATATTATGGACCATAAAATGTTCCTGCTGGATACCTGGAATGTTTCACTAATGTTGTGAGTTTGCACAACTGCCTTAGGGTTAAAGAGCAACCTGGGACTCTAAATGATGACAATTGTTAGTATAAATTGTGGGGAACTCAACACTGTTTCTCACTCTGTTTCATCCCATGGATAGGTCAACAGATCTTGAAACCAGACACTCAATAATACCATGGAGATAAGACCCTGCTGATGAGGAATTTGAGATGGTCAGATGAATCAATATTTTTCATTTTTGAATGTTACAAAAGATCAGTTTTTAATGATTAAAGTTGATTTGGCATTTTTATCCACCTATCAAAGCCCTTTGCAAGAACTCAACCACATGTCTAAGGCCCCAGGTTTTCAAAACCGGCTGAAGATCCACCAGGATTAAGGTTAAATAAACCCAGTCTAATCCCTGGAGGGATGATGTGCTAAAGAATGGCCACCTCAACAGAAAAGGTTGCAATCCTGGGTCCCATTAGATGACATTCCATAATGAACAGGACTCAAAATATCCCACTCTTGTTGGATATGTCAGGTTGGGTAGATGCAACCAGGGAGAGTGAGCTCAGCAGGAAGACAAGCCAAAAAATTCTGAGAATCAGATCAGTATTGGACTGTCTTTGACTACAATGGACAAACTAGAACCAAAGGGCAGTTTAAGCATGTGTATGCATTTAAGTAGTGCTACGAAAAATAGTCCCAAAGGTCCTTATGATTTATATTGCTAATATGATTTGATTGCTTATAGTACCCTATGACTATTATTAAGGGTTGTACCTGATGATTCTTGACACTTGGTGAATGTATCTTTTCTTTTATGTACCCTGAGAGCATTTGCACCAAGACAAATTCCTTGTGTGTCCAATCACACTTGGCCAATAAAGAATTCTATTCTATTCTATTTTGTACACTTCTTTTTCTCTTGAAACCCCAATGGATGTGATGCACTTCACCTCTCTTTTTTTTATATACAATTAAAAAAATCTTGCCCAAGAATCATTTAATCTATCTCAACCTTCAGATAATGGTGCAGGCTTATCTAATCTATATAACTGCCATGGCTTTAATTGACTAATGGCTAATAAGAATCCTTAAACAGATTAAATTAATGACATTAAGCAAAAAAGTGGCCCACTAATGGGAATCATGGATTTGATGGGAGGGGAATGTGTTTATTTTTGAAGTGTGGGCCAAATGACCTTGCTTGGATTTAGAAATTAAGTAGAACTGGACCTGATTAAAATTTGGAGGACAAACTGCCAGAAATCTCAGGGTTTGTAGGCTAACCTAGACAACACTGTGAATTTATCTCAGAAAAAACCATGGCAAATGACTTTTAGACTGGGGCCAAGGAAACAGTTACCAGATGCAACCTTGGTTCAGTTCGAGGGAAACTTTGTTGAACTGATCTTGAGGAGGTTAAGCAAGACTGAATATAATTATCGGTGGGAGGAAGGATCATCAGGAAACTACAGGATTGTGAATTAGGCTGAGAGTTTGAAAACTCATCCTCAAAGGGGACAATGCCAAATTAGCTGTGTATTTATCCATGTTAGCTGTGTAGAGGTGTCCTTAAGTCATGGAGAGTTCAGTCCAATACAGTGGATTTTTTTTTATTTAAGAAACACAGGAAGATTTTTCAGGAGGGTGCTACAACTTCAGAGTAACTGAAGCTGGTAAGTTCTCAGCCTTGTTTCTTCAGGTTGGAAACTTGGGTAAATCAAACTCTGCTCATCCAGGCTTCCTTGGATCCACCTAAGAAAGACACTTTCTACTGTCTGCACGGGCCATACATTTTTCTTGGGATGTTCTTGTATGAGAGAGCTTGGTTATTTTCTTGCAGATGTCTCATTACCCAAACTAGTTAATATCAGTGCTACTCAGTAGAACCGATGTTGTTACCTACTTTGGGTAATGAAATGCCTGCAAGAAAACAACTACACTCAGGGAGTACCAAGGACCCCTCATTGCAACACTGAGCTACAAACATTCTCCTTTATTGATGTCTCTGTATCTCAAGTTATTCTTCAGTTGTGATACCAGATCCCATCTGGATTGCCTGGATATAAACCATGTGATCCAGTGAAGTCTCCTGGGGTTGTTTTACAGTTAAGTAAGTAGGAGAAACAATGCTCAGATTAATTGGACTCTGTGATCCTCAGCCACAGTCCAGCCTTCTGTACTTCCACTTAATTCTGATTGTTACAAGACAAGCAGGAGCTTCTGGCTGATGAAGCTCTCTCTGAATTCAGGAACTGAGGAGTTAATTCTCTGTGGAAGTCAAATTCCACTGAAATGTGCTTCCTTGGGCTGGCTGCTGCATCAGCTGATAAAATAGAAGACTAATTAAAGATACTTTTAAGTGCGAATCAATGAACGGTCAAGCTCTGGGACTCCGGTCAAGCTTCTAGCATTGCATATCTACATTTGTAGCAAATTTTCATTACTTTTCTTGGGCAGGAATGAAAAGTCCATGAAGTTTAATGGGGCATTTTTTTAAAAAAAAAAAATCCCCACTGGAAACTTCTTGGTTGAAAACTTTTGCTGAAATTGGAGTTTCTAAAGTTACATTGAAGTGGTGACTCTGGCTGAGTCTGATAGCGGTTGTCATGCTAATGAGAGAAGAGACCTATTTGTGCCATCTGTTATGCCTGGGAAATGTGAATGGGTTGTGTGGAAAGGCTTAGTAAGCAAAGATAAAGGTAAAGTTTCCACTTGCACCTACATGCTAATCCTTTCTGGCACTAGGGGCACCAGTGCTCATCTCCATTTCAAAGCCAAAGAGCAGCACTGTCCCAAAACGTTTTCATGGTCCTATGGCTGGCATGACTAAATGCCAAAGGTGCACAGAATGCTGTTCCCTTCCCACCAAAGTGATCCCTATTTTCCTACTTGCATTTTTTACATGCTTTCGAACTGCTAGGTTAGCAGAAGCTGGGACAAGTAATAGGAGCTCCCTTATGCGGTGCTAGGGATTCAAACCGCTGAACTGCCAAACTTTCTGATCGACAACTGCATCCCTTAAGCAAAAATAGGGAAGATCAAAATTCTCATTGGTGCAATTACTGCTGGGCATGGACCTGTTCATCTCCCAGGGTGCTGATGACATCACCCTGAAGTCCATTTACATAGGTAACCAAAACCAAATACATGCAAAGTTTACTGATTCACCTCTTGAAAATATCTATTATTGCTGTGCTTCTGAGCATTGGCTGAAGGATCCAAACGGTTTGCTCTCTGCTCACCTTATTTCATATCAACACACGATGTGACCAAGGGGCTCAGAATTCCACCCCAGGAACTGCTTAAAAATGAGGACAATCTGTAAGTTCAATTCTCTCTTTAAAATGTGTGTGTGTGTGTGTTTTAAAGTTTTCACAGGTACTTACATGTATGCTGTTCAGCTTCCTTCGGGTATTATCCCACATCATTGTAGTTGTGCTTTTAAAGTTGTAGCAGAATCTCATCTGCCATCATCAGGCTTCTGTATTGAGTCTCACCACCCCACTAACCTGCTTTGCAGTTCCATTCTCCTGTGCAGGGCAACCAAAGGAGACCAAGCCGATCAGCTGGGACTCGGCAGGCAGAGAATAGATGGGGCTGGCAGGGCCGGTCAGAGGTGGGATTTACTGGTTCTCCGAACTACTCAAAATTTCCTCTACCAGTTCTTCAGAACTGGTCAGTACCTGCTGAATACTACCTCTGGTAAGAACCTGGAATTTGTGTTTTGTGTTCTTCCTCTCCTCCTCCTCCCCCCCACCTCTCCTCTCTCCTCTCCTCTCTTCTCCCTTCTTTTTTCTTTTTTCTCTCTTCTCTCTCTTTTCTCTTTTCTCTCTCTTCTTTCTTCTCTCTCTCTCTTTATACTGAAATATAATACATTGATTCAATTCAAAAGTTTAAAACAATTTTTTTCTAAGACAAGACTTGGTGCAAAACCTATTAAATAACAAATCCAATCAACACATTAACTGAAGAAATAAAGGTCACAGGAGCTCATATCAGCAGCTCCAAAACTCAGCGTCTTTAATCATTTTGTATTGGCTGAACTTGGTCACTTAGCAAAGAGTTTGAGATAAGTTCTTCGCTTTTGCAAACACTTGTTTAAATTTTCATTTAATATTTCAGGTGTTTTTTAGTCTTTTGTTCTTTCTCCTTCTCAATTCCAGACTCTCCCAGCAAGTCGTGCTACCAATTTTTATCTTAGCGGTTTAGTAAATATGAAAAAGCTACCTGACATGGCAGTGAATGTCTCAATTATCTTTTTGCAAAAGTTCTATATGTTATATTTTCCTTTGCAAGATACAAACGTTGTCCCCCCTCTTTTAAAGATATAGTGCAAAACATATCAAATGCCTTTTCAAAAGCTTTTCTAAATCATTGGTGCTTCTGCCTTCATCAAGCCCTGATCTCACTTCCGGTTTGCTGGAAATGGCTTAACCTTTGTGCACTTCAATCTGTGGAGAGAAAAGCATTGATTTCCAATTTCTATAATATCAACAATTCTTATTGAGAAACAAGCTTAATTGTCCCAACCATCAATGAACACATTGGTCACTGAAGATGTCGGCCTTTCTGCAGTCATCTTACTGGACAACCATTTGTCTGAAATGGTATATAGTTGTTTGAAATGATACAGAGAAGTTGGACTAGAAGACCTCTGAGGTCCCTTCAAACTTTGTTATTCTGTTCTTTGTTAAGGATACCTTTTTAAGGTTGGGATATGTGGTACCTTAGTCATTTCAAAATTGAAAGCTATTGTATTTTTGGACTTTCTTCTTAATTTGTAGACCTGGTTCAAAAGTTTCATGGCATCCAGATGCTGTCCATCCAACCAACCAACTGCTGCCAATGGTCCATATCCAAAGCTTTTCTATCCATACCCAACACCCATTCCTAATGATCTTCTGAATCTGGTTTTGGGAAAAACTATAAACCAGGAGAATGATGGAGGAATATGATGAAATCGTGAAGCTTCTCAAAAGCTTAAGAAGTTTCGATGTTCTGCCCAGGGCAGTGGAAGGTCACTAACTTTACATTTGGTTCTCAAGATGACATTCTGATAAATCTCAAACAGAATTGTTTGAAATAGAAATATGCATTGAAATATGCAATGAATTTCTGCATCTTATCAGGATTTCACGGCTGTGTAACGAAAGCAAAAATATGCATGACAAAAGCAAAGAACTAGATATCAAATCTCTGCTCCATTATGAATTTATTGCTGGTCAAGGTTACTTTGAGGATAAAAGTGGGCAAAATTATAACTTTGTCTGTCCGCGTAATATATTTGGAAATGTAGGAAAGGTAAAAATGCATGTTTCATCTTGGAGAAACATTTGCATAACATCCTCGGTAAGGGTTAATCATGATTAGTTTGCCTACTGTTGACCCAAAATCTGCCTGCTTGGTTGGGTGATGGTGTTTTGTATTATGTGAACCAGCATAATGGGTGACTTGAGTAATCACGTTTTCTGAATGAGGCGAATACAGTCAGAGAAATACCGTCAGAGAAATGTAAGCATTCCAATATGGGCAGATTGATATAGAAATGATTTCTTGACCATGAAAAATGCAGAAGACAACATTGGTTTACAGCCAGAAGTGGTATTCAGCAGGTTCTGACCAGTTCTGGAGAACTGATAGAGGAAATTTTGAGTAGTTTGGAGAACCAGCCAATACCACCTCTGACTGACCCCACCAACCCCATCTATTCTCTGCCTCATGAATCCCAGCTGATTGGCTGGGTCTCCTTTGGTTGCCCTGCACAGGAGAATGGAACTGGAAAGCAGGTTAGTGGGGTGGGGTGGGGAGAGAATGGGGATTTTGCAGTATCCTTCCCCTGGATTAGGGTGGGAATTGATATTTTATAGCATCCTTCCTATGCCCACCAAGCCACACTCACGGAACCAGTAGTAAAAATATTTGAATCCCACCATTGTCTACAGCAGAGCAGAGTTAAAGACACAGCTCAGCTGCTGATTTGAAAACCCAACAGAAATAGCTTTTTGTTTAACAGGATGTTTGATCATTTGGCATTTTATTTTTGCTCATCTGGTGTGCAGGGAGAGAAAAAAGAGAGGGGGGAGGGGAAAGACAAAGGAATTCCAACAAGAAAAATAAGATATCTCTTTCTGAACAACTGCTGGATACAGATTGTCACTCAGTACAAATGTTAAGCTGTACATCTGGGCATGGGTTACCCGAATCCTGTAGAAGCCTGCCAAGATGACCTTCTGGTCCCGTCCCGTCCCCAAAAAAATCAACATGCCACACTCATTTGCTGTGCTAGGAATGTCTCCAACTCAGCTCTGCTCTCGAAATAATCTAGTTCTGCTTAACAGATTAGTTACAAACTCCAGCCAAGAACATCATTTTTTGGCCCAAGCAAGGCTTTCTCAGATGTTTCCCAAAATTTAGATATTCTGTTCGTAAGAAGCACATTTGATGCAGTCAAACAGATTGCTGAAAGGGACGATCCCCCAAATGCAATGTTGAAACCCTCCATCTACTCATGTGAGGGTGGCTTCTGCGTTTTACCATCCGTGTTCATTTCAAATCCTCTTTGCGGCTCACATTGAGAATGCCTGCGAGATGACTACATCACACTTATACTTCCTTTATTTGGACAAGTGTGGTTGGACACACAAGGAATTGGTCTCCAGTACAGAAGCGCTCAATGTAATTATGCAAAACAATAGACAAAAACAACAACAGCAACAGTAACAACAACAATAATAGTAATAATTGTACAGCCAATAAAAGGGGCAGATAAACAAAAATAAAAGAGATATATAATAATAATGCAGCTGCACAGTATTGTGTGTTATACACAGTGTATACATACGCATTAGACAAAAAAACAATAGTCATTGTATATTGTCAGCATCGTGATGGCACAAGGGAAGAAACTGTCCCTATGTTAGTTATCTGTGTGAGTTGTTCTCCTGCTTGTGCAGGGGGCTAGATTAGAAGAGCTCTAATGTCCCTTCCATTCCATTTCATTCCATTCCATTCTATTCCTATTCTTCATTCCAGTATTTATTCTGTTATGTCTATTCTATTCTATTCTATTCTATTCTATTCTATTCTATTCTATTC
>BLBF01000058.1:2827051-2854881 GCA_015471245.1 Laticauda colubrina
TCTATTCTATTCTATTCTATTCTATTCTATTCTATTCTATTCTATTCTATTCTATTCTATCCTATCCTATCCTATCCTATCCTATCCTATCCTATCCTTCTATCCTATCTTATCCTATCTTATCCTATCTTATCCTATCCTATCCTATGCTGTCCTGTCCTGTCTTATCCTATCCTATTCTATTTTATAGCACCATCCCAAAGGAAGAAGTTGAAACAGTCTGTGTCCAGGATGTGAGGAGTCTGCAGATATCTACTCTTTCTGGCCTGCACAGTATACAAGTCTTTTAAGGAAGGCTGCCTGGCTGCAAATATTTATTGTGTGAAAGCCTTACCTGGGTGTGTGGGGGAGAGAATGAAGATATAACCAAATGTATCCCCCTCCAGATTTTTTTATGGAAGATCCATGGATTCACTGCCCAACGAAGAAGACAAGGGGATCCATAATTGAGGTTCTGTTGGAGTGGTTCTTGATGCTCTCAATTTGGGTAACAAAGCATCTGTGCTCTGACCTAGGCTTCTTTAGAAAGCATAAAACACAATCTTAATCCTGGCAAAACCCTCTTTTATTTCCATGAGTTACGTTCATTCACAGCCTGCAAGGCTTCACAAACAGTCTTTCAGAAGAATGTTCATAAGCACCTACCCTTATCACACTTGGAAGGCGGCCAGAGAACTAACTGCCAAATGCAGGGCAAGGTCAAACTTGACATAGAGTTTTAAACAGAAGTTTCAAAGCTTGAATCGGCCAGACAAACTAATTGCTTCCTGCAAAAGCTCACATCCCGTTCGCTCCTCTTTTATGTTCTATGGGAGGGGCCAATCATCTCCGAGGTGTGGCCTTACTCCTGAGTCAACCCTGCTTTCTCAATTGCCCTTGTGCGCAGTCTGGGAACTGGTTCCCAAAACTCCCCCACCTCACTGCTGTCTGAGTCTGAAGGCAGCTGGTGACTGCCAGCCTGCTCTGGTCCCATCCCTGCCTCTGATGCAGAGCCCTCATCCGAGCCCTCCTTAGCCTCTAAGACTGGCCCAGGTTCCTCCCCAACCTCCTCACTACTGTCCAATTCTGCTGCCAGCTCCATCAGCCGCCACTGGGCCACAACAATCTGCAAGAAAACAGCCCAGCTCAGAGAGCACCAAGGACCCCTCATTTCAACCCCAATTCTCCTTTATTGGCTTCTATTGGAGCTTTGAAGGCAAGTATGACGTTCATCAAATCAGAATGGGAAGGAAAAGTTACAGAGCTCATCTGGTGGAATATAAGCCATTGTTTTCAAAACAAATAACTAAATGTCATATTTTTTACATTTCCCTTGAAGTGAATAACTCACATGAGTTTCTAAGAGGATGGCAAATACCTATAGATATAGATGTAGAGAATAACAAAACCAACACCAAAAATAAAAATAAAAAAATGAAAAAAGGCATGTTGTGCTGATGTTAATGAGTACACATCCTTGATTGTTCTGTTTTGGTTCTCGCTGCTTGTTCATCAACACTTCAAGGGAGAATAATCAGATCCGAAGCACTTGTAGGCACGCTCATCTTTCAACCTGACTCCATCAATCTTCTTTGCAACCTCCTGAAAACGCAGAGCCTCATCATTTTCAACCCACTTCATGTTGTTGAAGAAACTCAGATGAGGCCAATTACAAAAATAAGAAAAACAAAGAAAGGAATGGATTTCATGAGACTGTGCAGTATTATACCCACAATTTATTTTTAAAGAAGAAATATGAGGCCAGGATTGTGATCTCACTTTCTCCACAGCTATTGTCCTTTCCATCCTTGGGATTATAAAACTGTTAAGCAGCAACATCTTGGTAGCACCTCAGGATTTTCTTGTTTATAAGTGCATTCTTTTACTTAAGATGCCTTAATGGATGCAGTTCATCTACAATCCATCGGTCTTTTTGTTGCAATAATTAAAGGAGTGTGGCCCTATAACCAGTGGTGGTATTCAAAAAAAAATTACTACCTGTTTTGTGGGCATGGCTTGGTGGGCAGAGCAGGGGAAAGATACTGTAAAATCTCCATTCCCACCCCACTCCAGGTAGAAGGTTACTGCAAAATCCCATTCCCTCCCCACCGCACTAACCTGATTTCCAGCTCTGTTCTCCTGTGCAGGGAAACCAAAGAAGACCCAGCCAATCAGCTGAGACTCAGGAGGCAGAGAATAAATGGGGGCAGGGCCAAACAGAGGTGGTGTTTGCCAGTTCTCCAAACTCAAAATTTTTGCTACTGGTGCTCCAGAACTGGTCAGAATCTCCTGAATACCACATCTGCTTATGGCATTGAAAGGTCTCTCCTGACCTTGGAGGCATACATATGACATCATTTTTTAAAAAATTCAGAATAGAGCTGCAAGGGAACTTGGAGGTCCACTAGTCTAACCCACTGCTTAGGCAGGAGTCCTATGACATTTCAGATAAATGGTTATCCATTCTCTTCTTAAAAACTTCCAGTGTTGGAGCATTCACAACTTCTGAAGACAACTTCTGTTCCTCTAGTTCATTGTTCTCACTGTTACTTTCTCCTTAATTCTAGGCTGCCTCTCTCCTTGATTAGTTTCCATCCATTTTTTTCTTGTCTTGCCTTCTGGTGCTTTGTAGAATAATTTGACCCTCTCTTCTTTGTGGCAGCCCCTCAAATACAGGAATACTGCTATCATGTCATCCCTAGACTTTCTTTTCCCTTGACTA
Organism: Laticauda colubrina; assembly: GCA_015471245.1. Lineage (NCBI taxonomy): Eukaryota > Metazoa > Chordata > Lepidosauria > Squamata > Elapidae > Laticauda > Laticauda colubrina. The sequence goes on from BLBF01000058.1 coordinate 2,829,753, forward strand.
GCCAAACCCAATTCCTGCAAACATTCTTCATAGGTTTCAGTCTCCAGGCCTTTAATCATCTTACTTGCTATTCTCTGCACTTTTTCCAAACTCTCAACATCTTTTATGTAGGGCTAGAATTACAACGGGGCAAAGGTATTTTATTGGGTTGTCTGGTTTTACACCATATATGGACACTGTTGTACTGTTATTTTTCTTGACAATCCCAGGGGGCTCAGGAATTAGTTACTGGGGAGTGATTCCTTTCCTACTACAAATGTGTCTAAACATTCTGTCATAGTGTCAGGAAGGATCGTAAGGCCCTGTGACACTGCTCAACGGATGCAAAACGTTAGTAAAAAGGACACAACGGACGAGAAAAATGCCTGGCTGCCAGCCTTGGTGCCTGCCTTCCTGCAAGCCTTGGTGCCTGCCTTCCTGCCAGCCTTGGTTCATGCCTGCCTGCCAGCCTTCCTGCCAGCCAGTCTGCCTGCCAGCCTTGGTGCATGCCTTCCTGCCAGCCTTGGTTCATGCCTGGCTGCCAGCCTTGGTGCCTGCCTTCCTGCAAGCCTTGGTGCATGCCTTCCTGCCAGCCTTGGTTCATGCCTGCCTGCCAGCCTTGGTGCCTGCCTGCCTGCCAGCCTTCCTGCCAGCCTTGGTGCCTGCCTCCCTGCCAGCCTTCCTGCCAGCCTTGGTTCCTGCCAGCCTCCCTGCCAGCCAGCAACCCCACAACCATGGGGAAGAACAGAAAGCCTCAGCCATCTGCTGCCAGCCCTTGCAAGAGGGACAGGGCTACCGTCCTGCCCCCTGGCCCTCACTCTGGTTCTGCTGGGGATGGCCAGGATGTCAAAGGCGTTCTCCACCACCCACCTTGCCCTGGACAGCCTGTAGTTGAAGATCCTCTCTTCATGGGTGAGGCATTTGGAGGTGTAAGGCTTCATGAGGTAGGTTGTGAGGGAGAAGGCGTCATCCCCCACGATGAAGTAGGGCACATCTTGCGTGTCATTGGGCAGGGGTTCTGGATCTGGGAAGCCCAAGATGAGGTTGCGTTCCAGCCCCTCCTTGAGGTCACTGGCGTTGTATACCTGGGCATCTGAACATGAGCTGCTGCCTGAAGCATCGATGTACATGAACTTATAGTCAGCATCGACCATGGCGAAGAGGATGATGCTGAAGAAGCCCTTGTAGTTGTGATAAGACGACCCTGAGTTGGCTGGCGCTTTGCAGGCCATGTGTTTGCCATCGATAGCTCCAACGGTGTGTGGGAAGTTCCACCTCTGATACCACTGCTCTGCAACTTTCTTCCAGCCTTCTTCAGTGCTGGGGCACTTGAGGAGCTCCTCCATGTATTCTTTGATGATGGCCTGCACCACTTCTCTGACCACAATGCTGATGGTGTTGTGTGGCACCCTCCAGCCATACTGCATGCTCGTGTATGTGGTCCCTGAGGCCAGGTGGCGCAGAGTGAGTGCCACCTTGAGCCCAGGTTCCAGGCTGGGCCAGAAGTTGGTGTTTGCCTTGGTCCACCTGGGTGTCAGCCACTGCACAACTTCGTCAAACATGGCTGGAGGCTTCCTCATGAAGTTCTGGAATGCCCGAGTGTCTTCGTTCCTGAGCTCCACCATCAGCTTGTTGTACAGTCCGTCCTCTGCTCTTCTGGCGAACCATCTTCGTACCCAGACGCTTCTTGGCCACCCCTTTTTCTTCCCGTAGTAGAGTTCACAGAGCCTGTAGATGGCTTCGCACTGTTGCAGAAGGATGGTGGCTGCCAAAAGGACTGTGTTACGATCCACGGTGGACATGACTGGATGCTGTGGAAGAGGAAGAGTCAGATGAAGGCTGCAGAGGTCTGCACCGCAGGGCTGCTGTTCTGAAAGTGAGATCCAGATGAGTTGCTCCCCCTTTTTATAGGAAGTATAGGTTTTCCCCTATGTGTCCCTTTGCATCCTCTAGGCATCCTCTAGACATCCTTAATATCTGAGATGGGTCCCCTCTGCGAACGTTTTTTCCATTTTAAATGCTTTGTTTCCGTGCTGCATCTGCTAGGCATCTGTTCTGCATCCGTTCCGTGTCCGTTCCGCTTCCTCCCTGCATCCATTTACCGCTGGAGTGGATGGAGCTACGCAGATGCGCAGCGGATGCCTAGCGGATATAGCGGATGCGTAACGGATGCAGAATGGATGAATTGGATGCATTTTCTGCTCAAAAGTTTTGAGCAGCTCAAAACTTTCTGAGCGGATGAAACGTCAATAAACGGATGCTGGACGGATAGAGAGGAAGCAAAAGGGAGGCAGTGAGTACAGAACGGATGCATCGCGTTAATCAACGGATGGCAAGTGTTTCTCTCCGTTTTACATCCTCTTTCCATCTATTGGTGCAGTGTGACAGGGGCTTTATATAGCTCTCCTTATTGTCCATCTTTGCAACTCTTCTTTATGTTAATGATACCAAATGGCAACTCATCCACACAAAAGCATACCACAGAAATACCTTTAAGTGAAGAATGGTATTTAATACTTATATATTTAAAGGTAACTAAGGGTTTGCCCATTCTCCCCTTGTGAAATTCTATTTTCAGTGGCCAGCAGTGAAGGTTCCCATACTTGAATTACACCCAAGATGTAATGAGCAGTGGGGGAAGTTGCCCCAAATGGACTTTCTTAGGAATAGAGTTATGATCATTGCTAAGTGGGAATTCTATTCTATTTCTCCAGGATAATTTACCAGAGAAATATGGAGAAGTCATCTACTCCAGTTGTCCCAAAAGTGCTTTTCCAAAAGGCAACTAGACTTTCTTGGTTTTTTTCTTTGAAAACATTTTGCTTCTTCATCCAAGAAGCTTCTTGGATGAGAAGTAAAATGTTTTCAAAGAAAAAAACCCAAGAAAGTCCAGTTGCCTTTTGGAAAGTACCTTTGGAACAACCATCACTTAGATGTTTGAGAAACTACACAGACATCTGCTCTAGTTATTTGCTCACAAACTGAACTACTTCAGATGGCCCTTTGCTTGGTACACAAAATTGTCTGCTACAATGTTCTACCTGTCAACAACTACTTCAGCTTCAACAACAATAATACATGGGAAAACAATAGATACAACTCAAATTAAACCGCTCCAAACTCAATTGCAGAAAATAAGACTCTTCAGCAACAGAGTCATCAATACCTGAAACTCACTACCTGACTCTGTTACATCCTCAAACCCTCAAAACTTTAATTTTAAACTGTCTACTGTGGATTTCACTCCATTCCTAAGAGATCTATAAGGGGGCGTGCATAATGCACCAGCGTGCCTACTGTCCCTGTCCTACTGTTCCCATTTATTTGTATTCATTTATTATGTATAGACTTAAACCAGTTTATATTCATATGTTTATATGTTATGTTCATACTTATACTTGTTTTCTTATACATGCTTGACAAACTAAACGAAATAAAATAAATAAATAAATAAATAAATAAATAAATAAATAAATAAATACTCATGTCCATTTTAATTTATGATATTGTGGCTTACTGCAAAGGTGTTGAAATGATGAGAACCCTGCATCCACCATTGAGCAGGTGCTATGAGGAGTTGGGAAACTCCATACCAAGATATGTCTCATTGATGACCAAGTTAAGGTAGGAACAATCATTTGTATTTACAGATAGTTTTCATGTTCTGTGAGAGAGATTTATACATCATTTTATTTTCTAATCTTCTCCTGTTAGTAGTTCTGCAGGACATAGCAAAACAATATAAGGATTATAAAGAAAATAGATGCCCTAAGTAACATGCTTTATATAAGTATTGATTATCCAATGTGCTTAGCTTAAGGGAAAAGAAAATAAGACTTTTTATGTCTAAATATCAAGAAAGACAATTCAGATTATATGTGCTTTGGAAGATTATTTTGGCTTTCACTTATGTGAGATTCTTATATAGAGGGAAATGATGTTTTTCCCCCCCCCCAAGGTCAAATTCAGAAAAGATACAAATACTCAAGACTAAAGCCCATGTCACACTGCCCAACGGATGCAAAACGGACATAACGGACGAGCAAAATGTTCCATCCGTTGTTATCCGCTCTCAAAAGGGGCAAAAATTTGCATAACCGGAGCAGATAACACGGACGCGGGGAGGACGCAGGACGGATGCAAAGCGGATGCAGAACGGAAGCCCAGCAGATGGAAGCGGATGGGAGTGGATGGCACATCCGCAGGGCTTCCGGGGGGCCTCAGCGAAGCGGACACAGAATGGATACAGCGGATGCAGAACAGACGCCGAGCGGATGAAGCGGATGCACAGCGGATGCACAGCGGAAGCCTATCGGATGCCTGGCGTTAATTGCGCATGCGGGGAGGATGCATTGCATCAGCCCCGCGGATATAACGGAAGCAGCTTGGAAGCAGGTCGCCATTCAGAGGAAAGACCTGCTGCCGGACGGATTGGCTGCCTTGCCTGTCCTGCCTGCATGTCTGCCTGCCAGCCTTGCTACCAGCCTTGCTGCCAGCCTCCCTGCCAGACTTGCTGGCTGCCTGCCTGCCAGCCTTGCTGCCAGCCAGTCTGCCTGCCAGCCTTGCTACCTGCCTTCCTGCCAGCCTTGGTTCATGTCTGCCTGCCAGCCTTGGTGCCTGTCTGCCTGCCAGCCTTGGTGCCTGCCTTGGTGCCAGCCTTCCTGACAGCCTTGGTGCCTGCCTTTTTGCCAGCCTTCCTGCCAGCCTTGCTGTATGCCTCCCTGCCAACCTTGGTGCCTGCCTGCCAGCCTTCCTGCCAGCCTTGGTGCCAGCCTCCCTGCCAGCCTTGCTGCCAGCCTTGGTTCCTGCCAGCCTCCCTGCCAGCCAGCAACCCCACAACCATGCGGAAGCACAGCAAGCCTCAGCCATCTGCTGCCAGCCCTTGCAAGAGGGACAGGGCTACCATCCCGCCCCCTGGCCCTCACTCTGGTTCTGCTGGGGCTTCTGCAGCACGGGCTCGCTCTTCTGGGGCTGGGGCTTCTGCTGCTTCTGCTTTTGGAGGAGCTGATGACAAGCACTCCAGCACCAGCCACCTCCACAGCACCTGACCCTTCACCCCTGAGACTGAGCGACCAAGAGGAGTGCCAGAGACTCATTTTATAGTTTTATAGCTTCTTGTTAATAAAGTCTATTTTTGATTCACACACTTGCTTCATTTCTTTTTTTAATAAAGTCTTGGTGGAAACTTTTAGAAATGGTTTAAGCCTTTGCATGCTTGTGGGATGGGTTAAGATAGCAGTGGGATGGGTTGAGATAGCTGTGGGATGGGCAGGGATACCTTTGGGATGGGTAATAGCTGTGGGATAGATAAACCTCCAGTGCAAGCATAGTGGGACTGTATGGTCCACCCTCCCAACTGCCACACCTTTGGCCCTTTATTATCAATAACAATGTAATAATTATCCACACATGTCAACATAAACACAACTCTACATTAAACACCCTGTTCATTGTAGGCCAACCAAACATACATGGCCCAATCTCATCCGTGTGATGAGACAGGCTGAAGGAAGCATCCATTAAGCATCTACCATCCTGTCTTGCCACTCCACCACTCCAGCTGGGGAGTTGCACCAGTGTTTCAGGAGGTTGCGCTGCTTCTTCGCTTCATGTGAGGCTCTGTTGGGGCCTTGCACATCCTCAGTGTCTATCAGGTTTCGCCCTTGCCTCCATTCCCCAGGCTTCATGTCCCCACTGCCTTGCTGGAGGTCCACGAGCCTGTTCTACAAGACTGGGTAGCGGGTGCGCATGAGATTGTGCAGGATGCAGCAAGCTTCCATGATCCTCCTCACGGTCTCTGGGCGATGCTGCATGGTGGTGAGAAGTACCTGGAACCTGTTGGTCAGGATGCCAAAGGCATTCACCACCCGCCTTGCCCTGGACAGCCTGTAGTTGAAGATCCTCTCTTCACGGGTCAGGAGTCTGGAAGTGTATGGCTTCATGAGGTAGGTTCTGAGGGAGAAGGCGTCATCCCCCACGATGAAGTAGGGCACATCTTGCTTGTCATTGGGCAGGGGTTCTGGATCTGGGAAGCCCACGATGAGGTTGCGTTCCAGCTCCTCCTTGAGGTCACTGGCGTTATATACCTGGACATCTGAAGATGAGCTGTTTCCTGAAGCATCAATGTACATGAAGTTGTAGTCAGCATCGACCATGGTGAAAAGGATGATGCTGAAGAAGCCCTTGTAGTTGTGATAAGAGGACCCTGAGTTGGCTGGAGCTTTGCAGGCCACGTGCTTGCCATCGATGGCTCCAATGGTGTGTGGGAAGTTCCACCTCTGATACCACTGCTCTGCAACTTTCTTCCATCCTTCTTCAGTGGAGGGGCACTGGAGGAGCTCCTCCTTGTATTCTTCGATGATGGCCTGTACCACTTCTCTGACCACAATGCTGATGGTTTTGGGTGGCACCCTCCAGCCGTACTGAATGCTCCTGGAGGTGGTCCCTGAGGCCAGGTGGCGCAGAGTCAGTGCCACCTTGAGCCCAGGTTCCAGGCTGGGCCGGAAGTTGGTGTTTGCCTTGGTCAACCTGGGTGTCAGCCACTGCACAACTTCGTCAAACATGGCTGGAGGCATCCTCATGAAGTTCTGGAACGCCCGAGTGTCTTCGCTCCTGAGCTCCACCATCAGCTTGTTGTACAGCCCATACTCTGCTCTTGTCCCAATCCATCCGCGGATGCACAGCGGATGCCTAGCGGATGCAGAACGGACGAATTGGATACATTTTCCGTGCAAAAGTTTTGAGCAGCTCAAAACTTTCTGAGTGGATGAAACATCAATAAACGGATGCTGGACGGATAGAGAGGAAGCCAAACGGAGGCAGTGAGTACATCGTGTTTTCGAACGGCTGGCAAGGTTTTTTGTCCGTTTTACATCCTCTTTGCATCCGTTGGTTCAGTGTGACAGGGGCTTAAGGCAGAGTGGCCCTACAGAAATAAAGATTTGGAAGTCACAATATCATCATAGTGCAGAATGTTGGAACTTTTTAAAAAAATGAAAAGTTTCCTAGGATCTCCAGAAAAAAAAAAAAAAACTTAATGAAGAATTTAAGCAGATGAACAGATAGCCCTTGGTCCCAGATGCTATAGCTTGGATGCCTTTAAAGAATAGGTGTTGAACACATAAATAACCTTTCCAAACCTGAAATTGGATTAATGTGATTGGTTTAACTTGGTTTCTGCATATACTGATGTTCCGCTTTGGCTCAATAATTGCTATTGCTAGACTTGAACTTGGATGGGAAAGGTGGAAGGTTGGAATTTAGCAAAAAGAAGGAAGGGAGAGGAAGGAAGGACAGGGAGAGGGAGAAAAGAGGAGAGGAAGAAGAGATGAAAAGGTAGAGGAAGAGGAGAGGAGAGGGAGAAGGAGAAGAGGGGAGAGGGACAGGGAGAAGAGAGGGAAAGGGAGAGGAGGGGAAAGAAACACATTGCTACTGAAACAATAAATAGAATTCTATAAAAACAGCTGATTATTGCAGAACAATAATTCTGCAATGTGCGGTACAAAACAGGCAGTCCTAAGTCAGACAATTGAACCATAAGCTAACCTAACAGTTTACTTTTGCAAAACACACAGAACCAAAAAAAAAAAAAAAAAAGCAAAGGCTAACCAAGGTTCAAACCTGGGAGCAAATGGAATTAGTAGGGCTGCCTTGGAATGAATATTGTTTGTTTCCAGCATAACATGAAGGAAAAAAATGTGTCTGTTACAAATAAATTTAGGAATAAATAATGTGCTTTTTCTAATGGAAAGGTCTGTAATTTTCACATGAAGCTTTCTGAATCGATCATATCACAAGCAACTTAAAAAAAAAACCCAACCAACCCAAATACATCCCTTTTTAAAATGGAAAAATACTTGCAAGAAATGAGTTAGAAGAAAAAAAAAATCTGCTGAAAACACGGATTTGCTGGTGATGTAGAGTACAAATAGTTGTGTATTTCTTCCTGAAGGTACAAACAGCAAAGTTGAATATAACATTAAGTCAGTCAGGTGAAAAAATTTGGAGGAAGTATTGATGCCTTCCTCATGTCGGCTTTATTCAAGTTCCAGCAAATCTTTGGCAAGTTTCTTTCAGTCCAGAGAATCTTCCCACAGCATGTGAAGCATAGTTTAATTTAAAATAAGTACAAAAGGGGAGAAATGAAATCAAACCTCAAAATGTATTTGTTCAGTGAGGCAAAAGGAAAAGACGGTTGATACGAGATCCTAACTTGCCTCTTTTATTTTAAAATAATCACAAAAACACCCAATTTTCACCTTCATTTTCAGGTTCTTCCCTTAAAAAAAAAGGAGATGAAATTCAAACAGACCAGCACATGAAAGTAAATGTAAAAAGTATAAGAGATAAATTCTCCAGACATACCAGTGTTAATTAAAAGAAAGACAAGTATATTGTAGCTAATGTTCATGGAGGTAAACAGCAAAAGATCAGACTGTTGAATTTACCGGGCATTTTAAAAAATCATTGTTCTGGGATTGATTCTTAGCAAGGAAAATGTGTATTAGAAAATTGCCATTCTGAATTAATCATCCGTAGGTCATTTATTTTTAGTGCTGTCATAATTTCAAAGCATGTAGAACAAATGATCATGTTGAAGTCTACCTGCAACTTATGACCAGGGCTTCAGGATAGGGTAGGATAGGATAACATAGCATAGCACAGCATAGAATAGAATAATGAAGAATAGCATAGAATAATGGAATAACATAGCATAGCATACAATAATGAAGAACAGAACAGAATAGAATATATGGAATGGAATGGAACAGAATTCAGAATAGAACAGAATAGAATAGAATAACAGCATAGCATAGAATAATGAAGAATAGAATAATAGCATAGAATAATAGCATAGCATAGCACAGAATAGAATAGTATAATGAATAATAGAAGAGAAGAGAAGAGAAGAGAAGAAGAGGAGAGGAGAGGAGAGGAGAATGGAGAATAACAAGAGAATAGAATTGAACAGGAGAATAGAACAGTTTTTTGTCCAAGTGTGATTGAATGATGCAAAAAAGTAATGGAGAAGGATAAGAACTGGACGCTTTGCGAGTGTTTTTCCCCGAATGTGTGTGTGTCCCAGAAAGACATCATACCTTTAAATAGTGCTTTCTTTTTGGCGCTTGACAAAATGATTGATTGCACTGAAGCCTTCCTTGAAATGTACATTTTTCCTTTCCCCCCAACTTCTGGATCAGGATGCCCAGATGTTTAAAACTTACCCAAGAACAAAGCATGGGGGAAAAAAAAAAAAAAACACCATGAGAGGCAGTGCAAACCCACAAGCGAAATGCACAACGGCCTATCACCAAGAAACACAACAATGCTTAAATGGCTTTAACTGCATGGGTCAATGTTGTGTGATTGAGGTCTGCAGTACGCATTGTAAATTCATTTGAGGAAGCTGTGGATGTGTTTTCAGGATCACAGGATACATTTCCTCGGCTGCAGGATCAAAGATTGAATTATTCCTCCCAATTTTCGATGACAGGTTTTATCCCCAATGAAGAACGGTGAGATGACTCTTGTCTGGATTGTTCATCCTAGTTATATTCCGAATCCTAAACCCGGGGGGGGGGGGGCTGCTGGGGGTTTGCAGGGGGTTCAAGAGAGCCCCCAGCTAAGATTCTGTGCAGTTCAGAGAACCCCAAAATCCCACTCCGGGCTGGCCCCACCCACCCTGCCCCCTCCCCTCCCAGGAGTCCCCAGGTGGCCCATTTTGGATGCAGGTAAGTACGGGGCCTGCACAGAGGCTCAGGGAGGGTGAAAAACGGGCCTCCTGGAAGTTCAGGAAGGCCAGAAATGGGCCTGTTTCCAGCTTCCAGAGAGCCTCCGGGCCCAGGGGAGGCTGTTTTCACCCTCCCAGAGTCTCGAGGAAAGCCTCCAGAGTCCGGGGAGAGCAAAAACACCCCCCCCCCTCCATGGTGCAGGAAGCCAACTAGGCCACACCCACCATAGCCACACCCACCCAGCAACCGGGCAGAGAACCGACTGCTAAAATTTTTGAAGCCCACCCCTGACTAAACCTGTCTTGTTCGGTGCAATTTTGCAAAGTTCTTTCTCATGAAATAATTACTCGACTTACAATTTGTTTCGGGACTGTTCGAAGTTACAACGGCACCGGAAAGCAGCGACTCATCACTGTTTTCACACGTATGACAGGTTGCAGCGTCTCCATGGTCATGCCATCAAAATTCAACCTCTTGGCAAGTGACTCATATTTAAGATGGTGGCACTGTCCTGGGGTCATGCAACCCTCTTTTATGACCTTTTGACAAGCAAACTCAAGTGGGAATCCTGATCTACTTAACAACTTAACAATTGCAGTGGTTCACTTAACAATGGTGGCTATGAAATGGGTCAACGTTCATTTAAGAAATGACTCACTTAGCAACAGAAATTTTGGGCTCAATTGTGGTCGTAAGTCAAGAATTACCTGAATTGCAGTGGGATAACCTTTTTTTCACTTTCCTTTCCTTTCCTTTCTTTCCTTTCCTTTCGTCCTTTTTCCTGTTCATCCTTTCCTTTCCTCCTGTTTTGCTGTTCATCCTCTCCTCTCCTTTCCTTTGCTTCCCTTTGCTTTGCTTTGCTTCCCTTCCCTTCCCTTCTCTTTTCTTCTTTTTCAAAACTACCTGCATTTTTGAATGTTTTGCTGAGACCTGCAATGCAAAGGATAGAGGATAGGGTCAGGGGAAAAAAAACTAACGTCCCTTTTTAGCATTTAATTAAAATTAAAGGTTACAGTAGGGTTACTCTTTAGTCATGTGTTTAATAATCCTCCTTTTCTGCCACATTAAAAAAAAAATCTCAATTATGCACACCTCTGTGGAGGTCTCTGTGGGCCACATCCAAAGCTTTCAGAGGTCACATCCATCTCAGGTAAGTGTGTGCATCTTTAAGTATAGTGTAGGGCATGCATATTTTAATTATATAAAGGTGCTAAGATAGTTTCAACATTAATCAAAATAAAGCCACTGGTGAATGGCTATATTGTTAGAGCAGTAAATAATGCTTCTCTTTTCATATTTCAAGGGAAACTTAGTTCTAGTTTTTTTTCAATGCTTCCATCTTCTACTACCAATTCAGAATTCAATACAGGTAGTCCTTGACTTACAACAGTCTTTTTTAGTGACCCTTCAGAGCTACAACAGCTCTGAAAAAAATGACTTATGACCATTTTTCACTCTTACAACTATTGCGGCCTCCCTGTGGTTACATGGTCAAAATTCAGACACTTGGCAACTGACTCATACTTATGATGGCTGCAGTGTCCCTGGATCACATGATCCCCTTTTGTGACCTCCTGACGAGGAAAGTCAAGCGGGAAGTTGGATTCATTTCACAACTTTGTTACTAACTTGCAGTGATTCACTTCACGACTGTGGCAAGAATGGCTGTAAAATGGGGCAAAGTTCATATAACAAATGTCTCGTGTAACAACAGAAATGTTGGGCTCAGTTGTGGTCATAAGTCAGGAACTACCTGTATTAGCACAACTTCTCTCAGGCAGAACCAATTTTTATTTCAATAGTTGGCCAACACTTTCTAAGTATGCTAAGGTAAAAGATAAAGGTTCCCCTCATGCATCCGTGCTAATCATTTCAGGCTCGAGGGGACGGTGCTCATCTCCGTTACAAAGCCGAAGAGCCAGCGCTGCCTGAAGACCCCTCTGTGGTCATGTGGCTGGCATGATTAAACACCGAAAGTGCATGGAACGCCGTTACCTGCCCACCAAAGGAGTCCCGATTTTTCTACCTGCATTTTTACATGCTTTCAAACTGATAGGATGGCAGAAGCTGGGACAAGTAACTGGAGCTCACTCCGCAATGCGGCGCTAGGAATTCGAACCGCTGAACCGCCAACCTTTCTGATCGATGAGCTCAGCATCTTAGCCACTGAGTCACCACGTCCCTTCCGAAGTATACTACAGAATAGCAATTTCCTGATTCTTTAAATTGAAAGGCTCAGGAAAAACCTGTTCATAAATTTCAAAAATAGGTGAAGCCCAGGGATATAAAGAAAAAAACTCATCCAGATCCTGGACCTAACATATCGCTTCCATTGTTCTGATCCAACTCCCCAAACATGATGAACCCTTTGTATTTAAATCAATGATTCATTTATTAGGAGTGCTATCAGACCCAGCAAAAACCTCTCTTCTCTCTCACCACAGGCTAACAAATCTGTCCGGCAGGGAGATGAATAGTTGCCTGCCACATCTATTCATCTCCGCCCCCTGCCTTTTATCCCCAGAGCTAGGGTGGGGCTTCACTAGTGGCAGTCTCTGGTGGCTCTCCTATCCCAAGGACCGGCCCATAGATTTCCACTGCTCTCCTCTCCTCTTTCTACACATCCATGTTTCAGGCACTGGATCCAGCTATTCCTCTTCTTCCTCATCAGCCACCTCCAAATCTGGGGTTTGTTAGCTCTCCATCTGAGGGCTGACAGGCAGCTCAGGCTTTCTCTCTCTCCCCCCCCCTCTCTCTTCCTCCCTCCCTCCCTCCCTCTCTCTCTCTCTCTCTCTGCCAGCTTTATTCCCTCTTCCCCCTCGGAGCTCTCAGGTTGCCCTGAGGCTGATCCTGACTCTCCCACACCTCTTCCTCCTCTGATTCAGCTGCAGGAGGGGTTGGCAGCTGACAGGCCACAACAGTTATGTACATGTCTTGGCTACAAAAGCTTGATTCACAAGTTGCCCATTTCAAAACTGGGTTAAATTTCCAATACCTACCCACTGCAGCACAGTTGGGTGAGTGAAACTCTGGTTTGTTGCCTGTTTCCATCTCTACTTGAAGAATTTTACAGGGTTCAGTCGAGTCTTTCTCAGAAATTGCATTTTTACATTTTTGCATTGAGCAGAATAAATAGGGGAATTGTACACGGTGTATGTGTGAGCCTTCAACTCAACATATAATGCCATTTTTTGTTGTTGAAGGCAGTAAAAAAACACAAACTCGCTGCTTGTTAATCAAGTCCATAACCATCTTGCTGTTATCACCCAATCTGTTGATCTTCCCAACTTATTTGCCTATCTTCTCTTATTCTGTTTTGGGCTCTAAATGCAAATGAAATGTTTTTACCCTTTTCTAAAATAACACTCCATAAGCTTTCAACTCAACAGGAGCCCAAAAATGATGGCACTTGGTACACACAGCACTTATTCTTAAAAGCCAATCTATGGCTTTCAAATGACAGGCCTTGGTCTCAATTTTATATGTCATAATTATACATCACATGCCTCTGCTTAAAAGCAGACTGTCCTTCTAAGAATATCACACACATTTGCACCAAATCACGCACACAAAGTAAACTTGAGTGTTTTGTACACCTGGCAAATCTTATTTCAGGACTTCATGAATCAGAATGGCAATAAATAGCGGAAAAACAAATTTAGAAGGGATCTTGGAGGATCTTCTAGTCTACCCTCCTGCTCAAGCAGGAGTCCTTACATCACTTCAGACAAATGGTTGTCCAATCTCCTCTTAAAAACTTCCAGTGTTGGAGTACCCACAATTCTGGAGGGAAGATATTCCATTGGGTGATTGACTGATTAATTGTTGTGTCAGAAAATTTCTCATTAGTGCTAAGTTGCTTCTCTACTTGATTAGTTTCCATCCGTTGTTTTTTGTCCTGCTTCTTGTATTGAAAAATATCTTGAAAAATTAGGGGGGGGGGGAAGCCATCTAGCAATTTAAAAAAAAGGACTTGACCATGACTGCCAATTTCTTCAGCATGCTTTTGTGATCTCCATTTAGTTTGGAGTCAACCTCAGACAGTGACTTGATGTTTCTCTCTCTTCTCACCTGCTACAATGCACATTTCTTTCTATTGAGTCTTTTTCATTGCTACCATCCAAACATTCTATAAACTCAAGGGAAGAACCAGGGTTGATTACCTTTGATTATTGAATCTATTTAGATTGAAGGTGCTGTCAACACTCTGTTGAAACTACAATTCTGCAGATATTCTTTGGATTGCCACTCTGAGAATTCATCTCCATTTAATTTTGAGCAGCTCAATAGATGATAGATAGAAGAGAGAGGGGGAGGGAAGGGGGATAGTTAGGTAGGTAGGTAGATGATAGATAGATAGATAGATAGATAGATAGATAGATAGATAGATAGATAGATAGATAGACAGACAGACAGATGACAGACAGATAACAGACAGACAGATCTACAGACTCTCATCTTGCCTGATGGAAACATAACTATCAACTTGCATAAGCATGTTGATATTTTTTTTCTATCTGTACAGATTGAAATAAATAAACCAGCTAAATTTCCTCCATGCTATTTCTTTAGGCTTCTGTGGGTTTGTTGTTCTTCCTTGTTTTCCTTGTCTCCAAGTTTAATTAGAAGGTTAATTCTAAAATCAAAGCATGTACAATCAGCAGCCTTTTTTTGTGTGCGATGAGGTGAAGAGGCGATGCAATTTACTCTGATGAAAGCACACTTTGGCCTCCATAAACTTCTGCCACAAATGGAGCAGGCTCTTCCCCCATTTGCCAAAGCTAGAAGAGACCTTAGGCTCACGTGGTCACACTTAAATCGGAAGCGTCGGAAGAGTGTTCAGTGCACACAGCACAAAAGAGGAGACCTGGAGAAGAATTATGTCTGCCTGGCGAAGAACTGAAGTCCCTTTGGCTCTTCTCCAGTTCATCACAAAATGGAAAATGGGAGAGAATTTGCAATGCAATTCTCTCACTTTTAATTGACTCTCCAGGATTCTTCAACTGCACAAGTGTTTGCTACTTTACTTCCTTTGAATAAAAGTCTCAGGGTGAAGCACTTTTGTAAGCAGGCGATGCTACTGAAACATCCTTTTTTTTTAAATCAAATTGTGTGCTCTTCAAATATCTCTCTTGGTAAAAAAAACTGGCCACTCCAACCTGCTGATCCTGTTTGAAAAAAAGCCCTTTAATTTATTATGCTGTTTTGCCATGGACTTGACAAGAAGGATCTGTTTCATCTACTATATTTCAAAATAAAGCCAGATAAAGAGTTGGAAGGGGCCTTGTAGGTCATCTAGTCCAACCCCCCTCCCAAGTAGACCCTACACCATTTCTGACAGATGGCAGTCCAGTCTCTTCTTGAAACCTCCCAAGAATGAAGCTCCCACAACTTTTGAAGGCAACTTCTGTTCCATCAGTTGATTGTTCTCCCTGTCAGGAAATTTCTCCTTATTTCCAGGTTGAATCTCTCCTTTTTCAGTTTCCATCCATTGTTCCTTGCCTGGCCTTCAAGGGCTTTGGAAAATAGCTTGACCCCCTTCTCTCTGGGGCAGCCCCTCAAATATTAGAAGACTGCTATCCTGTCTCCCCTGGTCCTTCTCTTCCCTAGACTAGCCAGGCCCAGTTCCTGCAACCAGGAGGCCCATGCATCAAAAATACCGTGGATGGTCAAGCAGGATCTGAACTTATAGCTTGACTGTATGAAGAAGAGGGAGTAAGCAATGAGGTAAACCTGGAGTATCATCTGCCCAATCCAGGATGATGGAAAAATTAACCAACACAGAAATGAGAGTAAACTTGCTAAATAACTCGGGAATGGCCCCTTTACTTCTTTGAACAAATTCTTCAAAGAGAAATCAAAGAGAAGCATCTTCTTCAAATTCCAACTCAAAGAGAAGAATCTTCTTCAAGATACACTGTTATAAACTATAGTTTTCTGTCACAGGTCTCTCTTCTTCATCTAAATCATTTGTTTAAGCGTCTGTACACACTGAAGGAGATGTGAAGTTAATGTCTCTATTTAGTTCATCTTAGAAACTGGGGACTTCACACGCCTAACTTCTTTGGAAGTTTTCTTTTTTCTTTTTTAATTTAGCCACTTCAAGTTGAATCATGGGAGGTTGCCCACTAAACTGGTCAGATCCTGCTTGGCTTGCAAACCCAGAAAGTATCAGCCAGGTGCTGAAACCAAGGTGATGTTCATATTGAGTCAAGGCCCATTGCAAGTCATTGGCTTGGACTCAATTCAACAAATCAGAATGCAATAAGAGAATCATGGAACAGCTGGCTTAAGATGTATTGTGCAACATAAGTTAAGCCTGCTGTACTGTTAAATATATATAACATTTTTAAATACCACTGAAAGGCCTACATAGTAGATCATCTTGAATCAAGCAAAGGGTTAGATAAAATTGTATTTTTTATGCCTACGAATCTTCCCTATATAGCTGGTTAGAAATAGAAGGAAAGTATTGAAATATTGATTAGTTAAACAATGAAATTTTAGAATTTAATATGAATAGGACTATTATTAGTAGAGCTACAAGGACTTGTTAAATGTATTAAATATGATTACTGATGTTTTATTTGTGGCAAAAGGAAGGATATATTTGATGAATGAAATGTTATATTTAAAAAAATATTAGGGAATATTCTTGGGAACTGTGGCATAACTGAAAGTTAGAATTGGGATGGAATTGAAGAGGAGGGAATAATGGAATATATTTTCTTAATAATAAGATGATGTAAGAAAAAGAAAGGAAACAAAAATTCAAATGAGGGTGATATTAAGTATATTTGAATAACATGAGGATTAGCCTAAAAGAACTAATATAATGAAATGTTGAATATATAAATGAATAGAAGACTATAACGGAATATAAGGATGTGTATTAATGCACATTAATTAGAATGAAACAAGATTGTGGGAAAATAGAATGATTATTAATATGTTATTGGATGTAAAATGTAAAACACTCAGGTGTCATATTTTTCACACATTGATATGTATGTAAAATTAAAAAAAACTATTAAAAAAAAGAAATAAAAGGAGAGCATGTCAATTTAGGGCATGAATTATTCCAACGATGTAAGAAACAGAATCTTGGTGTATAGTCACATGCATAATTGCGCCATGAGCTACATAATTACATACACGTAAAATGCACATAAAATGCATAATTACATGCACGTAAAATGCACGTGTTTGTGATCCTAAATCCATATGTAAAGTGGCTGTAAACAAACTCAGATTGGATTCCAGATTGCTTGTAAGGCATTTTACTGGCAAACTTAAACTCTCCCGTGTCAATAGACAAATTTCCTGGCTTCAAAATGACCTATTATTTGTCCCAAGGGAAAATGAAAATTCAACACGCTTCAGGACACTGCCTGTTTCTTCTGAAGAATTTTTATTTTCAATGTGTCACATTTTTAAACCAAGGTCTCCACCCCGGCTTCATTACATGTCCTCCCCACTTTTTTATTTTCCCAAATTTATCTAATTGAAAAGGAGCAGTCCAATTATTCCGGCGCTGTTCTGCACAATGCTGTATTGATTCCCAATATTCGTAAGGTCCATTCATTACGACAAATTTCTACCCACAATGTCAAAAGAACCAGAGAAGCAGTGTTAATCTCTTGCATGCAGCCATTCTGGTGGGTGTGATTGTTAAGATGAAGAAGTTGGAATTCTTCTGTTAAGGAAAGAAGTGGTTGTATCAGGCAATTGTGAGGGATTTACACAAGATGCATCAAGAGGAACTGTCATGGTTGACTTGCAGCTTGAGGAGGAAGCTAAGGGAGTAGGGCATGGGTATGATTGGAATGCATGAGAGGCTGAAAGGAGAAAAGGAATTTATGTGAGCTGTTGGAGCCTGAGAAAAATCTTGCAGTCCCAAGGTCAGAAGCTGAAGACTTTTGAAATGTGTGCACTGTTTCTTAAAACAAAATGCTTGGCCTGGATTGGTGGACAGTGGACACTGGTCAGCCCAGGGAAGGAAAAGGGAGTTTCACTATACTGCGTTTTGTGCCAAAATCTCAGAAACTGGCTTCACTTCTGTGCCTGCATGGATCTGTCAATAAAGTGATAAAAAATATCCCAGGAGTTTCTTTTGCTGTGCATACCAATGGGATGGTTGACAGGAACACCCACGATAAGCTGTGGCCAATCAAAAGGTTTAACTATCATTTCAGTTCATGCAATCACCTAAGGACTTTTTAGCACATCAACAATCCCAGTCTCTGGATAAAATGTTTAGATGATTTTCGAGGTGGAGAGGAGTGAGAGAAAAATATTAAAAGAGTGAGTGTATGGGAGAAAAAGAGAAAAGAGAGTTTTCAGAAAGATAGAATAGGTAGCAAAATCCTTCTTCAGTTGCAGTCTGAGGGAGCCTGATGAATGTTTATAAAATGATGTGTAAAGGGAGATTAGAAAGACATTATAAGATGTCCATAAAAGTCAGGGTCATTTAATGAAACTGATTGGCAGTAAATTTAGAATAGTTTTCTCTGTCTTTTACCCATTTAGGGAATTTATGAGGTTCACTGCCATGAGGTCTATTGATGTCCATTAGCTTAGATGTTTAAGCAGGTTTATAAGGGGCAAGTATGAATTTTAATGCATGGCATTAAAAAAATATATCAGCATTTACTCACTTTAAAGTTGTCACTGAATTTGAGATGGGCTTTTGACACTCTATTCAAAAGTGGAAAGACTGAAAGTCAGAGTGAGGGATTTTTACATTTAATGATCATTAGATTAACAGATTAACAGAGTTGGAAGGTACATTGTAGGTCATCTAAATCAACCTCCCACCCAAGTAGGAGACCCTACACCATTTTTGACAGATGGCAGTCCAGTCTTTTCTTGAAAGTTTCCAGTGATGAAACTCTTACTACTTCTGTAGGCAACTTCTGTTCCCTTGGTTGATTGTTCTCACTGTCAGAAAATTTCTCCTTATTTCTAGGTTGAATCTCTCCTTATTCAGTTTCCATCCATTATTCCTTGTCTGGCCTTCAGGTCCTTTGGAAAACAGCTTGAGCCTTTCCTCTTCTCTGTGGTAGTCCCTCAAATATTAGAAGACTGCTTTCATGTCACCCCTGGTCCTTCTCTTCACTAGACTAGCCATGCCCAGTTCCTGCAACTGTTCATTGTATGTTTTAGCCTCCAGTCCCTTCATCAACTTGGTTGCTCTTCTCTTCACCCTTTCTAGAGTCTCAACATCTTTTTATAGTGTGGTGACCAAAACTAGCTGCGGTATTCTAGGTGTACTTTTACAAAGGCTTTATAAAGTAGTATTAGTACCTCATTAGATACCCAAAGATTGTGTGAAAATGTCCTATTTTCCATTGTATGTTTCTCTCCTCAACCATCTTCCCTGGCTTTCTACACCTTACAAGGTAGACTTATGTTGTTGTTTTAATCATGCAATCAATTTAAAAAGAAAAAAACTATGCTTGGGCTCATGGTTCTAAGTCGTTAAAGGTTACTGATATTTATATCTTTATGTCTTTATTGTGCATCTGGTTTCTGCTGATGTGTGGGAGACACCAGAATTCACCATGTTTGGTTACAAGACTGATGGAAAAAGAAATTCATATTTAGAAATAGCTAGCAAGCATAAGATAAAAGCTGATAAAAATAGGTTACACTATCAGCTTAATGAAGCTTCACAGCCACTTCACAGACAACTTTGGCTTATAACAGGGAGAGAGAAGCCGATGTTAAAATGCTAATTTACAACCAAATATGGATGGTTATGCTGGGTGAGACGCCTGTGAAAGGAGAGTTTGGATAAGGCACTTGGCTCAGATTTAAAGTAACCACAAATTGCAGCAAAGTCACACAACCTGAGGCCTTGAGATTGCACAAACCCCTTCAAAGCTTTGAATGCAACCCCTTGGCAGCATTTTGTTCTCCGAGCTCACAGTTTAGCTCCCAAACGTTTCCTTACCAAACTAGGTAACAGCTGGACTTCAGATGAAGTGTCTTGTTCTGTTTCTCTTTAGTTTATATAGGTCTTGTGTAGTTGTGTGGTCAGTTGGACATGTGACTGGCCATTTGCACAGTGCAAAAACATAGAATAGAATAGAACAGAACAGAATAAAATAGAATAGAATAGTTGGAAGGGATATTGGAGGTCTTCTAGTCCAACCCCCTGCTCAGAAATATATCATTTCCAAGAGGTGGTCTGTTCTGTTGTTGATTGGTCATTGGGGTGGTCCGATTTCTTACAGCTTTATATTCTGGTTGAAAATCCATATGCTTGCTTATTGACCTGTTTGTAGAATACCAGGCTTCAACGAATTCACCACCAAAATCTACAACTTGAGCTGAAAATATTTTCTGTTATTTCAAGCTCCTAAGAATCTCAGAAAACCATTATCCATTTTTCATTTTTCACATAAGAGAAAATAAAATGTTTCAACATAAGTACCTATGAATGAAGAGGAATCTCTTTACTTAAATGCAAAGGAATCCAAAAAGGGGATTTTAGCCTAAGAATAATTCTTTTGTAGAATACTTGTTCATGGGGACAGAGCTATTTACTCTTCAACTCACCATAAAAAGCTGTCCTTAAATAGATTGCTTTTCTTTTCTTCACAATAGTAACAGCTTACATCCTACACTGATACCTCTAACACTATCAAACATCAACATCTGACTATCTCAGATCTTTGGAAAGACCTCAAAAGATGGACAAAAATGCCACATCCAATCTGAATATCTGGACGACTGTGCGGCAAACCAGAGTAATAAATGTTTGTTATATGGAGCTTGTTCACACAGTTCACTGGGTCAGTATTGAGATAACGTCTAGGTAAATAGCAGTTTCCAATCTCACAACTGAAGGGTTCTTCAGATAAAAGAATTGGAGATATACGGTGGTTGAGAAATCAAGCATCTCTATCATGGACTTCATTGGTGAGTTGTAATGCCCAAGTGACATCAAATGCCTAGTCAATGAGGAAATGCAATGAAGGGTTGACAGTGATGTCTTGATAGAGGGATTTGTGAAATGCTAAGTTGTTCCTAGAGAAAGCAGACAATATCTCAAAAGGTTTGGGTTTAAATAGGGAAGACTGGAGACTAGCTTTCTGGGGGACTAAAATATTAATGTGGACTGCACGCATTAAGAGAAGGTTTGACTCCAAGAATGCTGGGCTAATGAAATTTTCATCTGTGATGACCTGGGACATGGCACAAAGGCAACCCAGCCAGATAATAAGTAGAGGTCCCTTTATTAGCTCCAACTTTGCCCCCAATGTCCTGGTTACCTTCTGGTCTGGAGAAAAACTCTCCCAGGAACCTGCAATAGCATTTGGCAGCAGATATTCCAATCTAAAATGGTGCAAACAGAAAACTTTAAACTATAAATCCAACAAGGCAAAATAAGGTAATAAATCCGGCAGGGCAAGATAAGGAGTTCCAGAAATGAAGTAACACAACAGTAAATCAAACCAGTTGGGAGGATGCCAGGAACTAAGATAACAGCAGTCAACATTAGATAAACTCAATGTTTGTTCCTGAGAAACGCCCCTTCCAACTGGTTCTCCTGAAAGCTTCCTCCCCAGGTGTGCCTTGTGAAGGGAATCAGGGCCCTTTCCTCTCTCATAAGACACGCATCCTATGTTACTCTCTTCTCTGTTCTTACCTGCATACCCTAGGATGAAGAGGGGGTGGGCCTTGGTCTTTCTCTGAACCCCCCTCCTTTCTTCTACCTCTACCCTGCTTTGCCCAGCCTGACTTTTCCCTTCCCCAGTTTCCTCCACAGCCAACGGAGCCACACTCCTGCTCCCTGACCACTGTTCGTCTTCTTCCTTGGATTCAGACTCCAATGGGGGCATGACATCACATGTGTTTGTCATCTAGATGGCTTTACTGAACTTACAGGAGCAGACAGAAATGGTCTTCTCCAAGTCACCTTTCCAAAGTACTTTGAATCTCCAAGGTTGTGTTGGGTGTGAAGGAACCTCTTGGTAAACCGCCAAAATACTTTTGTGGGCTTAATGTGTTGTACTACATTTGAGGTCACCATGACAGCCATAAAAGATTGACACAGCAGAGTTTCTTCAGTGATAGCACTTGGAAAGGTGATGGCCTACAAACAAGGTGGCATTTGATCTGTCTTCATTGTGTTAAGTATCTCTGGAATAATGATGATGACGAATTGAGTTTTGGTATAGCGCATAGTTAAATATTACTCCACCAGCAAAACCTCTCAAGCTTTAGAAAACCTTCAGGCAGAAGGCATCTCTCTGATTGACAGTTGATAATAAGGTGCCCTGTTTGTTCAAAATCCCAGCTAATTAAAATGTGCTAATCAATATAGGTATTTATAGTAGGATTAGCAAAGGGCTAGGCCCAATGTCAAAGTCTAATTTGGATCTCAAAAAACAAACAAGATTTGTTCAGTAGAACAGACATATCAAAAATTTGGTGCTTTCAGATAGAGATGGAAAAATAAATTCTACTTAATTGGCTTATTTTCATACCCAAAATTTGGGCTTTTTACTCTTATATTTCCATTTCTTTCTTAAAGCACAAAGGGCAGTTAAGATTTATTTCATTTGTTTATTTTCTTGTTTTTGCACTTGAATTTTCATTTGTAAAGCAAAATTGTGAAGCTAAACAATTTTTAATGCTTATGAATTAGATTTATCTCTTTTTGGGATTTTTCCAAGAAAATATGGTCACTGTACTGTATTCATATGGAACAATGAGTATAAAATCAACATTTCTTTTCCTGATGTAAAGATATGTACTAGTGGGCCATGCCTTAATTCTGCCCCTGTTTTAGAGCAATCATCCATTACAACCAATTCTTAAAAATATTTGTTTAATTTAATTTTGAGCAGTCATTAACAAATAGCTAACTTTAGATCCAGAGAGTGTAAACAATTATTTATTCTATGGATGAATTTCATGTGTTTAAATTCCATTCTACCCCCAACATCACCCAAGCCCTTTTTAAGCCTTCAGTTAATATTATTTTCTACTAATGCTATACAGTGTGTGTCATATGTTTACCTTTCCTGTACTTGTCATATGAATGTAACTTTTTAAACAAATAAATACCCATCTAGAAGAATGCCCAGTTTCTACAATTATAATAATTATATGCTGAATTGGAATAACTGCTGGAGATTGGGTTAAAATATAATGAATACAAATAATCTTATTCACAAATAATTAAGAAAAAAGGATAAACTCCGTATGTATGTATGTATGTATGTATGTATGTATGTATGTATGTATGTATGATATTCAGCTTTATTCGGGTATTTCTCCCACATCTTTATAGTTGTGCTTTTAAAGTTGTAGGATATTTCAACAGAATCTCATCTGCCATCATCAGGCTCGTGTGTTGGGTTCGTCTTTGTTGTGTGTGTCAGGCTTTCTCAGCCGTTTCTGTTTTAAATTTGGTGCTAGCCTCGTGCTTTGTTTGAATGGTTTTTTTCTTCATCCTGATTGGTTGGGAGTCTTAGTCTGTGTTTATTGGTCTTGGAGTTGGCTGTGTTCTGCTTGATTGGTGTTTCTAATATCTTCTGTCTGTTTTGTAGTGTTTTTTTTTTTTTGTCTTGATGAAGAGATTTATAGCTATGGTTCATTATGCAATCAGTCAGATCTATAGACTGGATTTGGAATTTTTTTGTCCACCTATTGGGTTCTTCTCAAGGACTTCAGGCAGATGTTGTTGTTTAAGAATATTAAAATTATCATTGCAGGATGTAAGCTGTTCCAAGTAAAACATTTTGTAATTGACCAATTTTTGTCAATGCCAATGATGTTCAAATGAAGTTTTGCAATTGGCACCTATTACTGTTGATATTTTCTTGGCTTTCCTTTGCCATAGTCATTCTACGTCTATTTGTAGGTATTTTGTGTTTTTCTCCAGTTTTTTTCTCTTCATTATTATGATTGCATAATCAGCCAAATGTTAGATCAGATTTGGCCATCCCAACATATAATCAAGTCCAACCATAATGTGATTTCTTGAAATTTTAATCTACTGTTCATTATCCTATCTTGTACACAACTCTAAATGGTTCCACCCCATCTTGACAAATGACACCTTTTGAAAGACTTGGACAGTTACAATGTCCACCATATTATCTTCTCCAGGCTAAATATATCAAATGTCCCCAATTGTTCCTCACAATATTTTTATTTCAGGACACTCATCTTGGTTGCTCTTCTTGGAGAGGTTCAAGTTGTCAGTGTCCACATTCTTAAATATGGTGTCCAGAATTGAAGACAATATTGTAGCTGCAGTCTGACTAGTGTGTAATACATAGGATGTAGATTATCTGTGTAGGCCATAATCTGCTTTTCCATTATTTATGGATGCAGATGCATTATCTGTTTGTCCCAAAGTTGCTTTTTCAAGAGGTGACTGAACTTTCTGGTTTTTCTTTGAAGAGGTTTTGCTTCTCATCCAAGAAGCTTCTTCAGCTTCTCTCAGAATCTTCTGCTCTCAGAGTTGAAGAAGCTTCTTGGATGAGAAGCGAAACCTCTTCAAAGAAAAACCAGAAAGTCCAGTTGCCTCTTGAAAAAAAAAAAAGCATCTTTGAAGACGTTTTGTTTCTCATCCAAGAAGCTTCTTCAGCTCTTTAGAATGTTACCTGTTTTCTTTATTGATGCCAGCCTTTTCAAAATGGAGAAGTTGAAAGATTCAACATTATATTTTACTATAGGAATCTTTTTTCCCCTTCAAAGAGTTACCACATGTGGCTATTGTTCTCCATGATTCACAGACCCATGCAGGTAAACACCATAGCCTGAATTTATTGAAGAGTAAAGATAAATTAGTGACCTTTTCATAAATGTAACAAAACCAAGGGAAGGCAAATAATTCATGAAGAAAGCAGTTCATTCTTCATTAGGAGTTTGATTATGAAACGGTAATGATTTGCTTCGCAACAGGAGGCCGGTCAATGGAAATCAAAGGAGAAAAGGACTAGTCCCATTTTTCTATTTTCAATTTCAAAAGCTCCTTCTACATCAAATGCTCCAGGCTGAATTCAGTGACTGATTCTTGCACTATCGTGTGAGTTTTCTAGTGTCACATAGTGGAGAATTTACATGAGAGATAGATAGATAGATAGATAGATAGATAGATAGATAGACAGACAGACAGATGATAGACATACAGACATATAGATATAGGGATGACAGAGAAATGATTGATAGATGATGATGATGATAGAGATGATAGAAAGATGATGATGATGATGATGATGATGATGATGAAAGAGAGATAGAGATGATAGATAGATGATAGAGAGTTAGAGATAGAGATGGATGGATGGATAGATAGATAGATAGATAACATAGATAGATAATAGATAGACAATAGATAGATAATAGACAATAGATGATAGATAGATAGATAGATAGATAGATAGATAGATAGA
>BLBF01000058.1:2859769-2878873 GCA_015471245.1 Laticauda colubrina
CTTCCTTCCTTCCTTCCTTCCTTCCTTCCTTCCTTCCTTCCTTCGAATGCAGTATTGCACGATAATTCTGCCTACTGCCAGCAGTTCAGTCCAGACTGGCTCCAGGTTGACTCAGCCTTTCATTCTTCCAGTCGGTAAAATGAGGACCCAAATTGATGGAGGGCAATAGGCTGACTCTGCAAACTTCTTAGAGAGGGCTGCAAAAGCACTGTAAAGTGATATATAAGTCTAAGTGCTATTGCTTTTGCCAGTTTAAAATAGGGCCATCCAGAAGAAGATTTGCATGCAGATTCATGTGCATTTTTAGATACCTTTCTGATGAAAGCATTCTTGTTCTCATTTCTTCTTAATGCTCACTCATTAATTCAATGCAAAGTAGCTTTCCCGCTAATCTGTTTTAAATAAATGCCTTAAATCAAGGTTTTAAACAAATTAAATATATGTGTTTTTCCTAATTTGCAAATATTCAGCTGGCTCACCCATCCTTAAACACAAAGTGATGCCCTTTCAAATATAATTGCCAACCTCGGATAAGGCAAAGGCCTGTCCAATAATATATGTATATCTCTAAACTTGCCTGCAGTTTCCACTCGGTTTTTGCCACTTAAAAAAAGTATAATCAATCAAACTGTTTCCAATGGATTTGTGTAAAAAGATTGTATTTCTTCGAATTATCCCTCAGATGTATCTTCTTCAATGTGAAATGTCTGAATATGTGAAGTTTTCAGCCTTTACGTGAATGCTCTATCTTTTGGGAGGAGCAAAATCAAACAAAATAACAAAGCAAAAAATCCCAACCCCATCTGTCTGCAGAATTTTACAGAATAACAATGGAAATGTGATTACGCGTGGCAAAATTCATTGTGAAATCAATAGTATTGGCTTCATTATATTTTGCTCCTTTGCTTTATGGGCTTCAGGATAAGGTTTCACAATAGAAAGAGATGCAGAGCTCATAAAGGTTACTGGCAAGTAATTATCTTCTAAAATTCTTCTTTATCTACCAGTCTCATGCCATTTAGACTCATAAACATTATGGGAACCATTATACCCCTCCTCCCTTCTACAGAGGTCAACCCTGAGTCGATATTGCTTCCTATTACTGCATTCTTCCTTTTTTATAAAAAGGGAGACCATCTACTATTAGAGTCCTCAGCAATCTTGGCAGGGGACAGGCACACCAATGCACATAGAAGACCTGATGGGGAACTCTGACCAAAGCAAGACAATTAACTTGGGGTCTCATAACAAAGATGACAAACCCAACAAGATAGACACATACTTCAGAGAGTAATTAGGACTGCAGAAAAAAACAGTGGCTACTAACCTGCCTTCCATGGAGGACCTGTATGTTGCAGGAGTCAAAAAGAGGGCTGTGAAAATATCTACAGACCCTTCACATCCCAGATATAAACTGTTTCAACTGTTACCCTCAAAATGATGCTATAGAGCACTGCACACCAGAACAACTAGACACGATTACAGATTTTTCCCTGAATGCCATCCCTCTGCTAAACAAGCAATTCCCTCAACACTGTCCAACTATTTACTAAGTCTGCATTACTATTACTATAAATCTTCTCATCGTTCCTATCACCCATCCCATTTGTGACTGTATGACTGGAACTTTGTTTCTTATAGTAGCCTTATGATTTATATTGATTGTTTCCTAGTAAGATTTGATTGCTACTTGTACGCTATGACTACAGTATTATTAAATGTTGAACCTTATAATTCTTGACTCTTGATGAATGTATATTTTCTTTTATGTACACTGAGAGACAAATTCCTTGTGTGTCCAATCACACTTGGCCAATAAAGAATTCTATTCTATTCTATTCTATTCTATTCTATTCTATTCTATTCTATTCTATTCTATTCTGTTCCATTCCACTCTACTCCATTCCATTCCATTTGCAGGACTGGGGTATGTTTAGTCTGGTGAAAAGAAGGATGAGGGGGTGACATTATAGCAGTATTCCAATCTTAGAGGGGCTGCCCCAAAGAAGAGGGGGTGGTCAGCCTATTCTCCAAAGCACCAGAGGGCAGGACAAGAAGCAATGGATGGAAATTCATCACGGAGAGAAGCAATGTAGAATTCAGGAGAAATTTTCCGACAGTTCCAACTAATCAGTGAAACAAATTGCTGCTAGAAATTGTGGGTGTTCCAACACTAAAAGTTTGTTAGCAGAGATTAGACAGCCATCTGCCTGAAATGGTATAGGGTTACCTGCCTGATTGGGGGTGAGGGAGGTTTGTACTAGAAGACCTCCACGGTACCTTCCAACTCTGTTATTCAGTTATTCTGTTCAGTTATTCTGTTAACTGACAGATTCTACTGGAAGATAGAAGTCAGCCTTTCAAGGTAGTCCAGACAAGAAGCACAAACACTGTACCATTGTTGTGAGGTTTCAGTCACTGAATCTTTCTAATCTGAAAATACTTCCATCCTCTTTAACTGTTCAGAAAACTAGAGAGGAATCCCTTAGGATGTGCTTTCCATGCTAATTCTGTTTCTAGTAGCTGAAACATCTATTGCATGGCAGTGGCCTAGGCTGCCATTCTACCTTCTGTGTTAAAAGGTCATTCTCATGGTAATGGTAATCCAGACCATTACAACTGGACAGAGGTGACCTTGAGTAGATAAGATCTTTCTCTAGGTGTTTAAAGATGAACCAGAGGCAGGTTCAATTGTACAATACTCAACAATCAGCTTGATCCACAGGTAAAAATGGTAATAGTTGTGCTGGAGAAACAGGACCTTGAAGAGCTCCGAAGTACCACTTTCCTTGAATCTGAATTGTTCATAAGTAGAGTGAATTCATGAATATGGAATGATGTTACGTCAACTAACCTTGTCTTTGAAGTCAAACCTACCAACTTCAGTAAAGAAATCTACAGTAGATCACTGAAAAACCCCTTTATGAATACAATAAGAATGAAACAAATGAGACTCTCATGTTTATTCAATGTTAGGAAAAATGAATGCATAAGTTGTCTAGGGCCGGCTGTATTTTGCAGTACTCACCTGTGAGAGATCCTTATGCTTTCTTGTTGCTTGGATATCTCTAACCTCCAATTTCTCTTCAGCATATATGGAGAGAGAGAGGGGGGGGAGGGAGGGAGGGAGGGGGAGAGAGAGAGAGAGAGAGAGAGAGAGAGAGAGAGAGAGAGAGAGAGAGAGAAGAAAGTCCTTGAAAGTCAAGATAAAGTTTCTTCCAGGATTTATAGCTCTTGAGGTATAATGCAATTGGCTATATATTTTCCCATTTTATTAATTGGGACATCAAGATAAATATTGTTTTGGCTTGCTGAGTTCAAGATACCAAATGCTTATGCCATTCCTTTAAATTATTGAGCTAGTAATTTTGTTGAAATAAGGATATTGGGATGGATGGGTTTCTTTGTTGTTGCTTTAGGAAGAAAGTTTATTTTCCTGTCATCTGTCTGTCTGTCTATGCATATATCAATCAATTTATCTATCTATCATCCACTTACCAACTCATTTTAGTGCCCCTATGATCAATTTCATGCATTTCTTATCTGAAATTGTCAAGCAGCTGCACAGTCAATTTTCCACAACTGCATAATCAGAATAGATACACAAAATTAAAAAAAAAATGTGAGCCTGGGGACATGTTTTGACTCCCTCCTTCAGTTAGAGAATCAAAAAGCTTTGGTTTTGACATTTTTAGCACATAATGGTTTCTTCAGAATTTTGCTTGCCATGAAATTACTGGGCAAAATTGAAACATCAGAAGATGCTTCCAAAGTATCAGAGAACATACTGTACACACCCATCCAAGGTAGAAATAATGCAGGCAAGTTTTCATCATTGTTATGTCTCCCACTTGAGAATTTATAACCGAGGATATCTACCAGCGTTCTTCTAAAATTACTCCTGGTTAAGGAAACCAGATTGGTTGGTGGCTTCATGGGATGGTCCTGTTGAGTTCAAAACTAAAGTCAGAGAGGTTATTACATTCTAATCTCTTGGCTGAACAAAAGCTTGCTTCATAAATCATTATTTAATGGCCTGTCTGAAAATGTCTTAAGGGTGCTACATTGCAAGGATGCTCAGCCAGTCAGATTTTAATTATTAAAATGATGCAGCTCTAGTGAAATGAGGAAATCAATCTATTTTGTGTGTGGCATTAGGATGCCAGGTGGAGACCGAGTAAATCCATTCCCATCCTAGCCCTCATCTGTTGACCTTAGGATTCCAAGACTTCCATGCCAGGGTTGTTGCCATTTGGCTCAACTTTGGGCACAATGAATCAATTGATCAAAATATGTATTCCACATTGTTCAATTTGTATACCAATCTTTTTAGTCTTTATTTTTATGTTTTGTTGTTTTTATTGTAATTTCTAGTTTCTACTTTTTTTTTCTTCATTGCAATGTTTAATAGAATTACTACATGTAAAAAAGAGGCCATCAATCTACAGTAGAAACTGGTTGACCTCTTCTTCTCTTTGTATCCAACTTTTTCTGAGTTACAAGCTTCTGTAAAGAGCTCGAGCTCTTTGTGTAATGTAAAGCTTGGTTAGTACACTGATGATGTTACCTCGTTTGGGAAATGAAATGTCTGCAAGAAAACCACCCAACTCAACGAGTGCAAAGGACCCCTTAGTCCTTCTCCTCTTCCTCCCCCCCCCCCTCCCCTCAAAACCCCCTCTCTTCTAGCACTGATGATGTTACCTAGTTTGGGTCATGAAATGTCTGCAAGAAAACCACCAAGCTCAGAGAGCACCAAGGACCCCTCATTTCATTCCTGAACTACATATTCTCCTTTATTGGAAACCTGGTTATTTGTACCTCAATGGGAATTCTGAGTTGATTTATTTGATGGATTTATTTGTTTGTTTTCTTGGCTTTCCATGGTATTCTCAGGTGTTTCTCCAACATCTCCAATATTCAACATCAACAATCTTCCAATGCAGCTTCTTCAAAGTCCAATTTTCAGTTTCATAGAATGACATAGAGGAAAGCATTTTTTGCATGATTCTGATCTTTAATAGCATTTTCAAAGAAATACCAAAAAGTTTAAACATATAGACATTTTTTTTTGCTTTGAACCATGGAGTTCAGTCTCATATTACCATACTGTAATGATTTTGGAAGCACCATAAAAAAAAGAAATCCTGATATGAGATCATGCACAAGACGTAGCTTGAGCTCACAGAGTTAAATTTCATATGTCTATGAAATAAAGAAATAAAATAAATAATAGTTAAGATTCTAAAACAACCAAGATTGGGGTAAAACCAAAACCAAGCAAGCCACATTGCTTTTCTATTCACTTGGAAGGGGCTTGTGGCATTTGGTGTTGGATCTGGAATAACATTTGCAGAAGCAAGACAAAAAATGTAAGGTAATGAAAATTCTGCAGGTTGTAAGATTTCCTTACAGTCATGACTATGGAGTAGATCCTGTTTTCCGTGTGTCATGATTTTTCTGGGCCATTATGCTTGTGCCTTAATAAATTATACAAACAAACCTGTTGTTCTTAATGCATGAGATGGTAGAGATGGAAAATTGTAGCTTTAAAGATTTTATCTGAAAAGATTTCTGTCCTTCCTTGTGTTAGCCTGAGCAATCATAAAGAGTCATCTTTATGGACAGCAGTAACTTAATCTACTCCTTTCCCCCTTTTTAAGAAGAGAGGAAAAAGTTCATGGTTGGTTTTCAGAGTCACCATCTGACAGAGAGAGAGAGAGAGAGAGAGAGAGAGAGAGAGAGAGAGAGAGGCAGAAACAGAGAGACAGAGAGAGTGTGGGAGAGAGAAATAGAGTGGGAGAGAGAGAGGGAGAAAAAACCTTTGTGGGGGAAAAAACCACTGGTGATTTTTAAGAAGAACCTGCAATGTTATAAGAACCTGCAATGTTATATGCTGGAGGTTGGACTAGATTAGAAGACCTCCAAAGTCTCTTCTAACTCTGTTATTCTGTAAAATGGAGTTTTCATTTAAAAAGAGAGAGGAGAAAATTGAAGGCCCCAGGTTCAATTCTCCAAATTGCTGAGAAAGAAAAATCAACCAAATCAAACAATATGTGGTGATATCAAATTAATTGAGCATCAAGGAACCTTCATTCCTATTGAGCCATGGAAGCAGAATCCATAACCTATTTTAGTATCAGCTGAAGCTTATCCAACCAGCAGTTATTTTTGGTCCATGAGGTGTTTTCTTCTACACTACTGGCTTATATTCCATCCTATTATTCTACTATCAATCCTTATTGACTAGGCAATTGAAGCCTACTGTACTCATGCAGTCTGATAGACCCCCATAGCATTTTCAACAATGTTCAGAAGAAACAGGACCAAGACCTATGTTTCTCAACTTTGGCAACTTTCAGATGAGTGGACTTCAACTTCCAGAATTGCCCAGATTCTGACTGCTCTAGAGAACAGATTGTGTGGTACATCAACCCAACTCATTGGCTTAATGTAACCATTGCTTCAAGCCAGGGATTCTCAACTTGGGTAACTTTAAGAGGTGTGGACCAACTCCCATAACTCCCCAGGGTCTGGCTTCTCTCGAGAACAGGCTCTATGGTTGCTGAAACTCACTGAGTTGAGTTGAGTTGAGCAATATTTCAAGCAGTGTTTCAGTGAGCAGTGTTTCTCCACCTGGACAACTTTCAGATGGGTGGACTAACTGCCAGAAATGGTCTGGGTCAGTGGTGGTTTTTTTTTTTTTAGTATCAGTTCTATGACTGTGGCTTGGTGGGCATAGTGTGGCTTGGTGGGCATGGCAGGGAAAGTCTCCATTCCCTCCCCACTCCTGGGGGAAAGTTACTGCAAATCCCATTCCCTCCCCACCCCATACCTGCTTTCCAGCTCCGTTCTCCTGTGCAGGACAACAAAAGAAGACCCAACCAATCATCTGGGACTCGGGAGGCACAGAAGAGATGGGATTGGCGGGGCCAGTCAGAGGTGGGATTTGCCGGTTCTCTGAACTACTCAAAATTTCTGCTACTGATTCTCCAGAGCTGGTCAGAACCTTCTGAGTATCATCTCTGGCTTAGGTGATGATACTGCAATCATTCAGTGCTCATAACTGCTTCTTATCAGACTACAGAGAAGTTAAGGAGAAGTATCAGACAATCCTAACTTAGTTCAGTATTTTGGCTGACAGAGTAGAGTTGATTAAATTTGCAGTGCCACTAACTGAATAAGGTAGCAAGAAGTAACTGAATACTAAATCCACAAGCAACATGGATGAAACTGCAGTGTTAACATGATATGTATAAATAGAACAAGCAATTTGGTTAGAAGAATCTCACTGGTCTATTAGTAAATTAATGTGAGATTCACAGTTGCCCACGGTACAGCCAGATGTGTTCTTTTCCAGAATATCATATTGAGGATGGTGATTACTGTTTCTCCAAACTTATTATCTAGTTAACATCAAACAAACTTTGCAACCAAAAGTTTCTTTTCTGATGTTGCCAGTTTATGGCAGACCTGTTTCTCAAAATAAACATATCATACTGGCAAACTGAGATTTAAATAACTAGAATATGGCAGTGTTACAGAATAAAAAAAAAACTTTTACTGGGCTGGGTTTAATGAAACAAATCTACGACTTTAGCTTGAAAAGCTGAGAGAGAATGCAAGGAAAACATGAACTCAATTGAAAGGAAACTTGGAGATAAAAAAAGCTGAATAAACCTTATCATGGAATGTTTTGATAAATTGCTGCTTGGAATTATAAATCTGTTTTTCCAAATACCTTGGGGAAAGAAAGTCAATTCTGTCTTGATATATTGGTTGGTTTTTACTTTTTTCCCTCCTCAGAAGGACTGTTAACCTTTGAACAGTGTTGTGTAATGCATATAATTATTTGGAGAATGCCAAGTTAGGGGAGACTTGTCTTAAAGGGTGGGACACTGTTGTTGTTTTTCTGACATTAAAATAAAGGAGGAGAGGAGAGAGGAGAAGGGAGGAGAAGAGGAGAGAGAGAGAGAGGGGAGAGGAGAAGACAGGAGAGAGGAAGGGAAAAGAGAGAGAGGAGAGAGGAGAAGGGAGAGGAGAGAGAGAGGAGAAGACAGGAGAGGAGGGGAGAGGAAGGGACAGGAAGGGAAGGGAAGAACTTCTGGAACACATTTGAAACTTCTATATGAATGTTGGCTTGCTTCACCCCCTCCCCTCCTTCCTCTTAAACCCAACAGAAAATGGCCTGATTCCATAATATTACTGAACACCAGTATCTGCTGAATCTATTAATAGCTTCTATGCTCTAAGACTCTTTGAACAAATATCATAGTTACAGCCACAAAGCACCAATGTTAACTCTAAAACAACCAAAGATAGACAGTAATTAGCAATTGTTTGTTTGAAGTTGAATGTTATTCAAACAATGTCTCTTCCTCTGTCTGCCTTTTTATTTCTCCACTCCCCCCCATATCTCTCTCTCTCTCTCTCTCTCTCTCTCTCTCTCTCTCTCTCTCTCTCTCTCTCTGTTTCTCTCCCACTCTGTTTCTCTCTCTCTCTCTCTCTCTCTCTCCCTCCCTCACTCTCTCCCTCTGTCATTCTTTGTCTCTCTATCTCTCTCTACCTTTATCTTTCTATCATCACCCAGCAAATCATCTGTGTGGACAGACCACTCAAAAGCATTATTGCTCTCGGTAGCACCAACTTTTCCCATTTCAATTTCTCTCAATTCAGACTTAGTAAAGGCCTTCCTTTTCCTTGCAGTTCCAAATACCGCAATTATCAACTCATCAAACATTCCTATGCCTGTTTTAGTAGTTGCCATTTAAAAAAAAAAGGGGGGGGGGGAGAAAGGAAATCTGGAAGATCACTGCAGCATTTTGAAAGCAAAAGTACATTCCAACTCTTATCTTTAAAAGATTGTAATTAAAATACCAGAGCTTCTGCCTGCAAATATATTTAATTGGAGATCGTGATTGATGACACCCAGCCCGTGAAGGTGCTCAATAGGAGAATCTGATTTATGACAACATCCAGGGGGGAGGAGGGGAAACAGGGTCAGAGGGGACTATAAATAATTTAAGCCAGAGTTGGCTTCATGCAGAATAGTGCCAGTATGTCGCCTCTAATAAATCCTTTGAAGTTTTTTGAAGTTTGGCTTGAGAATTGTGATTTAATTAGAATGATTGCTGGAATCCTGACAGTGGCACTGATGACTGAGATGTTAGCCCATGAAAAGCTTTACTTTTAATAAATTAATTGTCCCATTTATTATTGAAAAACACTTGCATGTTCCTATAGACATACATGGCTACAGTCTGGGAAGTTTTCAAAGAATTAATAATTTCCTCTTTTAAACTTTGGGTAGCCTTTCTTTCTTTTTTGCGGCCTTTCAAATCCCTGCCAAGGCTGATGTTGTAACCACCTGCTCGTGGTCACAAAATGTTCAATCTCCATTTGTAAGATTAACGGCCATCTTGGAGATAAATCTTGATTATGTTTTGCAGAACAGAGTGCGGGCGCCCCCGTTTAAAGCCAAGATTATATTGCTTTTCTCAGCCATATGGTGCAAAAGATGCTTTATTAAAGATCTGTTCCTTCTGTCCATTCCATTAGTGAAAAAAGCATGTGAAGAATCAACAAACATACATCGGCCTAGGAATTAACTCCATGCCCTCCAGAAAGCTTGACCACACTAATTTTAATGCATTGGCTAATTAAATGTACTTATTAAAATTATTATTGGTTTCTAATGACTATTTTTTGAAAAATTCATCTCCTATGATTCTTGGCTCAGTTAGGAAAAAAAGCAGAGATACTGAAGCCAAATACATAAATGTATGTATGTATGTATGTATGTATGTTAGCCAACTTTCCATGTTTGCTTACACTCTGCCAATGCCCTCTCCCAAATCATTTGCAAGACAGGATCTCAAAGGAGGAAACAGAAGCAAAAGTCTGAGAAGTGTCCTCAGGATGAATTTATATAATTCCCACCTAATCCAAGCCATGTTTCCTTCTATGCGCACTCACATATGTATGCCAGCTGATTTTCCCCAACACTGTTTATCTTTTATGAAGAAAAAAGCTTCAAGAACCTGGTCAACAATTTCCTTCTCTTAGCCAGTTTGACAGCTGGGTTTTCTCTGGCTGGGAAAACTTGTTACCATTCTCTGCTTCCATCTCCACCAGAAGTCATCTGCAGAGGATGAAGCCAAACCTGTGAAGCCAATTCATTCTTTCTGACATATTTCTCCAGAATATACATACCCTCTTCTGCTTCATGGAGCTTCAAACTTTCCTCAAACCAACAACCTATGAATAAAGCTATGTCTCTGTTCTACTGCCCTGCTAAAACCATCAATCTTCAGCATCCATCACCACCAAAAGGAAGCCAGAGATGAATGCAAGTTCTCACACTCTTTCCAGAGAAGCCAAGTGGAAGCCCTCTATTTCAAGGATTTAAGACTCTTCGTGAAGACTTCTTAACTCAAAAGTATCTCGTCTTTCCCATCACAGTACTCTACACTACTCCATCTTGTGGGGTTCTTGTGAGGTCCTCTGAGCTTGGTTGTTTCCTTGAGAGTTGTTTTGGTGGTGGTGGGCATTGCAAATTGATGGTTTTAACAAAGAGCAGAGAGCAGCTAGGTACCATTAGTGCTAACCAATTATGTTATGAAGTTGGGTCATGAAAGATCTGCAAGAAATCTTTCACCAAGAAGCACATAATTCAACCCTGAGCTACAGAAATCCTCCTCTGCTGGTACCATATACGGGAATCAAATACTTCAGTAAGCATGTGAATGGGAGAAATTTACCTGTGGACAAAACTAGCACCAATTATGTTAACTAGTTGGATCATGAAACATCTACAAGAAAACCACCACGCTCACAAGAACTCCACAGTTCAACCCTGAGTTTCAAATATTCTTTTCTATCAATGCTCCATCTTGTCGAGGTTCACACAAACTTAATTTTTGGACTTGCACAGTGCATCAAAGAAGAATGGTTTAAATGCCCTGTCTTTCTTTGTGCCACCTTGTTTCCAGCAGTTTGCAGATTACCTGGTTTCCTAGGGGAGACTTCTCAAGTGGAAACAGAAAGAAATAATCCACTCAACTTCTCCAAGTAGAGAATTTTGACTTTTTTTTTTTTTTGGCACATTTTCTTTGCCCTGCAATTACCTCTTTTGACATATACAAAGAAGAACAAATTATGGGCTTGTCTCCCAAAGTTTTTGTACACACACACACACACACACACACACACACACACACACACCTTGCATTATGAGAATCTCACGGGTTAGTAAAATAAATTTCTCTGGACAAAGTAGAGAATTTTTGTTTGAAAAGGAGCACTTAGATATCCAGACAGTATGTCTCTCCATTTCCCCAGATTTCCATCACCAATATAGACATGTTGCTATTTATTAATAA
The DNA here is from genome assembly GCA_015471245.1 of Laticauda colubrina. Classification (NCBI taxonomy): domain Eukaryota; kingdom Metazoa; phylum Chordata; class Lepidosauria; order Squamata; family Elapidae; genus Laticauda; species Laticauda colubrina. The sequence continues at coordinate 2,871,148 of BLBF01000058.1, forward strand.
CCTGTAATTCTGTTTACAGGAATTGAAGGGGAAATATTGGCATTTTTCAAAACTGCCAATATTCACCGTGCTGCAATGTCTATTTAATTAGAATAAGGGTCTTTCAACTTTGCTGGGGAAAGGACTGTCAACAAGATATTCAAAGATACAGCCCCATTTTAATTACAATATCTAGCAAGGTGAAAGGGAGCTTAAAATAAAGCTGCATAAACAAACTGGGCACAAGAACCTGGCATTAAGGAAGCTTGTTATTACACTGTTTGCTTTAAGAGAAAATAATAACAGTGCACCTTGAAACGAGATAAGGACATCATGCTTCTATCCTATTTTCTCCCCACTTAGTGAAAAAAAGCTGCACTATTTTTTGATGGATTGTACAATATATGCTTTCCCTTTATATTTAGGGCTCGATAAACTGTGGGGTCAAACTCCTTTTTTAGGTCCTTAAAACTCCTTTCATCATAACTGCTGAAAATTAACCATGAGTTCTCCTAACATTTTGACTGGGACAAATATGGGCTCCTTGATGCTCTCTGAACTTGGTGGTATTCTTGCAGATGGTTCATTGCTCCATCTTGGTAACATCATCAGTTCTTCATCCACCATGGCATTAATGATGTCACCTAGTTTGGGTCATGAAGCATCTACAAGAAAACCACCAAGCACAAAGAGCACCAAGGACCTTACAGTTCAACCTGAGCTACAAATATTCTTTTCTATCAGTAATTTCCAAAGTGTGGTATAAGCTTTAAATAGACCACCCCCCCCCCCCCCAAACATCCCTATATGTGATGTGGCTTTTGCAAAACCTTAAAGTAGTCTGTGATCCACTCCAAAACTTTCACTCCCCTGTTTTATGAGAAGGAAACCTTTCAACTTTTAAACCAATAAAATTCATCCGAAAATGGGAATCTAGAAGCTATCATCTCCTGGTCTATGGTGCACAGTTAAATCTTCATCTGTTCTTTCTCTGTGTAGTTTTCAATTTTTAATGAGAACAGAGGAAGCAGCTTTGTACAAAGAAATACCATAGATCCATCCAGTTCTCTATTATTGACTTTTAGCAGACCTTCTAAGACTTTTGCAAAGTACTATAGTAGAGTTTCATTTCTGCTCAGTGTAACAGTCTTCAATATTTCCAGGTGAGATTCTTCTCTGAGTCATTCATGATAGACATTCATCTCTTCCTTCTCCTTTTCATCACCAATATAAGTAGTAGTATTATTTGAATTGCTGGCAGAAACCCCACAGATGAAGCATTAGAGAATAAAGAATCCATTTTTGTGTCCAGAGAAGAGCAACAAAGATGATAGAAGGTCTGGAGGCTAAACCAAATGATGAATATCACCACAGGTGCTTTTTCAGGAGGCAAGTGGACTTTCTTGTTTTTCTTTGAAGATGTTTTGCTTCTCATCCAAGAACCTTTTTCAGCTCAGAGTGGATGGTGGGGAATGGAAGGATCCAGTCAGAGCTGAAGAAACTTCTTGGATGAGAAGTGAAATGTCTCAATAAAACAACAAAAAACAGCAACAACAAGAAAGTCCAGTTGCCTCCTGAAAAGGCACCATGTTCTGGATGAGTGGGAATCTCCATAGACATATGATGAATAGCTAAGAGAAACAAGAGAAGGAATAGGGGAGACACGGTAGCATCTTAAATAAACCTATTGCAGCACCTTCTTCTGTCCTACGACTGCAGCACCATTGAGAGTGTCCTGACATATGGCATTCTTGCATGGTATGGGAGCAGCTCTGTAGCAGACAAAAACCCTCTATAGCGAATCATTAAAACTGCCCAAAATATCATCGGGCTCCAGTTATCAGCCCTGGATGACATATTTGCATCTCACTGTTTGAAGAAGTTGCACAACATTCTCAGAGACTCTTCCCATCTTGCTTACAATCTTTGTGAACTGTTGCCTTCTGGCAGAAGATACAGAACAATTAAAACTCAGACCACACATTTCCTGAACAGTTTTTATCCCAAAGCTATAATTGCACTTAACAATGGTGAGTTGTTGGACAGTATTACTTGGTCCGTTGTGTGAATGCTTGTGTGTTCTTAAGGGGCGGGGAATTTTGCCAGGTGGAGGGTGTTTGGGGAATGTCATGTGTGTGTGTGTGTTGGGTCTGGTCTCTGGGTGTTATTGAATTTTGTTGTATGTGTATACTATGTATAGACATAAAATGACAATAAAGAATTCAAATTCAAAAATCAAATCTTCCAATACATGAAGAGCTATTGCAGGAAAGAGGCCGTTGATATATTCACCTGAGGGCACCTCCAGTGATGGAGCATCCACAACACTAGGAGGAACACTAGGTGGAATGTTATCACAAAGATACCCAACCTTGAAATAAGGAGGAATTTCCTTAAAGTGAGAACAATTATATTGCCTCCTATAGAGTTATGGATGCTCAATCACTGAAGGTCTTCAAGAAAAGATTGGACAACCATTTGTCTGGAATGGTATGATGATTCCTACCTTGTTCAGGAGTTTGGACTAGAAGATCTCCAAAATCCCTTCAATGCCTATGATTCTATTTATCCCAGATCCATCCAATTCCTGTACTGGGAACCTTATATTCACCACTGTTCTTTTGAGATACCACCCTTTCAAAGTTGAAGCTTGTGATTTCTTCCTCATCTCCAAACCACAAATGGCTCAAAAACAAAAAAGATCATAAAAATAAATTGACAGAATCATGATTGTACGATCATAAACAGCAGTGAAATGAAGCTAATGACTGCAGACAGATCAATGTAAAAGAATGAGAATGAGAAGAAAATAAATAAATATTCCTCATATTATACAAAAGTCAAAGTTGCTGAAAGGAGAAGAGACTGTGAATAAATATCTGGGTTTCCTCCCCTACCCCAAACCAGAAAAATATTTTACATACCAGGAGGGTGGTTTGATGCAAACCCAGTCACATCTTTAAATGTTAAATGGGATCGAGAGTTAAGCCTCAACCTGAGAAAAAAGGACATTAATTTTTTAAAGGCGACCAAAAAATAAACAAGCCAAACAAGCAAACCATATGAAAGGCAATATGATTCCTTGGGGAAAGAGAAGAGAGGAGAAAGTGGCTAGTAAGCTCCATGGGGGGTGGGGGGAACATATACACAAAACTCAGAAGATAAAACAAGTAGAAACCTGGAATGTAACCTGCAAATTACCACAGAAAACTCCACATGAAGGATGAAGTCACCTCATCGGTTGAGGGCCTCTCACAGTTTAAAGGACAAGATGTAGCTGTAGCACGTTGTTATAATTGGTTAATTTGCTTCTGCTTCAAAATTGTTCCTCAGCTCACCTTAGACTGCTTCTATAACCTTTTTCTTTGCAAGGCTCTTGAACTAAGTTCTTCTGGAAGGTTCAAGAAACCAAGAAGCCAGAAACCTACTCCTGACCCAATTCTCTTCGGAAGACCTTGTTTTCACCTTCAGCCATGTTGGGATTCCTAGCACGATTTTTCCCCTCCTTGAAACAATTTGCACAAAAGAATGAACATAAAATAATAAAGGGTGCCCTGAAAACTTTAATAAGCAGTAATCAAGTCAAGAATGGAGCTGCATGATAAAAAGAAAGAAGATGGGCAGGAAAATCCGGGGAGTATATGCATGGACAAGATGAGCTCAGCTGAGTTGGATTTCTCCCTTGGATAAATTTAATCTGGAAAGGGTTTAGGCTGCATTATGAACCATGATGGGGCAGTAGTTAGATTGCAGTACTGCAGGCTCCTTCTTCTGTTGTCTGCCTGCAATTTGGCAGTTTAAATCTCACCAGACTCAAGATTGACTCAGCCTTCCAACCTTCTAAGGTGGGTAACATGAGGACCCAAATTGTGGGGGGCAAGAGGCTGACTCTAGTAAACTGCTTAAAGAGGGCTGTCTATTATGGGTTTTGTTTCAGCAGTTACATGAACTCTGAACAAGGAAAAATCTGTTAGCTTATAATAAAGGATTATTCATATAATTCTCATGCTACCTCTTAGAAAATCATGTTCCCATAACTAAAAATTGTAACCTATCAATTACACTCTGTAGTTTGGGGAAAAAATGCTAGAACCTAATTGATCTTGCTTTTTTCCCCCTACTTTTACTTGTGCTGTCTCTCTCCATGGTCATGTGGCTGGCATGAGTAAATGCCAAAGGTGCACAGAACACTGTTACCTTCCCACCAAAGGGGTCCCTATTTTTCTACTTGCATTTCTAACATGTTTTTGAACTGCTAGGTTGGCAGAAGCTGGGACAAGGAACAGGAGTTCACTCCATGACACAGAGCTTGGGATTCAAACCACCGAACTGCTAACCTTTCAATTGACAAGCTCAGCGTCTTAGTCACTGAGCCACCACGTTCCCTTACATCTAGGTTGGGAAGGCTTAGCCAGAAGTTGGAGATAGCCCAATGGAAGCAGTAATTGTGGAGATTCAGAGCAATATATTGATAGAGGGGCCAGGTAGGATGGGACTGATAGTCCTTTGAAAATTAGAAATAGTCCTAATTGACCATTGTTCCGGCATTTCCCCCCCTCTTTTCCCAGTTCAGTTTGAAAAGAAATCACTTTTAGATATTATTCCAAAGTAGAGGAGGGTTTTGCTGAAACATTCATGGAAAGGTGGGATGAGGTCCCCACATTTCCTGCCTCAAAGGCTCTGTAGCTTCCATTAAATCCTGAGAGAAAATCTCATGAGGAGGAACTGGTAAAGAATTTCTCTACTTCCCAGTGAAATGAGGAGAAGCTGTTTACTCAATTCCTCCCTTTTATGCAACACAAACCAAAACTGTGACCATCTCTAAGGTTGGTACTGAAGTGGTTTGTGTTTGTCTGACCCCCTTCTGGCATCCACTAAATGGTTTTCTTTGTGGACTTCCACTATTGTCCAGATTTGTGAGTCTATTTTCTCTTCATTTGCCCTCTAAATACTCCAGGTAGTTAATGGATTCTTTTTGACTCATTTCCTAACTGGACGAGCCCTGCTCCTGCCTTTAATTTTTAATCCTCCATCTCTGCTTGCATTTCTTATATTGTTCCTAAGGAACCAATTACATCCTCCTGAACATCATTTTTTCTTTCTATTTTTCATCATTACGAGTCATCACTGACTAAAATATAAATGGTAGAGGAAGCCCATATTACTCAAAATATCAGAATTACCTGGGGTCGAGGTGTTATTTTTTTCCCCCAGGGTTGTTTCCAATCTCCCTGACTTGCCAGCAATGTTCCACAACCGCACATCTCGATTTCTTTCATCAGATGTTTGCTAAAACAGCAAAAAATTAAATAAAATTGGGAGCAAGTTCTTCAGAAAATCTCTGGTGGGAACAAAGCATTTATTTTCCGATTGTTAAAGTGGTCACATCTTCTGGAAGGTTTGTGTAGCTGCTTCTCTGTAGATGCCTGCACAATATTTCTACTGGGAGAGATACTTGGCAGAGCCTTAATTGTCTTTCCAATTCGTCACACACACACAACTGCAATATCACCGACTAGCCTGGAAAATTCTTTAAGATCAATAATAATGTGATTAGAAGTAGCCCCGTGATATATGGTTCATTATAAGGTGGACGATTCACCTTGCATTTATAAAATTTGAAAGGGAGCTGTATTCATATTGGGAGAATATACTAACATCCTTATTTATAGTCAGAAAAGGAATGTTCCCTCTTACGATAGATCTCACATTAACTATGCAAAATCCTTGTATAAATTCATGAGTCTGGGACTTCGGGTTAAGACAGACATATGTTTTCTGATTACCCAATTCCACTGAACCATGTTTGCCAATGAAAGAGTGTTTGCAGTGGACTACAGGTGGAACTATCACCTCGCAATCAGGAGGTTGTGAATTCGATCCTGGGTAGAGGCAAATATTTCTCTCTCTGGACACAATGAGAATGTGTCCACTGAACAAAACTCTACACTGGTGACAGGAAGGGCATCTGGCCAGGAAACACTCAGCTCCATTCAATTGCCCAGACTCCACCCTGCAAGGGATTAGGGGGTCATTAAAAGGAAATGATGATTGCCAATGAAAGCAGCCTAAAACTTCTGTAAAATATCAATATGGTACTGTAATGGGTTCTTGAATCTAATGCAGGGTGAGAAATGCATCGAGCAGTATTGAAAGGTATATCAAAGAAATGCAGTGAAGCAAATATTTTTCATTAGTTTAGGCTGGTGCCATGTGGCATCTTTCCTTGGATGGATGGATGGATGGATGGATAGAAAGAAGAGGAGGGAGAAGAGAGAGAAGATGTAAAGAAGGAAAGAGGAAGCGAGGAAGAAGAGAGAGGGAGGAGAAGGAAGGGAGGAAAGAAGGGAGGGAGGGAGAGAGGAAGGACCACACTTTTTTAAAAAGAAAAAAGAAAACCTACTATCATGGTCTAGTAAATGAAGAAATGTTGGAGACTCTTTCTGAGGCTCAGTCAGGTAACCATAAATATTGGATTCCATGATTGTATGCTTCCCAACATTAGAAGATCTTACTAGCTTCTAATTATCTCTGGGTTTACAGCATTCTGTGCACCTTTGGCGTTTAGTCATGCCGGCCACATGACCACGGAGACGTCTTTGGAAAGAGCTGGGTCTTTGGCTTTGTAACAAAGATGAGCACTGCCTCCTACAGCTGGAAATGACTAGCACGTTATGTGTGAGGGGAACTTTTACCTTTACCTTTACTTATTGTTGTTTGAAGACACTTGTAGGAGGAAGAGAAATGCATCCTTTGTATTTGTACACCACAAATAAAGAATTTTCCGTACTACCCCAGTTGCCAGCCTCATCGACATAACTCGATTCAACACATCAAACACATCAATCCATTTGATTTAAAAATTGGGTTGAAAGGGATGATTTGATGAAACTGTTTGATGTGTCAGATCATTTCCTCATCTTTGAAGTGTCCAGGTCATTTCCTTATCTATAACCCAGAGAGATATGCATATAATCTCCCTGCTTAGTCTTTAGGGAACAAGTCTTTGGGGATTCTTTGAATTTTCTTGTGTTTTTTTTTCCCATTTGAAAACTGTTTGCTTCTCGCTAAAGAAGAACCTTCTAAAGATGAAGCTTCTAAAACTCAAGAAGCATCTTGGATAAGAAGTGAAATGTTTTCAAAGGAAAGAAACAAGAAAGTCCAATTGTCTTTTGGAAAAAGCATCTTTGGGTCTTCAGGAAACATTTTAAAAAATGATAGTAAAACCAACATGGCAGGAGATCAAGATTGGTCCATTCAGTAGTTTAGTGTCAAACAGTTTGGAACTTTTGTTGTTTAATGTGTGCTATTGTATAATTATCTAAGGATGATCTGTTTTCCTAGTTGTGAAAATTTGTCTCAAATGGAGAAGGAATGGGAAAAAAAAACTTTGGATGTCTACAGATAATTTTGCTCCTTTGTTAAATACTGAAAAGTATTTACCTTCATTTTAGGGACATGTTAAAAGAAAGGACTCTCACTCCCAAATTTCAAATCACAGTGCGAAAAGGTGGAAACAATTTATTTTGCAGTTTATTTATTTCAATTACTTGTCTCTCTGTTCATTCTCCCTGTCTTTATGTGCACCTATTTGTCATGCAGCACAAAAGCGCTTTGGAGACACCAAAATTAATGCAGGGAGACGATTCTGGCTGTGATTGCATATCAAAACAGTCGACTTTGCTTTTAATTTTTTTTAATTTTAACTGGTTGCAAGGAGAGGAGAGGAGAGGAGAGGAGAGGAGAG
>BLBF01000058.1:2978873-2989545 GCA_015471245.1 Laticauda colubrina
TCTATCTATCTATCTATCTATCTATCTATCTATCTATCTATCTATCTTTCTATCTATCATCTATTTCTCTATTTCTCTCCAGGAACCTCTCTTTTCATGTCTGTCTATATGTCTGCCTGCTCATCCATCCATCCATCCATCTGTCTGTCTCCATGCATCTCTCTCACTTCATCTCCATTTGTCATTTATCTATTTATCTCTCTCTCCCCGTGCATCTCTCTCTCTCTCTCTTTTCATTTCTCTCTATCATCTATCTATTTATGTGTCTGCCCCCTCCTCTCTCTCATACACACATTATACATCTACCTATTTAACCATCTCTTCCACCTATTTGTCTTTTTTCCTTGCAGATTCTTCCTTTTATTTAGCAATGGATTTTTAGTAATGACCGATTTGTTCTGCAAAAGAGAAGTGAGGGATTGGGCATGATGTTGTGTACAAGCCCCCCTCCTTGCAGGGGGGAACAGCTGCTACTTTAGGAGTTGTGAAGTGCTCAAGCAGAATAATTGAAGTGCTCTCTAGTAGTGACTTTCTTAATATACCCTGCTTGTGCCTCATGCAGAACCTCACTTACACAACAAGTAACCACAACATGATGGATTTTTTAAAAAAAAGTATGATTATTTTTCTCCACCAGGATAATTGGAAGACAACTGGTCATCGAGCAAGGGTTCCAGATGAAGGAACACCTACAAATGAGAGGGATGCTTATTCCACTGGATTTGTATATTTGTCTCTCATCTTATTTTCCTCAATGTAGTTGAGAAATTTCTACATGGAGAAACCTATGGAAACTTGAAGCTGAGTCTTTAAATGAGTTTCTTTGGGCATTCTACCACTTCAAGGAAGGTTGCTTTAGACAGGAGTTAAAGTAGTAATTTTGGAACATACTGAATCATAATTCCTGGATGGAATTATGGCTTCTATTACCCCTCTTTTCTGGAGAGCACTATGTTGTGCATCCAGAATTGAGACCTTAGTGATAGCTCACAGAAAGGGTTATAATGAGAGCAGAGTCTATTCTCTGGCATATATATTGTTGGCATTTGGAATAGGGAAGCTAGGCTATCATACCGTATCAATGTCTATTCAAAGCTTTAGATAGTTAATTCCCTAATTAAGAATCTTTGCTTCTCCATCAGCTGAAGAACCAAGAAAGGTCTAAAATTCTTGGTTCTCTTTTGATATGTTAATTTTTATTTTTTTTTAATGATGTTGTGTTCGGCTTCTAATTTATTTTTGAGCAAAGTGCAATCACGGGATGACATTCTGGGATTCCTTATGTACACTGTTAACATTGAATCTATGTAATCAGAATAGAGCTGGAAGGGACTTTGGAGGTCTTCTAGTCCACCCCCCTGCTCAAGCAGGAGATCCTGTGCCATTTCAGAAAGGTGGCTCTCCAGTCTCTTCTTAAAAACCTCCATTGTTGGAGCACCCACAACTTTTGAAGGCAAGCTGTTCCATTGGTTAATTCTTCTCACTGTTAGGAAGTTTCTCCTTAATTCCAAGTTGTTTCTCTCCTTGACTAGTTCCCATCCATTGTTTCTTGTCCTGCCTTCTGGTGCTCTTTGGAAAATAAGTTGCCCCCCTCATATACTGGAACATTGCTGTCATGTCACCTCTAGTCCTTCTTTTCTCTAAACTGGCCATATGCAATTCCTACCACCGTTCTTCGTATGATTTTGTCTCCAAGGCTTTGATCATCTTAGCTGACCTTCTTTGCACTTCTTCCAAAGTCTCAAGATCTTTTTTTTTTTTAATGTGTTAACCATTTATCATTCCTTTATATTCTTTCATCTTCTATTCATTGGGAAAGGCAAATGGATCAATGTTAAGATGCAAAAAGAATCCTAAAATGGGATCAAACCAAGAATACACCTAGTCCGCTCCACATTTCATAGCAATGATCCAGTTGTATCCAGGATCTCATAGGCAGAAAAAGGAAGGGAAAAAATCCATTTCTGGTATAGTTTCTCAGCTGCTGAAATTGAAAGTATATTACCTAGGATTCAATTTTAGCTTCTCCAAAGCGATTTGTCCCTCAGGGGAGACAATCAAGACTTTGCAATAAAATCTCTAGGATGCAATCAAATGCCCCAAAGTTAAAAATTAGAAAATAATCTTCATTATTCTAACAAGAGCAAAGAAATGATGGGATTTAAAAGACAGTAAGCAATGAGGCTTAGGTCAGTTCTGATCCATAACATCAATACTGATGTTATTGACTTTTTAAGGAAACTGTTGAGGCATGGGAAATTCCAAGAATCTTCAAATTTTGGGAGTGAGTTTTGTGTATCACTACAGCTGTGTCGCACAAGTCGGATTGTGTAATTGTACTATGTCAGAAGCAGAGGTGGTATTCAGCCAGCTCTGACAGGTTCTGGACAACCAGTAGCAGATACGTTGAGTCGTTCAGAGAACCAGCAAATGCCACCTCTGACTGACCCCCCTCCCATCTATTCTCTGCCTCCCATTGAGACCCAGCTGATTGGCTGGGTCTTCTTTTGTTGCCTTGCACGGGAGAATGGAGCTGGAAAGCAGGTTAGTGGGGTGGGGAGGGAATGGGGATTTTGCAGTAACCTTCCCCTGCCATGCCCACCAAAGCCATGCCCACTAAACCACAACCATATAACCGCTAATAAAAAAACAAATCGAATACCACCACTGGTTGGAAGCATATTTTCAGGTTGTGTAAGCCCACCACACGAGTTCCAAAGTTGCTTTTCCAAAAAGGCAACTGGACTTTCTTGGGTTTTTTTTTTTTCCTCTTGGAAAAAGAGAATCTCTCGCTGTATAAGAATATCCCCAGACCTCAGATAACACCTGGGCAAAAAATAAGGAGTTCTAGGATATCCCTGGAAGATTCCTGAATTCCCCCAGCCCACATCAGTCTAAATGGCTCACAACCAATCCCAAGAAGGTGCCAAACCCTTATCTGGTGCACAGAATCCATCACCTGGGGAGCAATCAATCCAGAGAATTATTGATTTTTTAGGGCTTTTTCCATGCATAACACTGGCAGGGGTATGCCCTTCAAGAACCAATGGCCATCAGTCCCAAAGCATTCATCTTCTTGCATACCACAGCTTGGTTATTTATTTTTGTTCGAAAGCTGTTTTGCCCCCATTAGTTATGGGAGGTGTCACTCTGCAACTAGGTGCAATCAATACGCCTGATGATTAGAAATGAGGGAGAAATGGAGGCAGCGCCTGAAGGGACCTGAAAACTTTCTTATATATACAGGCAATCCACGACTTAAGGCTGTGATGGCGAATCTATGCATGCGTGCCCTCCCTCCAGCCAGCTGATTGTTGGGTATCTGCCACGCATGCACGGGTGGGAGATGTGCATGCATACGCAGAAGCCTGCAGCCTGTGAAGGGTCACGTGTGCATGTGCAGAGGCATGCGTAGGGGGTAGGGGGAGTCCCATGCGCATTGCATCATGGATGTAGGCACATGAGTGTGCAAGTATGCGCACGCAAGTGCACTTTTGGCACACAACATGGAAAAGATTGGCCATCATGGACTTAAGGCCACACAATGGAGCCCCAGCATTTTTGTTGCTAAGTGAAATATTTGTTAAGCGAATTTTGACCTGTTTTACAACCTTTTGCACCACGGTTCTTAAGGGAATCCCTGCAGTTCTTAAGTCTGGTAGCACATACATGTGTGTAGCATGTGTTTGTCACGCATGCGCACGCTCCCTGAACCGGTCAGATCCCACTCCTGAAACTACGCCACCTTTGGTCTGACCTAACGTAGTACACAAAATTATCTGCTACAATGTCCTACCAGTCAATGACTACTTCAGCTTCAATCACAACAATACACAAGTACAAAACAGGTACAACTCAGTATAAATCGCTCCAAACTCAATTGCAGAAAATATGACTTCAGCAACAGAGCTGGTTAGGATCAAACTCCTGGCAATGGGCAAAGTTAGCAACAGCAATAGCATTTAGATTACATATCGCTTCACAGTGCTTTACAGCACTCCTTCTTTCCTTCCTTCCTTCCTTTACACTTAGCACAAGCACTCAGAGTTATATACCATTTCACACTACTTGGCAGCCCTCTCTAAGTGGTTTACAGAATCAGCCTCTTGGCCCCCAACAATCTGGGTCCTCATTTGACCGACTTCAGAAGGATGGAAGGCTGAGTCAACCTTGAGCCGGTCAGGATCAAACTCCTGACAGTCGCACAGTTCGTCTGCAATACTGCATTCTAATCACTGCGCCACCACATTGGTCCTTAAAATTAGTCATCATGGGATCACGCCTGATTTTTATCACCCTTTCTGCCATGGTCATTAAGTGAATGCAGTGGCCATAAAGTAAGCATCCCGTGGTCCTTAAGTAAATTCATTGGTTTTTTTAATGGGATTTTTTTTTTTCTTTTGCTGGAAACCGGACATAAACCATGGTTTGCGGCAAAAATGTCACAGATCATGCTCATGTGACCATAGGATACTGAAAATGAAGTCACATGACTGCAGGGGGTGCAGGTATCCGTCACAACAGTCATTAAGCAAGCAGTCGTAACTCAAAGACAACCTGTATTTCTGCTTCTTTGGGATGTGTTTTATGTTTTTCATTTGTGTCTCCTTTTCCCAAAGCCAATTTGGAGACAGACAAAGGAAAGAAATCATGGGAGTGTTTTATACGCTCTTGATTTACATGGAACACGCTACTTATAAGTAAATGAAATCCATATATCTGAGTGCCTGAATAATACATTTTGGTCACTGATTTAGGAAGCTCATTTGACAGCAGAAGAGCTGAAGAGCAGAAAAGTTTTAGGAGAAGGTTCTTCCTTCCGATGTGTGGTGTACTATAACGACAGCCAAAATTGGTGAAAACGAGACATCAGATTGTGCAAATATGACCAAATTTGGCTTTATTGAAATTTCCATTCTTTCTTTAAAAAGAACTGCAGGATCTTTGATTATAAACAAAGACCTTGGTCTAAATTTTGGCTCATGGGCCAGAATAATGAACTTTTTTTTTCCAGGAAAATGTCCACAATCCCTTAATGGCCTGGTATTCTTGGACTTTTTATTGGTTGAAAACAAAGAAAAGGGCCACAGGTAACTATAACACCCATTTTTGCAAAGAGGATCAACATAATTTCTTTGATTGCCTTTTTTTAGATTCGGTAGATTAAGCAGCAAAATTGGTGCTCTAACAGAATAACAGAGTTGGAAGGGACCTTGGAGGTCTTCTAGTCCAACCCCCTGCTTAGGCAGGAAATCCTCCACCACTTCAGACAAATAGTTGTCCAATCTCTTCTTGAAAACGTCCAGTGTTGGAGCATTTGCAACTTCTGGAGGCAAATTGTTCCACTGATTAATTGTTCTCACTGTCAGGAAATTTTTCCTTAGTTCTAAGTTGCTTCTCACCTTGGTTAGTTTCCACCTATTGCTTCTTGTCCTGGCCTCAGGTGATTTGGAGAATAGTTTGATTCCCTGTCCTTTGTGGCAGCCCCTGAGATATTGGAACACTGCTATCATGTCACCCCCTAGTCCTTCTTTTCATCAAACTAGACACACCCAATTCCAACAACTGTTCTTTGTATGTTTCAGTCCTCAGTCCCCTAATCATTCTTGTTGCTCTTCTCTGCACTCTTTCTAGAGTCTCAACATCCTTTTTTTTTTTCTGGTGACCAAAACTGGATGCAGGATTCCAAGCATGGCTTTAAATCATGTGTGAGTTTGAGAGCCCCTTTTGACTTTCTCAAAACCTCCAAAACTTCTTCAGAAAGCAGGTCTTGAAACTGTTTTGGAGTATCTCAATAATTGGCATCCAAAATCCTGGGTCACTTTTAAGCCATCACAAGCTCCATACCCCATTCTAAATGCTTGTGTAACCTTACTTTGTAATATAGCAATGAAGACAAGGTTAATGTGTTCTTACTAATGTGTTACTATACTGATTCCGATGTAGTGCCATAATTTCTATCCACTCTGCTGCTATTTATCATGACCTCAAGTTGACCCTGAATGTAGAAAACATATGGCTTGTAGAGATGACTTTAGAAAGAGCAAAAAAAAATAATAATTATTAAACAGGATTCAGACTATTACGAATTAAATGAACATGACATTGCAAAATGGGTCTAGGGCATTTTACAACTGTAAGATTTCAGGCAGAAATACTCCAGCAATTAGACACTGATATGCCCCCATGAGCATGTGGTCACTGCTATTATTCTACTTCTGAGAAATGGCAGAGTATGAAACTTGTTCGTGGAGAAATGTCACCAGGTGTTGATGTTCTATTGATTTTCATTCCCTCCTCCCCAGATCTAAATTTGCTTGGAAAAATACTTCCACTTCCTTCCAGAAAGATTACTTTGGGTTTGCAAGATTGGAGTCCCAAGTGAAGATGTGAGATTTATTTATTGATGTTTTGCCTACGGACAGAATCTTGCCAGACTAAAACAACTGTCTGTGTAGCTACACTCCACTGTTTTATAGACTATACCGTTATGGATATTCTCTGTGAACTGCTAAGGAGGGAACTTCTTTGCCCTCTTTCTACCTACTAAATATTCCAAATTTCACTGTCTCTTTGCCCTCAGGGAGGCATACCCTTCCTCCTGGGACTTCTGGCTAATGCCACCAATTAATTGGCTCCAATTCTCATTCCACGTTCAAGGAGCATTATTTGATGCTTTCTTTAAGAATCTTCATACATGCTCTGGCTGCTTTATTGAAAAAAGTTCACATACAAAAAACATCAAGCTAACAAGAAATTAGAATTGAAAGCAGAAGGTTTACATCTCAAAATGAGGATTATAATACCCCAAAGTATTCCCTGTTCATATTGTTCATTAATATAGGTCAATAAACAGAAGCTACTCTTCTATTTATTTATTTTTGCCCAGGATCTCTCAGAGGGAGAGAATTAGTCTACAAGCAAATAAATATTCACTCACACTAATTAACTCACAATTCTGCAACAGCACAGTGTCAGTATCAAATGTTTTATGTCATCAGATTTCAAAAGAACTTTTATCTCATTTTGGTACCAGAATAAAGTAAAACCAGGCACATGAATATTTCAAACTGTTTGTAATTAAAACTTCATGTGTTTGGCACAGAAACTAATAGCGAGCCAAGCCAATTGTTTCCTAGGTCCACAAAAAAGACCACAATTTCTCTTTTTACAGCTGGGTAGTCAATGTGCTGTAAAGCTGCTCCTATTTAAAATATCTAATCATCATTGTCGTCCTGTTTATTGCCCCATTAATATTAAAAGCAAAACATCAAATCTCAGTAAGATGTGTACTCTTCAATTTATCATGAAGGAATGTTGAGGAATACTTAAGGTAGGCATTGATTCTCCAAGCAGACCATTGTAAGCCAGGCTAGGTAGCAGAGAACCAGAGTGTACAGCAAAAGAGGAAAAGTGGTTAAAATCAGGAGAAGAATTCACCGATGGGGTCACAGAAATGTATTCAGATGTCAAATAATCCATTTGATGAAGACCGTCTTCTGAACGCCAGCATCTCTCTATACCTTTCTCAGTTACATGTCCAGGATACTAATTAAAATAGAAAGGTAAAAATCAGCCAAGCTTGATTTCTGATGGCTGAAACCATAAAGATTTTTTGGCTGGACTACCAAAGTAGTTATCCAACACCTTCATCTAGATTTTTTTCCCTTCAATTTCCCCATTTCTCCTACAAATCTGGAATTCTTCATTAGTTCCCATTCCAGGACATCCAGTCAATCCTGATGAGCTTCTATGATCAGCTAAAGTGGGCTATACTTTTTAAAGACTTTGCTAATGTTCCTCGTGTTTTATTATTCATTGGTTTGGGGCAGGGATGCGCTTCAAATTTTTTTACCAAGGGGCTCTATGCCCTAATGACTGGGTGGGTGTGGCTAGATGGTCATGTGACTGGGTGGGTATGGCCAACTCAACATCATTTCTTTGCCCTAATTACCTAAAAAAAAGATAAATACCAAAAAGTTGTTTATTATTTAATGCATTCAATACTTAAAAAAAGACTGGGTGAAACCAAGCAGTGACTGTGAGAGGGATCTTGGAGTCTTAGTGGAGTTTCTGGTGAGTTACATGATTCTTATTATTTGGGAATTAATCTCCTTGGAGGCTATTGGCTATGTTATCTGATTTTCTCAATGGCTCTCCCTCCCAAGCACTTAGTGGATTGTTTATCTAGCTTGCAACACTTTTACAAGGTGTAAAATGCTCTTGGCTGAATGCTCAGAAGTTTAATTAAGCCTATTAAGAGCTTTCGTTTGCTGCTTGTCTTTCTGAGGTTATTCCCCACAAAGTCTTTCTTAGCTAGGGGCTCTCCCAAGCCCCTGAGAGCCCCCAGAAGCCCACACCTGATTTGGGGGTAAAGAGGAAACACCACACATCACTTTCCAGGATATTACGTAGAATATGTAGCCTTGGTGCAAAGTCTAAATACAAGGTCTGTCAATGCAGCCATTAATATAATAATAATATACTACAAGGAGTTTCCATACATCATCATCGGCTGTTAAGTAAATGGAATTTTTTTGCCAAGATCAACTTGTATCTTGCAGGTTCTCTGAGCATCAATCACTTTGGAATGTTTAAAGAAGAATGAATTTCACCAGAAATTGTAATTTACAGCACAAAGGAATTATTTGCCCTGATATGTAGTATCTTTTTGGCAAAACCGGCCCATAGCAAACAATTAGTTTGCTTAGTTACGATAAAGGTTGATGGAATTCAGGAAAGATTGGCCTTGGATCTCTTGTGAGAACACAACAACTCTGGCAGATCTGCTACTTCGTGCCTGCTTGCTTCAGTGCCAGCCTGCCAAAAACTTGGGGGGGGGGATCCATTTGGGAGCAAGGAAGGGAGAACTCCAAAGTATGGTGTGCCAGCCGGAGAAACACCTCAAGGATACCCAGTCAGAGAGAATGTCTATGGAGTTTCTCAGTCATCCAGGTCATGGTTGTCCCAAAGGTACTTTTTCAAGAGGCCACTGGACTTTCTGATTTTCCTTTGAAGATGTTTCACTTTTCATCCAAGGAGCTTCTTTAGTTCATCCCTCAGAGCTGAAAAAGCTTCTTGGATGAGAAGCAAAATGTCTTCAAAGAAAAACCAGAAAGTCCAGCTGCCTCTTGAAAAAGCACCTTTGTGACAGGGAAACATGTAATATATCCCTTGTTCGAGGGAAACATATAACTTTCAGTTTTTATGGCAGAGATGGTATTCAGCAGGTTCTGACTAGTTCTGGAGAACCGGTAGCAGAAATTTTGAGTAGTTCAGAGAACCAGCAAATCCCACCTCTGACTGGCCTTGCCCCCATCCCTTCTCTGCCTCCCATTGAGTCCCAACTGATCAGCTGGGTCTTCTTTGCTTGCCCTGCATAGGAGAACGGGGCTGGGAAGCAGGTTAGTAGGGTGCGAAGGGAATGGGGATTTTGCAATATCCTTCCCCTGCCACGCCCATCAAGCCACGCCCACAGAACTGGTAATAAAACATTTTGAATCCCACCGCTGGTTTCTGGCCTTTTTTGTTCCTTATTTGCTTTTTGATGGTCTCTGTAGAGGATCACTTAAAAAGGAAACAACCTGAAATTTTCTCTGCCTTCCTTCCAATAGCTGCTGGACCTTACAGACAGAAAGGAATACACACAGGTAATTTCTTACAGACTCTGGACTTCCCCCTGTCAAATAAGAATGATGAATTTTAACCCTGCTCTGGTCTCCAGGAGAACGTGGAGGCCTCACAATCCTTTAGTAATTAGCACATGATAGAAAAAAAAAATCCATAAATCACCACTGAGGCAAAATGGCTAACAGGAGATATTCAAATACATCCAAATCTACATATTTACAATTGGACAAAAAACACTCCTCATTCTTTCCAAAGCTGGTTCCTCCAGTTTATTGTCCCAGTATCGAAAGTGTTGTCAGAGTGAATGTCATGAATGCACATTAACAGCAATTAGCAATCCATGTTAAATGACCTACAATAGAAGGCCATTGATGCTAAGCTAATGTAATCACTGCGTAACCTCAGTCCTATTATTTAGAAAACACATTTTTTTGTTATGCTTAGATGATGAACGTCTTGTGAGGTACCTGTTCCTTCTAGGAGATACAGATAGTTGCTTCTAAGGGGTCACTGGGGGCTTTTCAAAAACAATTGTTATGGAAAACATGTCTGGGTTATTTCCAACTGCTCATTGTAGCTGGGATGCAGCAATAAGTCTACTCAATTGTGTGTGGCCTTGAAAAAAAACAACCACCATAACTTCAGATATGCTTCTCAGGATAATTTTGGGGTGATGGTAGTAGGGACAAGTCTATTTCTATCTATCTATCTATCTATCTATCTATCTATCTATCTATCTATCTATCTATCTTTTCTTAAGTTTTCGTGGGTACTTACATGTATGGTATTCAGCTTTGTTCGGGTATTTTCCCACATCATTATAGTTGTGCTTTTAAAGTTGTAGCAACATGTCAGCAGAATCTCATCTGCCATCATCAGGCTTCTGTATTGTGTTCGTCTGTGAGTCAGACTTTCACAGCCGTTTCAGTTTTAAATTTGGGGCTAGCCTACTGCTGTGCCAGAATGGTTTTTTCTTCATCCTGATTGGTTGGGAGTCTATCTATCTATCTATCTATCTATCTATCTATCTATCTATCTATCT
>BLBF01000058.1:2989555-2999863 GCA_015471245.1 Laticauda colubrina
TCTATCTATCTATCTATCTATCTATCTATCTATCTATCTATCTATCTGCCATCTATCTCATCTTTCTCTCTCTCTATAATTTATCTCATCTATCTATATCTATCTATTTATCTATCATCTATCTATCTATTTGTCCATCCATCATCTATCCATCTATCCTATCTATCCATCTGTTCTATATCAGTCTGTCTGTCTATCTATCTATCTATCTATCTATCTATCTATCTATCTATCTATCTATCTATCTATCTATCTATCTATCTATCAGAATAGAGCTCGAAGAGACCTTGGAGGTCCTCTAGTCTAGCCTCCTGTACCATTTCAGATGGGACTGTCCAGATTCTTCTTAAAAATCTCAGTGATAAAGTACCCACAATTTTTGAAGGCAATCTCTTCTACTGGTTAATTGACCTCACTGTTAGGAAGTTTTTCCTTAATTCCAGGTTGCTTCTCTCCTTGATTAGATTCTATCCATTGTTTCTTGTCTTGCTTTCTGGTGCTTTAGGAAATAATTTGAACCACTTTTCTTTGTGGCAGCCCCTCAAATACTGAAGAAAGCTATCATGTCATCCCTAGCCCTTCTTTCTGTAGGCCAAGCAAACCCAAATACTGCAACTGTTCTTCATAAGTTTCAGCTTCTAGGCCTTTAATCATCCTAGTTGCTCTTCTCTGTACTTTTCCCAAAGTCCTAATATCTTTTTTGTAATGATGGTGATGAAAACTGGATGCAGGATTCCACTAAGGTTTTATAAAGCAGTGCTAATACTTCACGTGATTTTGATTCTACTCCTTTGTTATTTAATCAATGAAGGCTGCCTTGGGAAAAGAAACTGCAGACACCAGTCAAGGAGACATCTCAGATGGTATAGAGAGCACAGAAGATGACCTTGTGTAGAGGATATAAAAGATGGCCCTGATGAAAGAGAGGAAAGATCTGTTGCCAAGGCAACAAACAGAGAAACAGGGCTTAAGCCTATAGAAAGATAGGTGTGGATGATAATACCTAAAGTGTATATTCCCTTAATTCATTGATAGCACGTCAGATTTGCTAAATTCTGTTACTATAGCAATTCTAACCCTACATGGCATCTGTTTCATGTCTATGGAAATTCTCAGCCATCCAGGTCATGGTTGTCCCAAAGGTGATTTTTCAAAAAGCAACTGGACTTTGTTTTTCCTTGAAGATGTTTCGCTTCTCATTCAAGAAGCTTCTTCAGCTCTGACTGAAGGTGGGGAATGAAAGGACCAGAGATCTGCAAGGAATACATATCCTTCCATTCCCCACCATTCAGTCAGAACTGGAGAAGTTTCTTGAGCGAGAAGCGAAATGCCTTCAAGGAAAAACTCTGGTAGCCCCTTGAAAAGGACCTTTGGGACATTTGTTTCATGCATTTTCTACTTGCAGGGCTGATGGAAACCAAGGCAAAAGAGGCGCAGAGCTCAGAAATGAAAATTGCTTGATTAAAAAAGAGACAAAACCACAACAGCAGCCACTGAGGGTCATTTTCTCAAGCTATCAGATCAGATTTTTGCGCTCCCAGAAGACACTTAAACAACTTGGAGATTACTTCTTCTCTTGCCCAAGATATGATAATGTGACTTGTTGATATTATTTCAGTTATATTTGGGGGGAAATTAACATGCTAATTACAGTGGCATCTTGTGATGGAAAAACAGTTGGTGGTGCTAACTGTTGCGTGTCTAGTTTTCTCTTCTACCATGGAAACAGTCGAGAGAATACACTGTGTGTTGGCAGACAGAGTGGAAGGCAAAAATAGGTGCTGAGACTTGCTCTGGCTTAGGTCAAAGGCCCAGCTCATTCTGGCTCTTCTACTCATTCTCCATGGGGGTCCCAACCTGTCTACCATGTGCAGAGAATATATAGACTTCTATTTTCTCCAGCTCAGAGCTATAACTGAAATACTACAATGTCATTCACTTGCTTATATATAAGTACCGACCTTCCCAAATGCAGCTAATGAAGATCTATTTGGAATTTTCTTTTAAGAAATTAAGCCATGCATAACTCTGCTCATTAGTGTCTCTGTAATGAATCAAAAGCAGAGGCCCATCTCCTGGTCTTTCCTTTTATCATCTCAACAGCTATGTGAAACAGCATCAGATGAGGGAAAGTTACTTTTCTGGATCACACGAGCAAGTTAATGAAAGTGGGGGGAGGGCTGGATCAAATCTACTCTTCCCTAAGAACATAAATTGCAGATAATCAGAGTTGGAAAGAACCTTGTAGGTCATCTAGTACAACCCCCTGCCCAAGTGGGAGACCCTACACCATTTCTGACCAATGGCAGTCCAGTCTCTTCTTGAAAGTCTCCAGAGATGAAGCTCCCACGACTTCCGAAGGCAGCTTCTGTTCCATTGGTTGAGAAACATCTTCCTTGAAGATGTTTTGCTTCTCATTCAAGAAGCTTCTTCAGCTCTGACTGAAGGTGGGGAATGAAAGGACCAGAGATCTGCAAGGAATACATATCCTTCCATTCCCCACCATTCAGTCAGAACTGGGGAAGTTTCTTGAGCGAGAAGCAAAATGCCTTCAAGGAAAAACTCCAGTAGCCCCTTGAAAAGGACCTTTGGGACATTTGTTTCATGCATTGGTCTACTTGCAAGGCTGATGGAAACCAAGGCAAAAGAGGCCCAGAGCTCCATTATCGGGAAATTTCTCCTCATTTCCAGGTTGAATCTCTACTTGATTAGTTTCCATCCATTATTACTTGTCTGGCCTTCAGGTGTCTTGGAAAATAGCTTGACCCCTCTCCTCTCTTTGGCAGCCCCTCAACTATTGGAAGACTACTATCATGTCTCCCCTAACCATCTTGGTTGCTTTTCTCTAAAAAGAGACTGGGAGTTGGGTCAGACAAAATACCTGTTTAATTCAGCATCCATTTTCAATACCATCAATGAAGTCCTCGTTCAGCCACATCAGTTCATCCAGTTCTGGTCACCATGTTGCTAAAAAGACGCTCAGTTCCTAGAAAGAGCACAGAGTGCATCCCTTTGTGAGTATTCTTTAATTCGCCCCATTTTTAGAGACCATGTTTCCTAAGCTACACATCTGACATAAATTGTAATGCACAAATAAATCTTTACACACTTATTTTCTTGTGATAAATCCATTTTTGCAGCTCCTTCCAGATCTGTCCTGGGTTTGTCATTTGTTCTGTTTTAAGTAGGATAATTAGGATAGGATAGGATAGGATAGGAGTAGAGTAGAGTAGAATAGAGTCGAGTAGAAATAGAAATGGAAGGGAAGGGAACAGAACAGAACAGAACAAAATAGAATAGAATAGAATAGTTTTATTGGCCAAGTGTGATTGGGCACTCCAGGAATTTGTTTGTCTTCAGGTCAGAAGCTCTCAGTGCCCATACAAACAATAAAGTGATACGCCACAGATCATAAATCATAAGATTCAATTATAACGATAAGATGAAAACTGCTAGTGATAAATCATAAGATGCCATAGGAGAAATAGTAGGAAGGATGCGAAAGTGAGAAAGATGAGAAGAACACTGGGAAGCACAGATCCACCATTCCTGCCACCACACACTGGAGCAATTTATCCCCAAAGATATGTATTGCCATTGTTTCTATAGTCTTCTTTCTCTACTATCTATTCCTTAATAGGTAGAGACAATGTTAATCATCTTCCATAGTCATATTCCTGCATGAACAGAAAATCATAACCCTAACTTGCTGACCTTCTACCAATGAAGCTTTTGCTAATTAAACTGACTAAAGTGTATTTCCCTACCTCCATATGTCACCACAACCACCTTCTTGCAGTAAACTGAGAGTGCCTTGCTTGTAGCCCAATCATATGTGAAATTTTAAGAGCTCACTAATCAGTCCTGAGTGTTCATTGGTTCCCAATGCCCTACCTTTCTCCTTCCATCAATTTTCCTTTCACTGCTAGGAGAAATTCACTTTTTTTTTTCATTACTTGAAGCATATTCTTCAATGTTTACAGTTACACCACCTTATTAGGGGGCCTAATTTGGCAAGAATAACCAATTAGTTGCAGAGAACGGCTTGAAATTCAGCTGAATTTGGATTTTGTCATTACATCGGTAACAATGCTAGCTCGCTGGTGAGTTGTTTTCTCAAAAATAGAAATAATATAGCAATAGAGGGTGGTATTAAATTATCATTAAAGCAAGGGAGCATAATTTTAAGACATAGGGTTAAAATTAAGCCAGGCTCTATGGACAAGCTTCCAGGGCTTCAGCTGGAAGTTGTAATTTAATACAACCTAGTTTTGTTTGGGGTTGAGTCTAGGTGATGAATAGCACCCTGGCCAGCATCTCTTTTCACTTTTACCATCAGCAGAAGACACTGAAGTATAGCCAGCCAGACAAACAGGTTTAAAAATTCTACTCATGGGCTGTCAGATTCCTAAACTCAATATAGCACCAAAAACAGGTTAATAGGACAAATTTCACTGGTACCAGTGTAGTGTGTAATATAGCATGTACATACCATGATATAAGATCATACACCAGAGCAATATACATGTTGCATGTCAACTCATAAACATTCCTATGCCTGTTTTAGTAGTTGCTATAAAAAAAGCTGTCAGGAACTGACAAAAGCTGTCAGTTATCCCCGTTTAAATCATGAATCTTGAGCCAAACTTCCAAAACTTAAAAAGGATTTATTGGGAGTTAAACTGTCTGATGCTGCCTGGGTATATCGTAATTCATATTCTCCAATGGGACACCTTCATAGCCAAGAATCATCAATCATGCTCTCCAGTTAGAATTCTGCACAGCAGAAACTTCAGTCTCCGAGTTACTATCTTTGAAAGCATTTATGGAATGTACTTTCAGTTTGCAAGCTCGAGAATCATGATTTAGTTAGAGCGATTGCTGGAATCTTGACATTGCACAGAATATGAGGTACATATGGAAATGTATGACTAGGTTTTTTTCCCCCTGATTACTTATATAAGGCTTATTCTTCATAGTATTCATGTTGTCTTCTATTCTTGTATGGACTGCACCAGTAGAGGCTAAATCAATTTCATTGTATACATGATGTACAATCAGCAGTGGGATTCAGCCGGTTCGGGCTGGTTCGAGTGAACTGGATGTTAAATTTACATCTGGTGCGCTGAACCAATAGTTGAACTGACCAGCCGGCCTCTTCCCTCCCAAGAGTCTCCACACAGCCTGTTTTGGAGTAGGTAAGTGCAGGGTCCATGTGAAGGTTCTGGGAGGGCAAAATATGCCCCTCCTGGAAGTCCAGAAATGGACCCATTTCCAGCTTCTGGAGGGCCTCTGGAGCCCAGGGAGGCCATTTTTACCCCCAGGCCTAAGGGAAGCCTCTGGACTCTGGGGAAGGCAAAAAATGGCCCTCCTGGAAGTTCCGGTAGCCAACGCCCAACCAGCAACCGGGCAGATAACCAATTGTTGGGATTTTTGAATCCTACCCTTATGTACAATGACAATAAAGGCTTTGAACCTTGCATTTGAAAGCCAGTCCATATTTTTTTTAACATGTATCTCTTTGCCATTTCAAAAAACTAATAAAAACAAAAAATCTGGAGGATATGAATTGCTTTGATATGTATTTCTCAGATCTCTGTTATTGTCAATTTATGTGTCTTAGTGTAATACTCCAGAAGATAGTAAGGGCTGGAAAAAAGGGGGTCATGAACCCACAAGTGTTCTTCAAGATGCTCCAAAGACAGGAAGGAATGGGACCTGCTGAAGACCTATCACTATAGAATTGCTTTTTTAAAAAAATGTTTCTGAAGCAGGCATCCATGCTCAAGTAAACCAAATCAGATGAGGTCTTTTTCCACTTTTATGGACTTTCTATTTTTAACGGTTTGTCCTTTTGAGAACAGCATAATTACCAAGAACCCTGAAGCTAGGTTGATTCTGTCCCTCCGCAAATTAAAACACAGAATAGTGAAATGAAACTACATAATGTATTACTCCAGGCTCCAGCATACACTTCTTGGTTTGAAACTTAGCCCATATGATTCTGAAGTGATCCCTTATGCATGCATCTGTCTGGTCCAGCTCTAAACTGTATATATATATATCCATTGGTGAATATTCGCTTCTGGATGGGCAGGGAGTAATAAATATGAATTCCTATTGATCAGTGTATCCATTTTGTGATAGAATAATCCCTCCTAAAAGGATAATTGGTCCAATTCTATGCTTTATATGCAGGATTTGGGTTTGGCTAGTCTAGAGAAAAGAAGGACTAGGAGGGATATGATAGCAATATTCCAGTATTTGAGAGGCTGCCACAAAGAAGAGGGGGGTCAACTTATTTTCCAAAGCAGCAGAAGGCAGGACAAGAAACAATGGACAAAAATGTATCAAGGAGAGAAGAAAGCTGGAATTGAAGAGAAACTTCTTTATAGGGAGGACAATTAACCAGTGGAACAGCTTGTTATCAGAAGTTGTGGGTGCTTCATCAATGGAGGTTTTTAAGAAGAGCCTTGTCTGAAATAGTACAGAATACCCTACACCACCAGGCTTGAAATTTTGAGCTTAGATTGAACTATGCCACCTATGGTTGGATTTAAGTGTGATGACCTGGGTGTGGCACAAAGGCAACACAGTCACATAAGTAAGAAGAGTCCCTTTAGTAACTCCAACTTTGCCCCCAATGTCCAGGTTACCTTCAGCTGGAGAAAAAATTCTCCCAAGAACAGTCTTTAAATGGAGGAAATTCAGCCGGAAAGCAAAATACATTCAAACTGTAAAAAAAAAAATCCACACAAACCACACTGCAGTACTTAACTTGACAGGGCAGGATAAAGAATTGCAGACTTGAAAGGCCAGCAGAACATACACAGTTGGGAAGACGTCAGGAAGCCAGATAATTCACAATTTGCTCCCAACAACTTTACTGTGTGCAGCTTCCCTTTTTAAACACTGTTTTCCCAGCTGCAGCTGATTAAGGGAATGGGGGGTCCTTTCCTGCCCCGTAAGCCACGCAACTCATGTTGCTTCCTTCTCCATTCCTCCCTGTGTGCCCTAAGATGACGAGGAGGTGGGCCTGAGTCTTCCTCTGATTTCCCTCTCCCTTGCTCTCCCGTGCTCTGCCCAACCAGCCTTTGCCCTTCCCCAATTTCTTCCACATCCAACAGAGCCACATTCCCACTCCCTGTCAGCTGCTCAGCCTCCCACTCCAAATCAGATTCCAATAGAGGCAAGCGAAATATACAAAATTATCTGCCACAATGTCCTATCAGTCAATGACTGCTTCAGCTTCACCCACAACAATACAAGAGCACACAACAGATACAAACTCAAAGTAAATCGCTTCTGATGGCAGAAAGTACGACTTCAGACACAGAGTGGTCAATGCCTGGAATGCAATACCTGACTCTGTTGTTACATCCTCTAACCCACCCACTCCTTTAACCTCAAACTATCCACTATTGACCTCACCCCATTCCTAAGAGGTCTGTAAGGCTCATGCATAAGTGCACCATCGTGCCTACCATCCCTGTCCTATTGTCTCCCTTTTTTCCGTATCTATTTCCTGTATTCTTACTCATGTTTATTCTTATACCTATCACCTTATAAGTGATTGACAAATCAAATAAATAAAAAAAATAAAAAATAAAAGAAGGAAGGAAAGAAGGAAGAAAGGGGGAAGGAAGAAGAAAAGGGAAGGAGAAGGAAAGAAGTAAGGAGAGAAAAGCAGAGAGAGAGGAGAGAAAAGGGAGGGAGGGAGTGGGAGGAAGGAAGGAAGGAAGGAAAGAAGGAAAGAAGGAAGGAAAAGATGAGAGAGAATATCCATTCCTAAGAGGTCTGCAAGGAGCGTACATAAGTGCACTATTGTGCCTCCCGTCCCTGTCCTATTTTCTCCTTTTTATCCATACCTATTTCCTGTATTCCTACTGATGTTTATTCTTATACCTATTACCTTGTAAGCGATTGACAAATCAAATAAATAAATAAAAGAAAAATGAAAAGAAGGAAGGAAGTGGGAAGAAAGGAGAACAGGGAAGGAAGGAAGGAAAGAAGGAAGAAGAGAAAAGGAAGGGAGTGGGAGGGAGGGAGGAAAAAAGGAAGGAAGGGGAAAGGAAGGAGAACAGGGTAGGTGAAGAAAGGAAAGAGAGAAAAGAATAGAGAGAGGAGAGAAAAGAAGGGAGGGAGTGGGAGGGAAGGAGGAAGGAGGAAGGAGGGAAGGAAGGAAAGGAAAGGAAAGGAAAGGGTAGGAAAGGAACGGAAAGGAAAGGAAAGGAAAGGAGAGAATACCCATTACTAAGAGGTCTGTAAGGGGCATGCATAAGTGCACCATCGCGCCTACTGTCCTTGTCCTATTGACCCCATTTATTCATACATATTTTCTGCAGTCTTACTCATGTTTACTCTTATACCTATTATCTTGTAAGCGACTGACAAATCAAATCAAATAAATAAATAAATAAATCTCCTGCTTGAGCAGGGGTTAGACTAGGAGACCTCCAAGGTCCCTCCCAATTCTATCCTGATTGACTTATATATGTATTTCTTAATACTCACTTCTCGATAGGCAGGGAGTCATCAATATGAATTCTCATTGATGAGCGTGTCTATTTGTGATTTTGATCTGTTCTCATGGAATAACTCTGCTATTATAGTAGTCTTCTGCACCCATGTGTATATGCTGAACTACAGAGCTTAAGTCAATTACCTAGATATTGTTTAAGAAAAATATCATTTCACTACTCCTGGCCACTGACACGAATAAACCCGATTGTCCAAAATCTTTGTAGTCCGATTACAAAAACAGGTTTGTTTCTATTCTGAATCATGGCAGGGCAAAGCTTGTTCACGTTGCAAAAGGAAGCCAGAGGCAGGATGGTTTAAAAAGAAATCCGGTTTGGGTGCATTCTGCCTCACCTTTACTGAACTCTCATCCTCTATATGTTGGATCATAACATAAAAATAAAAAATGGCTGCAGATCCTCACCCAGCACAACACAATTGCAAAATGGAATCCAACCTCCCCCCCACCCCCCACCCCCCCAAAAAAAAAACCAGTCGGAAAAACCGAATTGTCTGTTGCCTCTTCTAACCACAGAATCCACCATTTTTAGCCAACAAATATCTGAAGAATGAATTTTGTTCTGTGTTGCGTAGCTTTGAGGCATGTCTGTAAAATGGCAATAAAAATAAATGAGAATTGGTAAGCGGGAGACAATTGGGAGGGAGCAATTGCTAGGTTATTCATCAGGCTGATTTTCTTTTATTTCTTTTGTTTGTTTTTTTACAACTTGAACATGTTGTTCAGCCTTTGCTAGTATTAATGTAATTTATTCATTTGAGGTTTTTTGGGGTGGAAATGTGGGCAGAGTTCTAAATCATTTCAATGCTGGGAAGAGGGGAAAAACAGGTTCATAAATGGAATAAGATAGGACCTCATAGAAATCTGTTGTTTTACCATTATTAATGACTGTGAGACCGGCATAATTACATTTACATAATTGGATCAAAAGGCATGGCTTCACTTTGAAAATATGATAATTTTAAATAATGGGTTTCTGAATAATGTAGCATTCCTCGTTAATGCCCTGGAAAAGGATGATAAATATTTATTCCCTTCCTTTGGGCAACACGCAAACTTCCTGCTCTCTACATCAACTTCCTTCCCAATTTGTTTCAAAGGGGGAGGGAATGGAATAAAAAGGGCTACAAGTTGGAATTATTGATGACGGCTTGCAAACTTGTTAACTTTTTAAAAATAAGACCAGACCACCAATGAAGTCGCTTTTATATATTTAATAAATATATAAAGTACCCTGTAAACACCAAACTTTGCAGAGATATTATTTTACAGCTTTTCACTTCCCTTCCCCTCCTCTTCCGTCCCCTCCCTCCTTCCGTTTCCTTCCTTCCTCCATTCTTTCCTCCATTCTTTCCTCCCTCCTTTTATCCTTCTTTCTTTCCTTCCCATTCTCCTTTCTTTCTTCCTCCCTCCCTCCCTTCCTTTCCCATCTTCAACCATAACTCCCTCCCCTTCCCAGAATGTTTGTTCTAAAAACAAGCTGCCTTGTTGCAACCCCTCTCCCATTATTTTTGGCACAATTTTTTCATAGTTCATTTTCATAAAAATGCACAACATTTTCCTCCCCTTTTTATGACTTTCTGCTCTTCGTGGGTTTGTCTGTTGGCTCTGTATCTCTCTTTGTACAATACAGCCTTTGTTACTTTGCAGAATTAGATTCAGTTCTTCTCTGCTATTGCTTTGATAACTGAAAGAGAAGAAAGGAAGAAAGAAAGAAAGAAAAAGAAAGAAAGAAAGAAAGAAAGAAAGAAAGAAAGAAAGAAAGAAAG
>BLBF01000058.1:3010590-3035097 GCA_015471245.1 Laticauda colubrina
GAACACAAAAATGCAGTAAAAAAGCTGGAACACACCTCCTCACTAGTCCAACACATGAAAACCACAGGTCACAACATCAACTTCAATGGCACTAACCCTGGCCACTATAGAAAACCCCAACCACAGAATCATCAGAGAAGCCATAGAGATTGAAAAAAGACCTGACAGCATGAATAGAAGAGATGATTCCACCAGACTGTCAATCATTTGGAAGCCTGCACTCTCAAATAGAAGGATCTCCATGCCACAAGCCAGGCAAACACCTGGGCAAAAACAGACTCCCTCTGATAGCTCCAACCTAACCCCCCCACCAGGCACCCAGGTGAAACCCAGCTTGCTAATGAAGAGCAGCCGTCCCTTCACACGGAGCCAAGCTGCACTGAAAGCCTCCAACACAAGAACAGACTGTTGCCAGCCAATCAAAGCCACAAAACAGACAGAAGAAACCAGGAACACCAATCAATCAAACTCCAAGTCCAATGAAACAGGTCCAGGCTCCCAGCCAATCAGAATGAACCAGCCTCAAATTTAAAACCAGGAGCTGTAAGACCCATATCCATACAGAAGCCTGATGATGGCAGATGAGATTCTGCTGAAACGTTGCTACAACTTTAACAGAAGTACAATGACGTGGGATAATACCCGAAGGAAGCTGAACAGCACATATATATATATATATATATATTTTAAAAAAACCTTCTAGCAAAGCTGGTCCAGCACACATTCCTTACTGTATTATTTCCCCTGGTGTTTTTTCTACCAGAGTGACTGTCTCCTTCACTTCAGATGAAAAACCAGAATTTCTCATTTCTTCAAAATATTCAAGGTGGTCCTTACCTGTGTGCTGCCTCAGCTGGAATCTTTCTCAGCATATTGTTCTGCCTCTCTGTCATAAGAGAGTTCATTCCCACTGTATTGTGGTATGACAGAATGGTTGGGATTATATCATCATCTTTTTCTTTTAATGACTCCATAATCCCTTGCGGGGTGGAGTCTGGGCAACTGAATGAAGCTGAGTGTTTACTGACCGGATGCCTTTCCTGTCACCAAGTTTTGTTCAGCAGATATATTCTCAGTGTGCCCAGAGAGAGAAATATCTGTTTCTATCTAACTCACAGCCTCCTGACTGTGAGGCAAGAGTTCCATCTCCAGGCTGCTGTACCAATGATTGGCATTATATGCTAGCAATAATATATACTGATGCATAACTTATTAATTAATGTGCTTATGTTTGATGAATATATGCTGACAATAGAGAGAAATATGAAGAGTCAATATCTGTTGGAAAAAAAATGATGCTGATCCATTTATAATGTGCTGGGTCAACATTCTACAGTCACAAGAGTGGATTTTACATGATGGGATTTTAATTTTCTTTCTTTTCCCCCCAGTGTAATAATTAACCTAGCCAAACTGGGAATGGCTTGATTGCAAGCCCAAGTCTCCTTTCCCATCAATTCAAACAGCTGTCATAGCTCTGATGGTTTCCCCTTGTGTTAGACTACAATTTCTACAAACCATGTCATTCAAGGATGATATGTTTGAGAGCCCAGCGCTTCATAATTTTGCAAAACCATTTATTCTTTCATTATAGTGAAACCGCAGGAAAAAGAGTTGGTTTAATGTCAGGGTTCGGGCTAACAAACCCAACCAATTCAGCACTCTGAGGTTTGCAATTCTTTGAAAGAACAATTTTATTGAGTGCTTCGTCTCAGCACAGATGAAAGCAAAACCAACTCTATTTCCCGTGGATTCAGTTTAAATGAAAGAAATGATTCTTTATTGAAATACATGATAATTTGATTCCCTCCCTATTGTTACAGCTGTTGTCCAATTAGGTGTTCTGGTGGTTCCTTAATAACTCCTCTTAGTTTCTGGCCGGCATCTGTTGACATGACCTTGGTTCCCACAGGATGGTATATTGTCTGGTTGGTCATCCCAGTCCTTCCCACCCCCCAATACTGTGTGGCAGATGAAATGGAAAAATTGCTGTGGCAGGCCAGGTCCATTTCAAAGTTGACAGAAACTGCAAGTCAACTTTGCAAGTTGCCCTTTTGTCAACTCATAAAGCATTCCTATGACTGTTTTCAGGTTGCAATAAGCAGTGGGAGGGCAAAACCAGAAGTACATTCCATGCATATCTTACAAAGATTGTAGCTAGGCTACTGGATCTTCTGCTCACAAAAATCCTTCATTGGAGAATGTGATGGATGACGCCCAGCCCATGAATGTGCTTTGTTGGAGAATCTGATGTATGACACACCCAGGGGGGAGGGGTGAAACAGAGTCACAGACGACTGTAAATCAAGTTTGTTAGAGTTGGTTTCAAGTGGAATAATGCCGATATGTTGCTCCTAATAAATCTTTGGGATTCTTTTGAAGCTTGGTTTGAGGCTCATGATTTAATTAGGGCAATCGCTGGAACTCTGACACTTTTCAAGTGCAGTTATTCCAATGACTTAGAGCAGTAGTTTCTTAACTGTGTCAAATTTAAGATGGATGGACTTCCAACTCCCAGAATTCCCTAGCCAGTCCACACATCTTAAAGTTGCCAAGATTGAGAAACACTGACTGAGACAACCTATCACTATTACAGGATTACATTTTTTTTTTACACATGTTTCTTTTCTTTTTGTCGTTAGTGTTGGGTGTTTGTTAGTCTGGGTTTTTTCTTTCTTTCCTTACTTACTTTTTCTTTATTTTGTATTGTATTGATCTAATGATCAAGAATAAATAAATATGTTAAAAACAATTCTAGAATTGCAAATTTAATTAACAATTGTATTCATTAAGAGTTAAGAAGAATCCATCACCTTTTCTTTTTAAAATAGGATCTATGTTATTACACTCCTTTTTTTTCAGGGAAAAAAAAATCCTTTCTCTGTTTATATTCATATTCTGGCCTTGTTCCCACCAAAGCATCACAATACGATCCACATTCTCTTTGTTGAAGCAGAACAAAGGTGTGCAGAGTGTACACAGAAACCCAAGATGCTAGCATAATTTAATCACAACTATTGTTGTTGTTGTACTTGATTAGGTCTTTTTATAGGCTATCCTGGTTTTGTTACCTAGTAACTAAAATTGTCATCCATAGTTACCTTCGAGAAATGCAATGGAAGAGACCCTGAATTCACCTCTGACTATGCCACAAACATTAACAATGTGCACACATATTTAGAATAGAATAGAATTCTTTCTTGGCCAAGTGTGATTGGACACACAAGGAATTTGTCTTGGTGCAAATGCTTTCAGTGTACATAAAATAAAAGAAACATTCATCAGAGTCAAGAATCATAAGGTACAACACTTAATAATAGTCATAGGGTACAATAAGCAATCAAATCATACTAGGAAACAGTCAATATAAATCATAAGGCTACAAGTGACAGAGTTACAGTCATACAGTCACAAATGCAGGGAAAGGGTAATAAGGAGTGATGAGAAGATTAATAGTAATAGTAATGCAGACTTAGTAAATAGTTGGACAGTGTTGAGGGAATTATTTGTTTAGCAGAGTGATGGCATTTGGGAAAAAACTTAGTGGTTTTTAATATTAATTAAATTAATTTTAATATTAAAAATTGATTTAATATTAATATTTCCTTAGTGGTTCCTCTTGGCAACCATACATTGGGTTTTGAAAAAAAAATGGTATCCTTACAGGAAAGTTCTATTCACTTGTGAGAGTGGTGAGAATGATTGATGATTTATTTCCAAAAGGATTTTACAAGATCCAATTGAGCAAGGGCCTGGCTGTAAGGATGATATTATATATCTACCCTGGTGCCAGGGCAGTTTGTTGATTTCTTATTAGATTCAAAGGTGTGATTTGCAGATTATGTACCATCAAGTCAGTTTCAGCTCTTAGCAACTATTGACAGACTTATTCCTTTACAATTCATTCCTAACCTGGTTTATCAAGTCTTCTAATTGGGGCACTCGTTGCCACTATGACTGAGTCTTTCCATGTGGCTGCTGTCATATATGTACTGTATGAATGTGTGTGTGTATTTATGTATGTATTTATTTATTTACATGTTTGTTTGCTTATATACCTATATACATAAAATTCTGAAAGAAGTGCCTCCCAATTTTTTCTAATTCTTGGTTGCATTTTTTTTAAAAAACGCATTTGTTCATTTCTTCTGAGACCTGTGATGAACTTTCTGGGTTTTATCCTTATTTTGTCAGTGCATAGTTTGGATAATAAAGGAGCAAAGTTTAAAGGAGAAGGAAGAGAAGAAGAAGAGAGAAGAAGAGAGAAGAGAAGGGATGGGGAGGGGAGAAGGAGAGAAGAAGAGGAGGGGAACAGATGGAGGAGAAAAAGTTGAGGTGAAGAGAAGGAAAGGAGAAGAGGAGGAGAGGAGGAAGAGAAGAAGAGAGAAGAGGAAGGGAGGGGAGGAGGAGAGGAGTAGGTGAAGGAGAAGGAGGAGAAGAGGAAAAGAAGGAGGAGGAGGAGAGGAGGAAGAAAAGAAGAAGAGAAGAGTAGGGATGGGAAGGGGAAGGGAGGAGGCAAGGAGAGGAGAAGGAGAACGGAGGAGTAGGAGAAGTTGAGGAGAAGAGAAGGAGAAGGAGAAGAAGAGGAGGGGAAGAAGAAAAGGAGGAGGAGAAGAGGAGGAGAAAGACAAGTGGAGAGGAGGAGGAGGAGAACAGGAAGAGAAGGAAGAAAACCACGAAATTCCCTCCCCCCTTCTGCGTTCTGATTCTGTCCTCCAACACACAGACCCTGGGGATCCCAAGGTCAAGGGCATGCCAGAGGGGCTTCTCAATTCAAAAGTTCAGATGTAATTGCAAGAGAGAGAATTCCTCGATGGGGAAACACTCTTGTCTTGCTGCATTCGGAAGATAAGCTTGCCTATCTCCAGGACAAGGGAGACAATTTAGCAGTCCTGGGGAACTGATCTTTTATATCTGCACCACAGAAGCAGCTGGAATCCCAGATGGAAATGCTTTCACTTATCTGGTTTTCATTTTGGCTTGCTTGCTTGTTTGTTTGTTGTTGGCAGAAGGAAAACAACAACAGCAGCAGCAGCAGGCCACTAAAAGCATTAACCGTCCCATTATACCTTTCATTCAAGAATGCCTTGGTTTGCGGCCCTTTGGTGAGGCCAAAGAGGCCCTCATCCATTTCAACCCCTTTCAAACTCCCCTGGAATAATTCTCCAGTCAATAGCATGAGATTTGACACCAAACATCCCCAAATCACTCCCGCCCCTACAACAAGCAAACTCTTCCTGTTCTGATTTCTGAAGGAAGAAAGATCCTCTCTCTTTCAATTCCAGCTACAGTGTGTATGTATGTGTGTGTATGTCTAATCCATCCCCCAGCCAAGCAGGAGGCCCTACACCATTTCTCACAGATGGCAGTCCAGTCTCTTCTTGAAAGCCTCCAGTGATGAAGCTCCCACAACTTCTGTTCCATGGGTTGGTTGTTCTCACGATCAGAAAATTTCTTCCTATTTCTACGTTGAATTTCTCCTTGACCAGTTTCCATCCATTGTTCCTTGTCTGGCCTTCAGGTGCCTTGGAAAATAGCTTGACCTCTTCCTCCTCTCTGTGGCAACCCCTCAAATATTGGAAGATGCTCTATTGTCTCCCCTGGTCCCTCTCTTCACTAGACCAGCCAGGCCCAATTCCTGCAACCGTTCATTGTATGTTTTAGACCTCACTCCCCTAATCAACCTGGTTGCTCTTATCTGCACTCTTTCTAGAGTCTGAACAACGCCCCCTGGCCCTCACTCTGGTTCTGCTGGGGCTTCTGCAGCATGGGCTCGCTCTTCTGGGGCTGGGGCTTCTGCTGCTTCTGCTTCTGGAGGAGCTGATGACAAGCACTCCAGAACCAGCCACCTCCACAGCACCTGGACCCTTCACTCCTGAGACTGAGCGACCAAGAGGAGTGCCAGAGACTCTTTTTTGTCTTATAGCTTCTTGTTAATAAAGTCTATTTTTGATTCATACACTTCATTTCTTTTTTTTAATAAAGTCTTGGTGGAAACCTTTAGAAATGGTTTAAGCCTTTGCATGATTGTGGGATGGGTTAAGATAGCAGTGGGATGGGCAGGGATACCTTTGGGATGGGTAATAGCTGTGGGATAGATAAACCTCCAGTGCAAGCATAGTGGGACTGTATGGTCCACCCTCCCAGCTGCCACACCTTTGGCCCTTTATTATCAATAACAATGTAAGCATTGATCCTCACATTTGAACATAAACACAACTCTTTATTAAATGCCCTGTTCATTGTAGGCCCACCCAACATACATGGCCCAATCTCATCCGTATGATGAGACAGGCTGAAGGAAGCATCCATTAAGCATCTATCATCCTGTCTTGCCACTCCACTGCTCCAGCTGGGGAGTTGCACCAGTGTTTCAGGAGGTTGCGCTACTTCTTCCCTTCATGTGAGGCTCTGTTGGGGCCTTGCACATCCTGAGTGTCTATCAGGTTTCGCCCTTGCCTCCATTCCCCAGACTCCATGTCCCCATTGCCTTGTTGGAGGTCCACGAGCCTGTTCTGCAAGACTGGGTAGCGGGTGCGCATGAGATTGTGCAGGATGCAGCAAGCTTCCATGATCCTCCTCACGGTCTCTGGGCGATGCTGCATGGTGGTGAGAAGTACCTGGAACCTGTTGGCCAGGATGCCAAAGGCGTTCTCCACCACCCGCCTTGCCCTGGACAGCCTGTAGTTGAAGATCCTCTCTTCGTGGGTGAGGTATTTGGAGATGTAGGGCTTCATGAGATAGGTTGTGAGGGAGAAGGCGTCATCCCCCATGATGAAGTAGGGCACATCTTGTGTCGTTGGGCAGAGGGTCTGGATCTGGGAAGCCCACGATGAGGTTGTGTTCCAGCCCCTCCTTGAGGTCACTGGCGTTGTATACCTGGGCATCTGAAGATGAGCCGTTGCCTGAAGCATCGATGTACATGAACTTGTAGTCAGCATCGACCATTGCGAAGAGGATGATGCTGAAGAAGCCCTTGTAGTTGTGATAAGAGGACCCTGAGTTGGCTGGTGCTTTGCAGGCCACGTGCTTGCCATCTATGGCTCCAACGGTGTGTGGGAATTTCCACTTCTGATACCACTGCTCTGCAACTGTCTTCCATCCTTCTTCAGTGGAGGGTCAGTGGAGGAGCTCCTCCAGGTATTCTTCGATGATGGCCTGCACCACTTCTCTGACCACAATGCTGATGGTGTTGGGTGGCACCCTCCAGCTGTACTGCATGCTCCTGTAGGTGGTCCCTGAGGCCAGGTGGCACAGAGTGAGTGCCACCTTGAGCCCAGGTTCCAGGCTGGGCTGGAAGTTGGTGTTTGCCTTGGTCAACCTGGGTGTCAGCTGCTGCACAACTTCGTCAAACATGGCTGGAGGCATCCTCGTGAAGTTCTGGAATGCCCGAGTGTCTTCGTTCTTGAGCTCCACCATCAGCTTGTTGTACAGCCCGTACTCTGCTCTTCTCCTGATCCATCTTCGGACCCAGACCCTTCTTGGCCGTCTCCTTTTCTTCCCATAGTAGAGTTCACAGAGCCTGTAGATGGCTTCGCACTGTTGCAGAAGGATGGTGGCTGCCAAAAGGACTGTGTTACGATCCACGGTGGACATAACTGGATGCTGTGGAAGAGGAAGTCAGATGAAGGCTGCAGAGGTCTGCAGCAGGGCTGCTGGTCTGAAAGTGAGATCCAGATGTGTTGCTCCCCCTTTTTATAGGCAGTATAGGTGTCCCTTTGCATCCTCTAGGCATCCTCTAGGCATCCTGCAGACATCCTTAATATCCAAGATAGGTCCCCTCTGAGAACGTTTTTTCTGTTTTAAACGCTTTGTTTCCATGCTGCATCTGCTAGGCATCCGTTCTGCATCCGTTCTGCATCTGTTCTGCGTCTGTTCCGCTTCCTCCCTGCATCCGAGCGGATGCGAGTTGCGCAGATGCACAGCGGATGCCTAGCGGATATAGCGGATGCGTAACGGATGCATAACGGATGCGTAGCGGATGCAGAATGGACGAATTGGATACATTTTCCGCGCAAAAGTTTTGAGCAGCTCAAAATTTTCTGAGCGGATGAAACGTCCATAAACGGATGCTGGACGGATAGAGAGGAAGCAAAACGGAGGCAGTGAGTACATCATGTTAACCAATGGATGGCAAGCTTTTTTGTCTGTTTTACATCCTCTTTGCATCCATTGGTGCAGTGTGACATGGGCTTAACAGATCTCTTAAGAATGGGGTGAAGTCAACAGGAGACAGTCCAAGATTAAAGTTTTGGGGATTTGGTGAAGAAACCACAGAGTCAGGTAGTATATTCCAGGCATCGACCACTCTGTTGCTAGTGGTCGTATTTCTCGTCGTATTTCCTGCAATTGAGTTTGGTGTGATTCATCTTGAGTTTGTATCTATTGTGTGCTTGTGTATTGTTGTGGTTGAAGTTGAAGTAGTCATTGATAGGTAGAACATTGTAAGATATAATTTTATGTACTATGCTTAAGTCAGACCGAAGGTGGTGTAGTTCTAAGTTGTCTAAACCTAAAATTTAAAGTCTTGTGATATAAGGTATTCTGTTGCGAGTAGAGGAGTGGAGGATTCTTCTTGTGAAATTTCTTTGGATACTCTTGATTGTGTTAATGTCCAATATGCAATGTGGGTTCCAGACAGATGAGCTGTACTCGAGAATTGGTCCAGTAAATGTTTTTTATGCTCTAGTTAGTAGTACAATATTATCGGAGAAAAAGCTGTGCAGGGTTAGATTAACAACTCTTAATGCCTTTTTGGCTATGTTATTACAATGGGCTCTAGTTCTTCTTTTCATAATTCTTTGCATAATGTATCCAAAGTTGAATAATTTGAGTATGGTCATAATTTGAGCCTCAAATGAGAACTCTGAGTTCATTTGTTTGATCATCCTTTGGGTGTGTGTTCTTGTCTGTTGATGATATACTCAGGAGTTTCACCAACACTAAAATTCAAAGACATCAATATTCCTCCTATCCTGGTTCTTACACCCACACATATTCTGTTTCATGTATTTTAAATGATTGGTATTGGACTGTAAACAAACTTCAAGCAGATCTAATCTTAAGCAACTGGGCTCCCTTCATGTAATAACATTTTTTCCTTTTTATTCTCAACTACAGCTCACCAATTGACACCTCTAAAATCAGGAGGGTTAAAGATATACAATAAAGAAGAGAGTAGTTTTGCCAACGAGAGCAACCTTTGGATTGCAAAACACATTCCTGGATTGCCATCTTTGACCAAGCAGTGATGCTAATGAATCATGAAAGCCTACAATACTATGTTGCCCTATGATATGAAAGCTGAAAATAAAATAAAATACGTGTGTGTAGTTGAATTTCAGCACCACGGAGAGTGCAAACTCACTTTAATCAGCATTCATTCATACTATAGACCTGTTTCCATAAGGAGTTTAACTTGTTAAATGGAAGGGTAAGTGCATTGTGGGAAAAACAAAATGGGGGTCAATTGACCCAGTCATTTAACCCGTTCAGCACCAAACACACTGACTTGCAGATGGGACTCTACTAACTTTACTGGTCAGCAGAATTGGTACAACTTGAATGTGGTCATTTGTCTAATCCTCCAAGAAAAGAGTTGAAAGTAAAGAGTGGCTGAATGATCCACCTCCTATGAATTTCCATAACAATGTTCACTGCAGAAGTCTAACACCACAAAACATGCCATCTAACTATGGGTCAGCTGCAATATTTGACCAATGGGACAGAATCTAAAAATACTATGAAGGCTTGAGAGCATTCTGTTTATATAAGAATTTGTGGATAGTAGTTATTTCCAGGATACTTTGAGTGGAACTCTCAATGCATTCTCCATTTTTTTTAAAAAAATATTAACTGAATATGAAAGACAAGCAGAAGAAGAAAAAGGAACAATGAAGAAAGTTATACCCAAATTAAAAAAAAAAAAAAAAAACTTAAAGAAAACTAAAAAGAAACAAAAACATATAAAACTTGGATAAATATCCAATGTAAAAGATCAATAAGCATTTCAAAAAATAGAATAAAATATTTGATTCTAGTTATCCATAGCTAATCTATAGCCACATGAAATCCATTC
This sequence comes from Laticauda colubrina, assembly GCA_015471245.1. Taxonomy (NCBI): domain Eukaryota; kingdom Metazoa; phylum Chordata; class Lepidosauria; order Squamata; family Elapidae; genus Laticauda; species Laticauda colubrina. The sequence continues at coordinate 3,020,669 of BLBF01000058.1, forward strand.
ATAAATTGCTAATAAAAGCAATTTTCCTATCCACTGGGTAATTTGGACCATACATTTATCTTATAAATGTTGAAGAATATCTTTTAACTATTAGTAAGTTAGGAAAAAAATTCACTTTCTTTGTCCAGATGTCTATTTCCAGGCAATAGGTACATAGTTCAACAGAATATGAGCATCTCAAGATTAAATCTTGCCTCAAAGGTGAGTTATTACTTGTAATAATGTACTCCAGAAATGGAACAATTATAAAACACTATACAAACATATGTTTAAAGGAAGCATTAATTTCATTGTGTTCCCAGTAACGAGACAATTTATTTAAATTTCTATGTAAATGTAATGAAGGTCAATTAAGCCTGAAGGTTTTGTTTTGTTTTGTTTTGTTTTGCTGTTGAATAACTTGTAATTCCAACTCAGTTTATGACAGTAAAACACTGCATGGGAACTACCTTCCTCCATTTTGATTGTATGATTGTAGAAGTTGAAATGCAACTTATTTGGGGTGTTCAGAAGACCTGGCCATATTTTCATTTTTTTTTCTCTGCCATTGTATAGAAATAATAATGAGAAGGTTATCTGTCCCATTTTTCCCTCATTCAATTTTATACAATTCCCAGAGATTGCCTGGACTAGTCTCTGCAGTTTTCTTAGTTTCTTAGTTTTTCAGATGTGGATTGCCTTCTTCTTAGGGCTGAGAGAAAGTGACTGGCTCAAGGACACCCAGCTGGCTTTATGTTCAAGGTGCAACTAGAATTCACAGCCTCCAGATTTTTAGCTCGACACCTTAAAAGGACCAAGGCAATAAGATGAAAAGGTCAGAAAACCAGACAACCCAACTGAAAACTGGACAGAGTTATTAGCAGGATTTTTATACAGCTAAAATATGGAACATTAATTAAATGCTTGAATTTTTTTTGAAGAACCTTCTCAGTTCTGACAGCGAGGAGGAATAAAGGAAAACAGAGATTACTTGCAAGGAAACCGGGATCCAGCCTCAGATATCAGAGGTTTCGTAATGGGACTGATTGACTTAGCATTCCACTTGCTACCACAGTGGTGTTCTCCAACCAAAATTATCAGCAAAACAAGGAGCATTTTCCTTTGCAGAAAATTGTGATCATTCATCATTATTTTGCCTCCTCCGTTCTCCAAACTCACTGAAATTTGTCACAATATCATTTATGCCATTGGAATGGGGGGGATGGGGGGAAGAAGAGAAAGAAAAGAAAAACAGGGGGAGAAGCATTAGACGTCATCTCAGTAGGAAAGGAAAGAAATTAAGGGTGTTTACTGATCTCACAAGAGGGAGGAGCCAGGGATAAAGCTTGGAAATGACTGCAAAAAGCAGAATTTGGAATAAATCGATTACAAGGTATGGGAAAATTCCAGAAGAGATGGCAAAGGTAGATTGGGGTTATCAAGACAATATGGTTTCCCCATTCTCTCTCTCTCTCTCTCTCTCTCTCTCTCTCTCTCTCTCTCTCCTCTATTTCCCTCTCCTCTCCCTCTCCCTCTTATACTCTCTCTCCCTCTTCTCTTCTCTCCTCTCTTTCTCTTTCCCTCTCCTCTCTCTTTCTCTCTTCCTCTCTCTCTCTTCCTCTCCTCTCCTCTATTTCCCTCTCACTCTGCTCTCTCTCACTTTTATACGGTCTCTCCCTCTTCTCTCCTCTTCTCTCTTTCTCTTTCTCTTTCCCTCTCCCTCTCTTCTCTCTTTCTCTTTCTCTCCCTCTCTCTCACAAACACAGAGATGCATGCCTGGTAGAAACCTCCTAAACATCATGTCAGAACTGAAGAAGTTTCTTGGATGAGAAGTGAAGCATCTTCAAGGAAAAACAAAGTCCAGTTGCCTTTTGAAAAAGCACCTTTGAGACAATCATGACCTGAATGACAGAGAATCTCCATAGACTCTCCTCCTGTATATCAGAAACTCTGACTTTTTTGGTTTTGAGAAAAAAAAACCCAATAAATTATTCTCTTGTTTCATTTGTAGGTGATAGTATCTAACTGTTTTCCACCTCACAATTTCCACATTGTCATTGGAGTGGCACATCTGGTTTGATTTCAGAGGACAAACCTTCTAGCTTCCCTCTGCTTCTGCACCATTTTGAATAACTATCATCTCAAAATACACATCAATAAGTGAGGTTGCATTTTTAAATAGGCCTCTAATTGGGACTCTCACCTACCAAATGTATTTTGAAGTACACCAAGCAAAGTCAAGTCTTCAGATCTTGATGGAAAGGGGATTCCTTCTAACCTTGCAGATTCATTTTCTGGGATCATTAAAGCTTGCAGTATCTATTTGTATTGTTTTCCTGTTCATTTCCATATCATTAGTGTGTAATTCAAAACCCTACCAAAGACAATGACCCTTCTAAAGCAAAAAATCAATGTGTGAAATAGCTTTTGTGCAAAAGGGAGCCACAATAAAAAATATCCATTTCTGTTGTCCTACTGAAAATGTCCAAAGTCTAAAGAATATAAGCATCTACAAAAATGAGTCCACCAAGGCAATATTAATATGTGGAATAAGCTCTGTTCAAAAGAAAGCCATTGTAACAAGTCATCCATTTCTTTCTGATCTCCCACAAATATCAGCTTTTGAAAATTGATTGATGTATTATAACAAGTAGTTCCTCCCTTTTTCCTTCTGTCCTTTAACAACTTTTTACAGTCCTTTATTATTCTTTCTTTTCTTCTTTCTTGCTAAAGCTTAGGGGAATGTTTTCATATGGTGGAGTCTATATTAAATGCAGGAAGTTTTGAGTCCTTGTCTGGAATAATTCTTTTTGTTAAAGGATGGCATATTTATCTGGCAAAGGTGCTTTCTTTGCAAATCTTGAATACCTTGTTCCAAAGTAGTACCACCATTCATCACTAAAGCTAAAGGTGAATGCATTGGAGCTTAAAATTCCAGTCCAAAGTTTGGACTTTGAACTTCAGCCTGATCTTCTCCTTCACCTTCTCCTTCTCCTTCTCCTTCTCCTTTTCCTTCTCCTTCTCCTCCTACTCCTGATGAAGAAATTTTTAATTCTATGGCAATGGGTGTCCCAGAATTTTTTTTTTAATTCCTCTGCCAATGACTATTTCAAAGTAACAAAGATAACCTGGCAAGGTAACCAAATAGGTGTGAAGAAAGAAGAAAAGTGAGGAGGAGAGAAGGATGGGGATGGCAGAAAAAGAAAGTAACAGAAAGAGAGAGAAAGGGGAAAAAAGAAACAAAACCAAAGAGAAAAATGTTAGAAAGAGACAGAAACAGAGATACTTATGAAACACTTGGAACATTCAAGCAACATATGGAAGTCTCATAAAAAGAGTGAGTAATAGGCACGCTGCTCTGATAGGATACAAAGAAGCAAATGTCCTCTCTTAGCAAATGTGAATATGGGTATTAATCTGCACCTGAAGCACATTCCTGAACCTCCTAGATTTAGATCCACATCGTGGTTGTCCCACAGTTGGAGAATTGCAGAAGAACATGCAATGGTTGCCCAAGGCAGAACTCTAAGCTACCCAGAGGCAAACCAGTTCTAAAAATCTGTACATCATAAATATGACACTTAGAAGTTCAGAACAATAGCTTGGGGCTGTTTTTCTGTCCTCTGTTGGAAAAAAAAAAGTTCCCTAGATGATTGCAAAGGCTAAGTAAATCTAAAGGAGAATCATAGGGTCCCTTAAATATGAACAAATTTATTGTCACATAAGCTTTGGTGGATCATCATTCACTTTGTCAGGTGCACAGAGTTTATTCTGCTCTTTGAAAGCTTACAAGAAGAAGGCAGAAGGATCTGTTTTTAGGTGCCACCAGACTCTTTTTGAAAGATTGGCTTGGTCCAACCACCTAATACTGTATATTCATTCCTAAGGTAGTAGCAAATAATTAATTCCACTGAAGGATAGGTTGCACAGCTGGATGCATCAGGAAGCTCAGATCTCTTGCAATTTCATATTATATTCTGCTATGTTCATGTGACATAGGATGAGAGCAATTTCAAAGACCTATCTCTCTTGATGGTTTTAATCCAACATTGAGCCAATGAAGCATTGGCTTCTCCATTGGGATCTCATTTTCCTTTGCCAGCTCCATTAAACAGGAAACTGTCATTTTCAAAAGAAGAGCTTTCTCCATTGTCCTCTGCCCAAAGTTGTGAATTTTCAGTCTTTGACTGTCAGTAAACCTTGAAATCATCATTCAATGTATTCACTGAGATCTGGCCTCTTGAGAAGAAGGGGTGGATCAGAAAGGGACTTCCATTTAAAAAAATGGATTTATTTAAAAAAAAAAATGGATTTCGTAGCTTTGTGGTGGGTGAAGCTAGCTAACTGACACATAGAAATGAAGACTATTCCTCATTTCTACTTATTATTGCAAGTCTCACACTACCAAACATCTTGAATTTAAACTAGAAATATATTGATTGCTTGGGCTTCAAAGCCAGTGCAAATTGGTTTCTAAATGATGTCCTTATCTTTGTCTTTTCTCTACTACCTGTAGGACTTGAGGTGTCTTCCAAGGTAGTCTCTCATATTAATGCTTCCAGAAGGCATGCATATACTTGCTGAAGACCAAAGACATGATGCCTTCCATCCTTTGGGGGCAGTTAATTGATGGACATTTGGAGGAGGGTACCTGATGCTTATTCATGTAGACAATTCGATGCGCTTCTTTTTTCCTTTGGGGTTAACATCTTCCATTGCTTTCCTTCTGAGACTTCTTCAGAGTTCCCTTTTCTTTCTTTTTCTCTGTACTGCTATTTCTCAATTCCCAGCTACCGAGATTTGATTGAGATGCTGAGACATTACAGCTGCATAAGTAGTAAGTGAGTGAGGGTTGAATTGAAATGGTCTTGTGTCCCTCACCAGCTTTACATGGAGAAGGAACTCAAGTCACTGGGTGACAGAAACTAATAATCTTTCACTACACAAAGAGAGTGAGCCACTTAAAGGGATTTAATTTAAAATCTAGCTGGGTGCCAGTGTGCCAGTGACAGCTTTGGAGAAATCAGAAGCAGCTACTATTAGGTGTTAATTTGAGCCTGCATCTCCCTTTGCTCTAGGGCTCCAACACATAACCACACATGTGTGCTTTCTCCTGGAGGACTGGACATTCTCTCCTCGTTTACATGTGTATGTTGCTGCCCTAGGTAAGGTAGTTATGAGTAACCAGTTAACTGGTACAATGTACAACATTGTACAACAATGATACAATCAAAGGGATGATGTCTGCAGCAAGGCATTGACCAAAGAGATGGGGTTCTTGAGCGTTTGAAATCCATGTTTGTGAGGAATGGGGGTGTGTACTGCCTCAATATCCATGGTAACTAAAATGTTGTTGTAAGGGTCATTGCCAATGGATTTCAGGCTTGGTGGTGACTCTTAATGAGGTTGGGAGATTTAGTAAGATAAGATTTGAGTACAGTAGATAATTGATTATGGACACTTATTGATGCTAGTAGAGATGGTTTGATTGGCTACTACTGATCACATTATTATTTTATGATAAATGTGGTCATATGGATAGTTCTGTTACCATGTTCCACATGTTATGTGGGATTGTGGCAGTCAATAAAATGAATAAGAGGAACCTATCATTCTTCAAAAAACCAAACAAAACTGAAACCTTTTAGTGTCTCTTTTTCAGCCAGTCAAGGGATAAAGTGAAAATACTTTATCTATCAAAATTCTGTTGGAATTTCTGCTATTCTATTTTTTCCCAGTTACATACTATAGAACATGTTGGGATAAATTATCCTTGATTTATTTAATGGTAACTGTGGAGTTTTACAGGGCTTCTATCTCTCTTTTGAATAACACTGATCATTAGACAATTCTAAAAATATAGAATGAAACCAAATCAGAAATAAATATAGCTGACCTTGTCTGAACAATAAAAATGTCCATCATGGTTTACAAGAAAGAATGCAAGAAAGAAATAGAGATGTTCAGCAAAACATGAAGAGGGAAGAAGAGAAATGAAGTTCAGATATCAACACAGAAGGCTGAGAAAGAGATTATTTGAAGACATCTTTTTCACCAGGACCGATGGAAAATAATCTCTTATCAAATTCCACCAGAATCTCAACAGCTTCCACCCCAACCTCAATCTCTCTGCAGAACAAGTCAACTTCCTTGATGCCATAGTAAATCTATACAATTGACCTGTAAGCACAATGTTTTACAGGTTTAAACAGAGCTTCTCTGCTTTTGCCCATTAATACAACTGCCATATCCTAAGAGTTGATAAAGTATCAGAGATAAATCAGAGATCTAACTTTTATCTATACAGAATGGTTTGAGTGGTCTTTGAAGTAGAAAAAATTCTGCAATGTGAGGATCAGAGCTAACTCCTAAACAACTAGGTCTGTTTACTATCAGCCTGAGCTAGAATGGATTTCTTGAGCTTCTGGATCAGATTCATAAATAACAAACTGAATCTCCCTGGCATCATATAATTCACAGATGTTATTAGCAGGAATTATACTTTCTGCGTGCAATTGGTTTGTGCAGTACTATTAAGATTTGCCAGCCATTTTCCTCAAGTGATCCCTCAAATCATGAGTAAAGGACAAAATACAGCTGCTAATAACCAAATCATAATAAACAAGTCTCCAAAGAGTACGTTGAACTAGTTCTTATTCATTTCTGCTCCAATTTTCTTCCAGCTTTCAACAGCTCTTTTGAATCTGTACTCAAATGTAATTCAAGAAAGGTCAGCATTCTAATTCTCCTTAGAATTCTAGAATTAGAAGTGGATATGAAGGCCCTTGTGTCCAGGCCTTGGCTCAGAATTAACAAAACTTCAATGGTCTCTCCAAAGGTATTATCCAACTTCTCCTCAAACTTTTCCAAAGAAGCGAATCAAGGCTCTTGCCAGAAAATGTTGGCAAGCATTGCAACTTTGCCTTTTGTTTTCTCTTGATGCTTTCGGGAGATAATTTCTGTTTACTGAAAGATAAATCATGAGAGACTAGATCAGTGGTTCCACCACTTAATGGGACACCATGAGCATTGAGGGAAACTTGCCCGCATCTGTTAGAATTTATGCTGGCTATTTTTAGGAATTCCAATCCAAATACGTCCATCATTGTTAAAAACAGTGGCATCTCCTCGAAGTTTTCTGCCTTCTTCATTCTTCCAAAATGAGGTCTCTCCACCCAACTTCAGCTTCAGAAGGACAGAGGGGCTCTTTAAGCTTGGGTGAAGAATACCAGAGTTTGAAAGAGATATCATTTTTAAAGAAAAGAAAAGATGCAATGTAGGGAACAGAACTTTCCATACAATTCTCTCTTTTAAGTGACAAGAAGGAGTTCCAGAGAGATGCGCTGGTGGCAGATCATCTGAAAGAATTCATCCTTTGCTGTCAGCTGGAGGCATTGGGGTCCATTACAGATGGAATTGAGAAAAATGAGCTACCTATGAACAGAAGTACTTTCGCAGGCATCCTCAAATCACGGGCTTCAGAGGAAAACAAGTACCTTCTATGATTTCCCTATATTCTTCTGTATTGTTCTTTCCATTATGTAGAGGGTCAAGCAAATGCATCATTTACATTGGAATATATACAGAGGATAACAGAATAACAGATTTGGGACTTTGAAGGTCTTCTTGTCCTACTCAAGTGGGAAACCTTATATCATTTCACATAATCCAATCTCTTTCTTGAAAACCTCCAGTGTTGGAGCACCTTACTGGAGGCAGGCTGTTCCACTGGTTGATTGTCCGCACTGTCAGGAAAATTCTTCTCAGTTCTAGTTTGCTTCTCTCCTTGATTAGTTTCCATCCATTGTTTCTTCAGGTGCTTTGGAGAATAGGCTGACCCATGCTTCTTCTTTGTGGCAGTCCAGGGGTGGGATGCAAATATTTTTACTACTGGTTCTGTGGGAGTGGTTAGGTGGGTGTGGCTTTTTTTGCACCTCCCCTGCGCTCCATTTTTTTTGCTTCCTGGGCCCCAGAGAAGCCTCCTGGAGGCTGCTTTTGCTCCCAGGAAGCTTCCCTGAGGCCCAGGAGACAAAAAACAGAGCACACCTGCACAGCAACCCATTTTTGCCTCCTGTGCCTCAGAGAAGCCTCCTGGGTGAAGCAGAAAGACAGCAAGGGGGATCCCAGCACAGCTGATCATCAGAACAGCTGATCGTTGGGAGGGGAAAAAAAAAAGAAAAACCAGTAGCTGTATTTTTACTACCAGTTCAGCTGAACTGGTAGCTGTTTTTTTTATTACCAGATCACCTGAACTGGCCCAAACTGGTAGAATACCACCAGCATGTCAGTCCCTTAAATATTGGAACACTGCTCTCATGTCATCCTTAGTCCTTCTTTTCATTAAATTGGATTTATCCAATTCTTGCAATCATTCTTCATATGTTTTAGCCTCTAATCCACTAATTCTCTTTGTTGTTTAGATGTCAGAGGCAGACTGGGATAAGGGCTGAAGGACTGGACTCGAAACAAGGAAACCTCAATTCTAATCCTTCTTAAGATATGGAAACTGGCTGGATGTCCTTGGGCCAGTCACTTACTTTCATCCCTACATTGGGAAGTCAAAAAACAAGCATCTCCCAAATTGTACTGGACCATCACAGTACCTTATAGTCTCTAGTCTTCCATGCATTCATCCTGTGGTGGATGGATTTGTAATGCCGATAATGACAAAGATACTATTAAGGTAAAAGTTCCCCTCACACATATGTGCTAAGGGGCAGTGCCAATCTCTGTTACAAAGCTGCAGAGCCAGTGCTGTCCAAAGACGTCTCCATGGTCATGTGGCCGGCATGACTAAACGCCAAAGGTGCATGGAATGCTGTTACCTTCCCACCAAAGTGGTCCCTATTTTTCTACTTGCATTTGCACATGTTTTTGAACTGCTAGGTTGGCAGAAGCTGGGACAAGTAATGGGAGCTCACTCACGTGGCACTGGGGATTCAAACCACCTGAACTGTCAACCTTTTTGATTGACAAGCTCAGTATCATAGCCACTGAGTCACCACATCGCCTACTGTTAAAAGGATAAAAAAGAAAGGAACTTAAAATCTAGAAATGCCAGGTAACAGTAACAGTTTATTCACCAATCTGTATGGATAGTTTTGACCTTCATAGGAAGATAAAAAGAAAAACTCATCCAAAGGTCAAAGGAAGGAGGTGAACATTCATATGTGATGGGAAATAAAAGTAACTGCTGTGAGGTTTTGGATTTTCAAATTCCTTTTTCATGCTAAATATTACTGCATTATAGTTAACAGGCTTTCTGGTAGGCATTTCTTCCTGTGGGGGCCACTCTGTACAAGGTCATTGAGAATTATGCTAAATTATCACATATTAATTTCCCCAGCATCATATTTAAAGAGATATTTAAATTAACTGGAAGATTGGAAGTCAATTACTAAATATAGCTGCTTGCTGCTCTTAAATTAAATTAAATTAATTAAATGTGCAGAAAAAACTTTACCTCTTTAATAATATTCCTCTTTGGTCATTAAAAATGATAATTCATTGAAACTTCAAGAGGGATTTTGTAAGGGTTTGAAGGGGAAGCGCCTGTATCATCATCCATCTAAAAAAAATCTATAGAATTGACTTAGAAGAAATGGAATTATTATATCGTGGAATTATATCATATAGCTGTTGTTGCTTTAGCTACTTCAGCCTTTGCCTTCAACACAACATTTAAAATTCACCTGTGAAGTCTGCTTCTTATTTCAAAGATAATTCTATCCCACATGTTCAACCCCATTCCCAAATCCTAACTTTAGATTCACTGAATGGGTGGGGAAGAAAGGAAACACCTTGTTCCAAAGAGGTCTTGCAAACAAGGGGTTGTTTTCATGAACCAATATGATTGATTGCTAAGGCATATCAATCAATCGGTGACTCAGTGTCCTCTCCTATCCAAGCATGATATGCCAGCTCAATGTGCTGAATATCTTCCAAAGCTTTTTGATAATAGTCAAAGTGCCAATTATTATTTCTTTTTGTACAAGCTTTGAATGAAAGACACTGACCTTTGCGAACAGAAAGAGAAGGACTGAGGGAACAAGAACACAAAGGCACCCAAATAGGCTTGGACAAGATATGTGACAGTGAGTTGAGGGGCTGCAGGTGAAAAGTGTTGCAGTGCCCTGATTCATGCAGAAAATCCCAGATCCAGTCTTTAAGATCACCCAGTAATGTTAGGAAAACTTCAGCCTAGAAACTTGGAGAACAATTCCACTTTTGTATGTGACTTTGATCTAGCAGAGCCAACTTCTAGTTAGGCATCTAAGGTAACCACTTAAGTTCCCATTATCCCAAATTCCCCTGGTTGGCACAGAAGTCTGGATTGGATGAGCTGTGGCTAGATCCAGCAGGATATTTTTCTAATGTTTTTTTTTTTAAATGATATCTTTCTAATAGTTCTGACATTTAAAAGGCAGGATGACAGCTTTCTTGAGAATCATCTTCTTCACTGATTATCATAATGTGAGTTATCATTCTGTTCCTGATTAAGTACTGTGAAGTAATGGAGACCAAGCTTTGGAATTAAGGAAAGGATAAGCCAACTGTTAAATGGGAAGATTCAGAAAACATGACTTGGTTTTGAGAACAATGAAAGGATAAGAAAGAAACTCAATATAATTCTCCTTTGATTTTGTTTGGTATTTGATGAGACAGAGACCAACTAAATTTTCAACCCTATCATGGTAAAAAAAAAATCATTTCTGGAATTGATCTGATGCCTTACCAACCTTGAAGAGCTGACAAGTGTAGGCAAGGATATCAGCTGGGAGAGTTATAATAAAAGGAAACCTGGGTCAGCAAGGGGCAAAAGAAAGATGCACCAACATGGAAGAGTTCTTCAAGAAATCTCCGGGAACGTTTTGGCAGCTACGTCTGTCCAGATTGCGGTCCATCTAATTTACCTCAGTTTTTCACCTCTGAAAGGAATGTTATTGTCGCTAGTCCCAGTTTTGTAATCCTGAAAGACAATCTGGCTTGTCTGTTTCAAAAGAAATCACTCCAGTGGATGCACCAAAGTCACCTTTGATGAATTAAATGCCAAGTTCCCTTTGCTTTACTAGTTAGACATCAGCCACCATGGTGGTCATGGAGTTTGAAAGGACATTTCCCTCAAGTCTTCCTCAAAGAGAAATGTCCCTTGGAAGGTCTGCAGAACCCTTTGGTTTTTCCCAGTTTGATGTGCGGTGTGTGTGTGTGTAAATCTGAAAAGAGAGAGAAAGAAAGGAAAAGAATGAAAGAAAGAAAAGAAAGAAAAGAAAAGGAACAAGGAGAAAGGAAGGGAGGGAGGGAGGAAGGGAGGAAGAAAGGAAGAAAGGAAGGAAAAAAAAAAGATCTATTCTTGACCCAATTTGCAACAACCAGACTTTCAAACAGCTATGGAGAAATATTCTCTATGTTTGAGACAATAAATATGCCTGTGTGGTGTGTGTTTACAGTTTTCTTGCATTTCGCATTCCTCTCCAAAATTTTATTTTGCATTTACCCAGAACCTCAGATTTCCCACTGAAAATTAATCCTGGATAAAATCAAGTCTTAGGTGTTTGCAGTGATTAATTTCTGTAGCGAACAAAATTATTCTTCCTGCTCACTGAGGCGACTGGAGAAAACGTTGTTTAAGGGCAATATGGCTTTATCTCGAATGTCTGCCTTGTTCCTACACAGAGTGAAACACAGGAGCAATTATTTGCTGAGACTTCGGGTGTAATGCCAAGCTAATTTAGTGGAATAGTTCATTAAGATGGAAGTCTGGGATTCCAGAAATCATCTTCGAGTCCTTGTAAGAGGGAGAAACAAACTTACTTGGATTAGAAGCTGCTCTTAACATGTCTTGTGTAGGGTCTCCTGCTTGGACAGGAGGTTGGACTAGATGACCTTCAAGGTACCTTCCAACTCTGTTAATCTATATCTATCTGATGGTTGTGATCAGGGTTTCTTAGCCTTGGTGACTCTGATGTGTGGACTTCAGCTCCCAACATTCTCCACTCCTAATGGATGAAGCTACAATGAAAAATATTTGGTTATAAATGCAGTAGAACCAGAATTATTTTGTCTTTTGTAAATAGAAGAATGAGTTTCATTTCCCCTTTCCTTTAAAAAAAAAAAAAAGGTTTAGAGGCTTTGAGGGATTTTCATTATAGGTTTTGAATATATCTTGCTCAAGCATGTAAGAACTGGGCTATTTGGATCTATTTTGGTCAGGATTTGGATCTGCAAATGGGACAGAAATTGTAGCAGTGGGACCTCAACAGGACAAGGATCATTCCTCCTTGTTCTATTGAGGACCCACTGCAACAATTTCTTGCTGGCCTTCAGAGCATAAATCATGTTATACTCTGGGCCAGCCATGAGAGTTTTCAGTAGGATAAGCTGTGCTGTAGTGGTTCCATTCCTTCTTAAAATGGTAATTCCAATCAATAGTTGTGGGAAGGGAGATTCTTGGATACTTCCCTGTGAGGTGCTCAGTTGTTCAATGTGAGGTCAGTGTGACAATCATTTATCAAATGGAAGAAGGAAAGAAGGAGGGAGGGAGGGAGGGAAGAAAGAAAGAAGGAAGGAAGGAGGGAAGAAGGAAGGAAAAAAGAGGCAGGGAAAAAGGAAGGAAGGAAGGAAAAAAAGAGGCAGGGATGGAGAGAAGAAGGAAAGAAGGAAGGAGGGAGGGAGGGAAGAAGGAAGGAAGGAAGGAAAAAAGAGGCAGGGAAAAGGAAGGAAGGAAAAAAGAGGCAAGAGGGAGGAAAGAAGGAAGGAAAAAGAGACAGGGAAGAAGGAAGGAAGGAGGGAGGAAGGAAGGAAGGGAGGGAGGAAAAGTGAGAGAGGAAAGGATGGAAAGTATATTATGCTTTCCATTGGGGTTGAGTTTAGATTCATGACCTTCTTCTCTCAAGCACTTGCTCACACACACTAACACACAAAGAGAGAGAGAGAGAAAGAGAGAGAGAGAGAGAGAGAGAGAGAGAGAGAGAGAGAGAGAGAGAGAGTGAGAGAGAGAGAGAGAGATGGAGTTTTCAAGGACAGCATGTGGCATTTTCCTTAAAGTTGCCCAAGCAGGAAGTCACCATATTCAAAGACCCATGAAGCTGGTAGTGTTTCAAAATCTGTGCTCAGGTTTGGGATAGGATTCCCTTGGATCTGAAATCCTGGTCTTGCTTGGCTTTACAGGCCTTTCCCCATCTTTCTCACTGTTTTGTGGGTCCCCGGCAGCTGGAAACCTTTCCAAGATGTTCTTCCTATCAAGAGAAATTGGAGATAAAGACTCCATGGGCCCAGACCAGCAATCATGCCTCTGGAGATGACAGTTTGTGTGAGCTGAAGACTCACGTTGCATCCTGCTGAAGACGCGCTTGCTGCATCTCGAAGGTAAACACAGGTGAGTGTGTGTGCGTTTAAACGTATTTAATTGTAGTCTTCACTCAGCAACTGAGACAACCGCTAATGTTTGGCCTTTGTGCTTTCACCAGAAATGTACAAAGGGCTGGAAAAGCAAAAAATAGGGTAGGGGGGTTGGGAGATCTGTGTTTCTGCTGCTAACAACTTACTCACACAGGAGGTTTTTGCACAACAGTTGACTATTACCCATTGCCTCCGGTTCCCTCCCCCTCCCCCAAGTCTCACAAAGGAAAACATAATGAGTCCTGGGCAATTCAAATATTTGCCATCTCATCACTTCGAAAGCAGATTGCATTCAAAGCAGGCAAGGATGAATGTCATCCACATATGTGCAAACATTAATAAATGTATAACAGCTGATTCCCAGAAAAAAAGATAATTGCACACAGGGAGGGAGCAACTTGTACAGTTGCAAAGCAACCCTATCCTTCTCTAAACCGGTAGAAACACGTAAAAATAGATAAATAGGAGGCAGTGATTCTTCCCTTCTCTTGTTTCAGGCTTCAAATACTTTCTAACTATACTTTCTCAAATGCATTCTTTCTAACCAAAAGGCTAGTCTTGGGACAATCAATTCCCACCTCCAGTTGCATTCTGTGAATTTTAAAGGAAGAGATCTACGCCCACTTCAAGTTCTTAAAATGTAAGAATATATTTGTTTGCTCTCCTTTTGCTCGTCTTGGACTGCAGATCCTGGAGAGGTTCCCAGTATAAATGTCAAACAATATGACATAACCTGTCAAAAATAAAATAAAATAAATTAAAAAAAACATTCAGTTCAGTTTCCTTCTGAACTGGATTCCTTTGGTCCACACTGGGGACTACACTGGGGACATTATCTGCCAGAACATTCCTTCTTAAAAAAAGGAAAAAGAAAAAATAAGGTGAGGTGAGGGCTTTCCATGCCAAGCTGAATGCTGGAATTCAACAGGATAGAATAAATCCATCAAAAGAGAGGGAGGAAGGGAGGGAGAGAAGAGAAGAGAAGAGAAGAGAAGAGAAGAGAAGAGAAGAGAAGAGAAGAGAAGAGAAGAGAAGAGAAGAGAAGAGAAGAG
>BLBF01000058.1:3119510-3141337 GCA_015471245.1 Laticauda colubrina
AGAATAGAATAGAATAGAATAGAATAGAATAGAATAGAATAGAATAGAATAGATATTAGAATGAAGACCTGGATGCATTTATACAGGTAGTCCTTGACTTACCACTAGAATTGACCTCAAAAATTCTGGTAATAAACGAGACAGTTGGTAAGTGAGTTAGGCCTCATTTAGGCCACGGTTTGAAGAGCAAAGTCTGGCTGAGAAGGGCAGGGAAGAGGTAGAACAAGGGAGAGGTAGTTCAGAGGAAAACCTAGGCCCATCACCTCTTCATCCGAGGGCACACAGGGAGGAACGGAAAAGAGAGCAACGTGGGTTGCATGGCTTACGGGGAAGGAAAGGGCACTGATTCCCTTCATTAGCCACACCTGGGAATGAGAGTTTTAAAAAGATGCATGCTGCGTGTGGCAGCTGTTGGGAACAAAAGTGAGTTTATCTTGTGTTGACTGTTTATCTGTGTTCCTGGTGTCTTCCCAACCATGTGGAGTTATTGCCTGCCTTCATGTCTGGAATTCTTGCTCCTGCCCTGTTGAACTAATTACCTCATTTTGCCTTGATTGGGCTTATAATTACAGTTTTTGTTGACCATATTTTGGACTTGATTCTCTGCAGCCAAAGGTTGTTCCTGGGAGAGTTTTTCTCAAGCCAGAAAGTAACCAGGACATTGGGGGCAAAGTTGGAGCTAATAAAGGGACTCCTACTGATTATCTGACTGTGTTGCCTTTGTGCCATGCCCCTTTGGGTCATCACAAAGGGAGTCCTTGACTTCTGACTGATTGCTTAGCAATAGTTCAAAATTATGACAGACCACCCCTGAAAGATACTCTCAAACTGGTCCCTCGCAGCTGGAATCCAGGAGTCTCTGGAAATACTATACTTAAGGTAGGGAGTCCTTGACTTCTAACTGATTACTTAGCAATAGTTTGAAATTATGACAGACCACTCCTCCAAGATGCAACTGGTTCCAAACATACGATAGCCTACTTCAGTGGTGGGATTCAAATAATTTAACAAGCAGTTCTCTGTCCTAATGATTTCTTCCAACAACCAGTTAACCAAACTGCTCAGCAAGCTATCAACTGGCTGTCCTGAACTAGTGTGAACTGGCTGAATCCCACCATTGACCTACTTCATAATCCCATGTGAGATGTTCAGCAATCAGTTTGTGTTTAGTCATTTGTATAGTCCCGCGATCACAGGATTATGTTTTACAATGTTTTTATTTCTTAAAAATGGCATTTGTTTCATTTTTTTTAAAAAAAGCCAAAATGTCCCAGAGGCCTGTGCTCACCAAGGACAATGAAAAATATCCTACAAGGCAAGGTGTGCCAAAGACCATGAAGAAAATATTATCGAGGTAATAATTAAGGTGGTGGATCCATAAAATGGACCTCTGTTGAGACTAACCTGGATTTCAGAGTTATGGATGCATTTAAGAAACAATATACAACCAACGAGATAACTCTTCGAAATTGAGACTGACTATGCTCCGGGGATTACAATTTGTAATTAAACCAACCCTGAGCCCCTCTAGCAACTGAATTACAACCTTCCCATCAGAAAATGTCAGTACAGCTGAAATGAAGCTTTTTCTTCTTATACATTAAAAAAAAACCTTTTGGGTGGACAAAATGAATATGGGATGCTACCTACCAATGAGATGGGATCCATGATTTAAATTAAATTAACTGTATTCAAATTAACTGTATTCAAATTTATTTTCCTTCTGCTGAAATCTATGCTCTTCTTAAGACTTTTAATGTGTTACAGTTCTCTCTCTCTCTCCTTCTCCCTCATTTCTATCTCTCATTCTCTCTCTCTCATTTTCTCTCCCTCTCATTTTCTGTCTCTTGTTCTCTCTCTCTCTCCCCCTCTCATTTTCTCTCACACATTCTCTCTCACACACAGTCATTTTTCCCTCCTTCTCATCCTCTCTCTCATTATTTTTTTCTCTCTTGTTTTCTCTGTGTGTCATTTTCTATGTCTCATTCTCTCTCTCTCAATCTCTCTCTCTCTTTCCCCCTCCCTCTCTTTAAACAATCTGTTTGGAATAATTATAATGTATTTCATTTTCTACTCCTTGAACCATAAGCTGTGAGAGACGGTCTTATTCCTTTTCCTACGTCTTTAATTGGTTGGGAAACCCAAGACTGAATAGATTAGATTAAGAAATTACATAGGACGAATAGAAACAAAAAAGGTGAGTAAATTTGTGGAATAATATTTGGAAGTAGATAGAAGGTGGTTTTTTTTTCTTTGTTGTTGTTGTTGATGAGGATGTTTTCTTTAAAAACATACTACATTACATTGAACTGATTTCCATTCCTTCTTGATAACTATTCAGAATTTGAGGGATGTGAGTAATGTTTGTTGAAATAATTATGCATTTTCTTGCTATTACTGCACAGCACTTTTACCCATAAAAATAGGTCCCAGCTGCAACAGAAACATTCAGGCAAGACCAAGCAGACATATAAATAAATATTCATGAGACAATCCGTTCCTCCACTTCTAACATTTGTGCACAATGTTGGGTAATGTTAAGGTGACAAGTTTATGTAACAAGACCAGTTGCCTATAGACTTAAAAACTGAAATGGAAATGAAAGAGAAATGCATCAAGATGTAAAGTCAGAAAAAAAAATTAATGTCATTACCCAAGTAATGTCAAGTTGGTTTCAGAAAGAAAGTTCTACAGTAGTGTCAAAAGAGCTGTGTGGACCAAAATAGACAGGATTGTGGTCCCAGTGGCATGATCAATGGTCCACTTCTTTGTGTGTGTGTTCAATACTGATGCTTGCACAAAAGAGGTGGAACATGGGCTATGTTGCCATAACCACCATCATGTCCATTTTGAGGTGTCCTGAACATGCTGCTGTACTTATGATGTTCTGTAGAAGTGAGCCTTTCCAGGTGGCCTTCAAATGATTTGCAGACAATGTAGATAAGGATTGGGCCAAGGACTCTTCAGAAGCCAGAGTAGCATATTAATTAAGATATAAGACTAGAAGCCAGGAGTTTGGGAGTTCTAGTTATGCCTTGGGCACAAAACCTGTTGTATGACTTTGGACCAGTCGCTTTCTCTTAGCTCTTCACTTGAAGGCAGGCAGAGAAGCAATGAATGGAAACTAATCAAGGAAAGAACCAATCTAGAACTAAGAAGAAATTTTCTGACAGAAGAATTAATCGGTGGAACAGGTTCTTTGCAGAAGTTGTGGGTGCTCTATCATTGGAAGTTTTTAAGAAGAGATTAGACAGATATTTGTCTGAAATGATAAAAAGCTTATCACTGAGCAGGGGTTTGAACTAGAAAATCTTTTCCAACTGTGGTAGTGTTATTCTGCTCTAGGAAAGAGGCCACAGCAAACTTCTGAAAAACCTTGGCAAAAAAACCCTTCAAGAATTTGCCCAGGCAGCCTTGTCCAGGTAGTCTCTAAGAATCAGACATGACTGAACAGAAGAAGAAGAAGAAAATTCTGCTTTCAAACTCTGCATCTTAATTTTGAATCAGGCAAAGCCCCTGAAGAATTTTGAAGGGAATAAGCAGTACATTAAAAGGAACAAAATTCCTTAGGGTAGGATGCCCAAAATAATTCAGAACAGAAACACTTTGACAACATAAAGCAGGTTTGAAGAGTCTGATTCTTCCAAGACATCTGTTGACTTTATGGGACCCTTGCAGGGATTACAATAAAGGCAGAAATGGTCTTTTTAGTTGAGGTGCTGTACAGAAAGCAGGACCTATAAAGCAGAAGCATCTTATTTCAAAATCAGCTTATCCTTTTGTTAGAAATGCTGTTTATATAAACACCACAGAGCAAACAGAGTACCAAGTTACAGTCACCATGTGCTTTACTGCTCAACTATATTAACTGTAACAGGAAACTCAGAACAAAGAAGCATAGAGTATATACCATAGAATATATTCCAACCATAAATTCCAATACCTTCCAGTTCAGTGGGTGGGCTTGAGCAGGCTGCTTCATAGTCAAATTGATGCCCTCCCGATATTTGAGACTCCCAGTCTCAGAAACCCTTAGAGTTGGGCACATTTGCTGGAACTTGCAGGCAATGATCCAAAACATGTGGAGACAACCAGGAAGTCTATTGTTCACTGGGTTCCTCTCCCCCATAGGATTGTTTCCTGAGTTAAATCCAAGATATTGGGACCATTTCATCTAATCATTTTATTTCCCCTGCCTCTGTTTTAGAGCAAATCCCATTTATTTCCAAATTCACCCAAGGTGAGATGGAAAAGACATCACTGGTCCCTAAAATCAAGATTTATGAAAACATTTTTTTAAATTATTAATTGGGGGCTAACCAAAGAGAGTTCTATGGAATTAGGAAAACTCTGGTATTTCTCTTTCTATTTTCATCTTTTATTATCTGGTAGGAAATCACCCTGTGTTCTGGGTAAAAAGAACATTTATTCTTCAGAGGAGAGAATGATGATTCTGGCAGACATTGATATTCACTTGAATATCTGTCTCTGGACTTTCTGCTCCAGATTCCCAAGTTAGAAAATCTATAAAGAAAGCTCTGATGTCATATGCTTTTAGCAAGGAGCCATCATTGATGTACATCTTCCTTTTAAAATAAACACTTTTCTGCTGTTTTTGGAAGCTTTCAACTTTGGGCTGATCTGATTTAAATTCACAGAGCTTCTCAAGAATTTTGGTGGGCAGAAAAATCTCTCAACTATACTGAAGTCCTTAGGTGATGTCTCAGAGATGGAAGCCTTTCTCATTGTTGTAGGAAATTATTTGAAAAAAAATGCATCTGGGCCATCCTAGGCTGCATTAATAGAGGGATAGAATCAAGATCACGTAAAGTATTAGTATTGCTTTACAAAGCTGTAGTAAGACCACACTTGGAATGCTACATCCAATTTTAACATTAAAAATTTATATAGAATATAAAAAGACGTTGAGACACTGGAAAGAGTACAGAGAAGAGCAACAAGAACGGCTCAAAGTTAAAACCTATGAAGAATGGTTGCAGGAATTGGGTTTGTCTGGTCTAATGAAAAGAAGGATTCGGAGAGATATAACAGTATTTCAGTATTTGTGAGGCTGCCACAAAGAAGGGAGGGGGGTCAATCTATTTTCCAAAGCACCTGAAGGCAGGACAAGAAACAACAGATGGAAACTGACCAAGGAGAGAAGCAACTTACAACTAAGCAAAAATTCTATGACAGCAAGAACAATTAACCAGTGGAACCACTTGCCTTCAGAATTTGTGGGTGACCCATTGCTTGAGGCTTTTAAGAAGAGACCAGACAAACATTTGTCTGAAATGGTATAGATTCTCCTGCTTTAGAAGGGGGTTAGACTAGAAGACCTCCAAGGTCTCTTCAAACTTTGTTATTCTGTCATCTGAAACAAATCTCTGCTGAGAGATTTCTAATGCATTTTTAAGAGTCTGTTTCCTTCGTTTAGATATCTTAGATTTCATTTCCCATAATTTCAAACAGTATGGTTAAAGGCTGCTAGAAAGAGGCATTTAAAAAGTATCTGGAAAGCTTCAGAATGGGAAACATGAACTCACAGTAAACCAAAGCACATGGGCAGGATAATTCATATTAATCCATCAATGAAAAAGGACACAGTTGACCAGAAATGGCTTCATGGCATAGATCTTTTCATAAGAAAGAGCAAAAGATTTTCAAACCAAAAAGCAAAAAAAGGCCCATTGTCCAGCTCCCAGAGTTTGTTGCACTTGTGCACAAATGTTATTTGCAAAGATACTATTATGGAAAATGCACACCAGGAAATCCTGAGTGGAAGGCCCAAGAGATTATTTCTCCAGTGTACTAATCCAACATAAAGGGACCCACAAATATTAATAATAAAACCCTCTAGAAACCAAGGAGTCTCCACAGAGGTTTATAGTTTCCGTCCCTTTGTTCAGTCACCTGCCACTGAGTTAACAAGGTCTGACTTCTTCTTCACAATGAAGTTAGCCATCAATTTAACTCATTTTCATATTTTCATTAGCTTCTATTATTTCATTATTGTGCCAAAAGACAGACAGGGGTGACGATGGCTTGCGTTATGAGCAGCACTGCCATCATCTGAACAAGTATGTCATAAATGAGAAAGTCAACTTTTTTCCAAGGACAAAATGTTCTGCCAACATTTCTGGCATGACTGAGAATGATTTCTCATGCATAGAATTGTGATGATCAAGGAAAACTCCATGCTAGGTATTTGCCTGCAATTAGACCCCTTAATTTGAATTTCAACTAGCAAAAGAAAATGGGAAAAGGTCACAAGAATGCACCTGGAATTCTTGATATCCTATGTCCAGTTCTAGAAATTATAGACTACCGTAAGTACTTCTCAACCGTGGCAGCTTGAAAATGCATGGACTCCCAGAATTCCCCAGCCAGCTTGAAATTCTAGCACATCCCCACTTTGTGATAATGTTTCTATGAAAATTAGTTTGGCGCTTTCCTTCATTAATCCTGCAGAGCGAGATTTCATGTGTTCTGAAGCAGAGGTCTCTAAACTTGGTAACTTTAAAACTTGAGGACTTCAACTCCCAGAAATCCTCAGCCAGCAAAGGAATTCTGGGAGTTGAAGTCCACAAATCTTAAAGTGGCCAAGGCTGGAGTGCCCTGATCTGAAGAATGAGGACAATCAGTAAAAGATTTGTGTGTGATTCTTTTAGGAGTTTGGGAGACCATTGTAACTTTGCAAAGGAACACCAAGACATCAAATACATTATTTTCCCTTTACTTTGTAATGTTTTGGCTCTAGTCAGGCAATTTCCAATTTTGGCCAAATGATGGTGTAAGCAATAAAGAACAGATATGCCAAGCATGGATTTCTTTACACACCATTTGGAACACCTGGCTAATACAAAGAGGACAGTTGACCAGTCTGATTTATTATAACTGACAACATCCATAAGGATGATAGAAGGATTCATTGCTGATTTTTAAAGAAAAAAATGACTGCTGAACAATACTTCCCATTCAGGAAAATCTGAAAGGTGGCAAAGCTTAGAAAAATAAAAATTGAGTTTGTGGATAGTTAGCCAGATAACTAGATGATAAATGATATGTCAATATACAGATTTAATTCAGTTTTAAGGCTGCCCAACTCTTCAACAACTGAGGTTATCTTACAATTAAAAGGAAACATCCCACATTAATTACTGATCAGAAGGTCAACTCCTTATGACCAAAAACATAAAGGCTGTAGGATTTGGAGAACATCTGCTTCCAAAGTCTGGAAAAACAACCTGGTTTTTACCCAAAGGTGCTTTTTCAAGAGACAAGTGGACTTGCTGGTTTTTCTTTGAAGGAGTGTTGCTTCTTCTCCAAGAAGCTTCTTCAGCTCTTGGATGAGAAGCAAAACATCTTCAAAGAAAAAATAGAAAGTCCAACTGCCTCTTAAAAAAGCACCTTTGGGTAAACCATGACCTGGATGACTGAGAATTTCCATAGACAACCTGTTTTTTAAGAGTTTACAGAAAGATGTTAAGAGGAGAACAGTACAGAGCCTGGGCGGTGCAGTGGTTAGAGTGCAGTACTGCAGGCTTCTTCTGCTGACTGCCAGCTGACTGCAATTTGGCAGTTCGAATCTCACTAGGCTCAAGGTTGACTCAGTCTTCCATCCTTCTAAGGTTGATAAAATGAGGGCCCAGATTGTTTGGGGACAAGAGGCTGACTCTGTAAACTCTTTCGAGTGGGCTGTAAAGCACTGTGAAGCTGTATATAAGTCTAAGTGCTATTGCTATAGATCTCTAATGGAATGTTATTCCATTGGGCAGATGCTACCACAAAGAAGGACAACTTATACCTCCCATAAGATAGCATTTTGATTAGTGGGACCTGAAGCAAACCCATTCTGACTAACCTCACTAAGTTGGTGGAAACATATAAATAAACCCTCGAGGAGCTAGGCCCTAGGCCCTGAATCTTAACTATATAGATGAATGAATGTTTCCTTCCTCCTCCTGCCTTTTTTGAAATAGTAAAACATGGAGTCCTCCTGTAAATTTGCCTAGCAGTAGATTAGATTGTGCAAATAAAGCAATTGTATTTTTTCCACATCAAATTGAATGGATTGATGGCATTAACTGCCCTAAGAAGCCAGGATGATTCATGGCCTTTGAAAAGGGATTAAATAAATTATGAAGGATAACTCTACATACGGTTGAAAAGCTCTCCAGGAAACCAGTTGTTAAGAAGTCTTGGTACAAGGGACGTGGCACTATCTCCTGTTGGGATAAAGCAAACACTGGTCACCACTGCAGTCAAAACAAGCAAGAAAGACAAGCGAAGTGAGTTTGAGAGAGAAATGGGCAGTTGGTTTCACAAGACCAACAAACCTCAGGATCTCAGATCCCACAAAGATCTCTTTGCATTACTGTCAGCACACTGATGGAGTTAGAGATTCATAAGATATGAAAAATAGCATCTGCCAGGTAAACTATAATGTAGAATATTTATAGGGTTTTTTTTTTTTGCAAAAGATGATGCACAGCCCATAAAAACTACAGATCAAAATTATATATTTCCAAAACAGATCTTAAATCCCTCTAGAACAGAAATTAAGGTGGATGCAGAATCTGAAAGGACCTAATTGAAATAGATGAGGTTTGGTAGATGTTCAGGCTTCAATCTTTTGTTGATTTGAAATCAATATTCTGAAACATCATGGGTGAAAAGTTTTTTCTTTGAAAAAACTATCCTTTCCTCCAAAATTACATATTTCCATGTGGATGGAATGGGGTGCTCACATTGCAGCACTGGTCGAAAAAGCCCAGCAGAGATCATACTACCTGAGACTTCTAAGAAAACAACAACTGAATGAAAAACTGCTGGAAAACAACTGAATGAAAAACTTTCTACCGCTGCACCACAGAGATCATTTTAACTTACTGCACCTCTGTATGCTTTGCCAATTGCACAGGGGCAGATAGGAAAGCAGTCCAGAGGGTTAATGTCATTGCCTAGAAGATCATGAGTTTCCCTCTCCCCTCTTTGGAAGAACTTTATAGCTCCCGCTGCCTTAAGAAAGTTCAAAACATCCTCAAAGATCCCTCTCATCCTGGACATTTTTTTTTTTTTGAACTGTTACCATCTTGCAGACAGTACAAATTATAAAAACAAGGACAAATAGGCTGAAAAACAGCTTCTATTCCAGGGCAGAAACTCTTCTGAAATCTGCCATATAGTGCAGTGTTGGTGTGGTGTTGGGGGTTTTCAGTTCAATGTGTGAAGGGTGAAGGATGTGTGCTTGTGTTTATTTTCATGGTCATAGTCATGATGTGCACTGAAGATGGTGTTTGATTTTGTTGTACGAGTTGCAATGACAATAAAGTAAAGTAAAGTAAAGGATAAAACTCAAAGCAAACCCATCTTTCCTTGGCTTGAATATTACCTTAGTCATGAATTTGGTAGAAAGTGCACAGACTTTTGAAGTTTAAAAGTTGTTCCTAGAAAAAGTACTGCAACAGACATCACAACTCATGGTTACTTTAAAGATATCCTATTTCTGTCATGTTAGCTGGTGTGAACATAAATCTATCACTGGACATTTCCATATGAGTTCCAGAAGATCAATGCAACTGAATTTCTAGAAGGGAACAGGCATTCATTAAATTATAACAATGGCTCAGTTGTTGATCAGATTATAGAATAACAGAGTAACAGAATTGGAAGGGACCTTGGAGGTCTTCTAATCTAACCCTCTACTTGAGTAGAAGACCCTTTACCATTCCTGACAAATGGCTGTCTAGTTCCTTCTTGAAAACCTCCAATGATGGAGTACCCACAACTTTTCTAATAATAATTGTAATAATTATTAACTGTTACTACTTCTAATAGTAATTAATAGTTCATGTAGTAATTGCTTTCTAAGTTCATAGACATAGCTGGTCAAAGCAAGACAAGAAATGGAAGCTGCATTAATTAAGAGTTAACTGGTCACAAGTCATGCAGTATTCATTTTTTCCCTTCTCACAACAGCTGCTTTAAGGCCTTTAGCTCTTCTTATTTACACTACAACACACAACTGTAATATTCATTTTCCTTCATTGGGGACATCTGCCACAGGTTTATTAGTTTTCTCAAAACTGCAACGTCTTTTTTTCCCTTCCCCTGTTATTTCAGAGGTAAAGTTTGTATGGATGGTAAAGAAAATTTCTACAATCAACCAAAGTAAGCAATTCTGAATGAAGAAAGATGAAAGCATTTTTGGTGCAACACCAATTCTGAAGGAGACAATATCAGTAATGTTCGTAATCTTTAATACAATGCAAAATTTTGCAAACATGGACAAAATTCAATTGTTTCTCCATATTATCGAGCAATCAAAGAAAACAACTTTCCCTACTCTGGAAAGTCAGAATATGATGAGTCCCCCCAAAAAATTCTATTGAAACAAATTATACATTCTAATAAGGTAATAGTGAATGAGCTACTTATATGTGAGATTTTATGTATCCAGATGTGGGCTGTTCAGGGACAATATGGAACTATAGGCAGATACTTGGAATTACTGAGATTTGTAGACTTCTATCAAGGGGGCAAAATTCATTGAAGGACTGATAGTGAAACAGGAAGTTAGACTAGCACCTACCAAGGACTGATTGAGAAAATAGAAATTTCCCAGAATTCTTTGGGGAACCACCAGACAGACAGGAAACACAATTAGGTTAGTTTATTCCACATTCTTGCCTAGAGGTGGATCTCTCACTTCACAGTCAGGAGGCTGAGTTCAATCCTAGGTAGCAACAGGTATTTCTCTCTCTGGGTGCAATGAGCAATTGTCTACTATGAACTTTGCATAGGCCTCTGAAAGGGCATCCAGTCAGTAGATGCTCAGCTCCAATCAGTCTCCCCTACCGCATCCCAAAGAGATTACAGGATTGTTAAAAGAAAAAACAATTGTCAGTCTACATTATCAGAACCTTGAAACTTTTCTCACCACTACTTTGACTATTTGGACAATTAGGGCAGGCCTTTCCTAAGTTTCTTCCTCCAACCATTAATCAACTGAAGGTTCCTGCCTCTCTTCTCTGATGGTTTTCTAGGCACCATCTCTTCCCATTGTCCCAGAAGGTCTTCCACACAATCCATTACAACAGGGGTGTCAAACTCAAGGCCCACAGGCAATCTGGTCAGATCTTGCCTGTGGAGCCATCCTGGTCTACCCAATGCAAAGAGTGCCAGCAGTTTGGGGAGTGGCATCCATCTGGCCATGCCTACCCAGTCAGCCATGCCCACCCAATGGGCCAGGCCTGCACCCCCCTCAAGGTCCACCACACCCCTGATGCACCCCTCAATGAAATTGAGTTTGACACCCCTGCATTACAACCAGAGGTAGTATTCAGCCGGTTCACACCGGTTCTAGAGAACCAGTAGTGGAAATTTTGAGTAGTTCGGAGAACCAGCAAATCCCACCTCTGACTGGCTCCGGCCCCATCTATTCTTTGCCTCCCATTGAGTCCCAGCTGATCGGCTGGATCTTCTTTTGTTGCCCTGCAGAGGAGAACAGAGCTGGAAAGCAGGTTAGTGGGGTGGGGAGGGAATGGGGATTTTGAAGTATCCTTCCCCTGCCACACCCACCAAGCTATGCCCACCCAGCCACACCCACAGAACCGGTAGTAAAAAAACGTGAATCCCACCACTGATTACAACAATGCGGACACTGTATAGGATTTCCTTATCGGACAAGGCAATCTAGCACCATGATAATAAGCTTCTTAATTCATCCTAATCTGAAAAGTAAGAACAACACTCCAATCAGAAACTTAAACTATTGATGGGGAAGCAAGAGCTTAAGGACTCATTTGTGAATGAAGACATTGTGAATCCTTTTGAAGTGAATGCATTGCTTATCTATGATATTTTTTAAGGCCGACTTAAGAAACCAATTCACCGAGAAGATTATCTGCCTGATCTGAAGTCCTAATGCTTGAAAAAACCACAGATGCATTCACAATCCACTGAATTTGATGCTTCCAAGAAATTGCACTTTAAAAAAAAAGAAAAAAGAAAAGTCTTCCCTCAGGTTAAATGAGCTTAATTTCCCTATTTTTTTCCCATTTGTACAGAGCTAAATCTGTCCATCTGTGGCTAGCTATATATGAGTTGTTCAAGTGTATCTGAGCAGACACACACACACCACACACACACACACAAATCTCCATAGCAACTTCATCTAGCTGTTCCTCCTTGGTAACCAGTTTAGGATAATTATTTATGATATGAGCACTTTTTTTCTGTCCCTAAGGAAGAATATTTTAAAAATCTATTGCTCCATATTATAAAACAAGCAGATGACCTGATGAATATGCATATAATTTATTGCTCATCTTAATATCAAGGAAGCTTCTCTGTTGCCATCTAAAATTAAGCCATAATTCCAATGATTAAATAACTTGTACTCTGTCTGCATTTAGTTGCACCAGTGGGTGGGGAGGGAGGGAGAGAGGGAGAGGGAGAGAGAGAGAGAGAGAGAGAGAGAGAGGGAGGGAGGGAGGGAGAGAGAGAGAAATTGAGCAGCAGCAGCTTAATCGTTAAAATGGAATCATGAAATATGGCTGCTTCAAGGACAAGAAATTTTGGAGGCTCAAGAAGACATTTAAGATCTCGAACCAATTATTTTCCCGTTCATGTTATCCCTCCTAATAAGCAATAATCTGGTTTGCTTGGTTGTGCTTTCATGAGATCTATGAACCACTGTGGTTTGTTATTATTGTTCATTATTATGGCCTTTGAGTTATGACTGGCTCCATATTATTGCTTACATACCTAGATAGCACAGGACAATTTTATACCTCCCTGCTGCTGCTCTCAGGGACCAACCCTGCCACAACATACAGCGTTTCCAGGTTCTGCACAACTGCACTTCAAATCCATCAGAGGAAGACCTATGCCACAAACAAACACAACGAGCACCTAATTCATCATTATAGAGTCTACATATTGTGATGGATTGAGCTTGATGCCTTCACCTGTGTCTAGCCACCACTCCCATTATCTCTCTGTTTAGACTTTTTAAAATATTATTTTTAGAGGGTTTTAAAAAACCTTTTAAAGCTTTGTATAAGTAATGCTATGCTGTTATATTTTTGTATGCTTTTTAATTTCATGCTTTTAAATTCCAACTTCCGTATCATCTGTGAGCAACCCTGAGCACTCCAAGTGGCCTCAATGACCTTCTGAAAGGATGCAAATGACCAGCTGTCTGCAAAGAATATAAATCCTTCCATTCCCCACTAGCCTGTCAGAGCTGAAAAAGCTTCTTGGATGAGAAGTGAAACATCTTCAAAAGAAAAAACAAGAAAGTCCAGTTGGCTCTTGAAAAAGCACCTTTGGGGAAACCATGACCTGGATGCCTGAGAATCTCTACAGACTTTTAGCGAAACAGTTTGGGATGAACATCCATGGAATGGTGTGGGAGTAGTAATGGATTTCCAGAGGGAAAAAAATTGCAGACTATAGAAACCATTTGAACTACTCAGGTGACCCTGAAGACACAAGATAAACCACCAAGTGGTCTCAACAGCTCTCCAAAAGGATGCAAATGACCAGGTATCTGCAAAGAATTATGAAGTCTTCCATTCCCCACCATTCTGTCAGAGCTGAGGAAGCTTCTGGGATGAGAAGCTAAACATCTTCAAAGAAACAGCAGAGTCAGGTAATGCATTCCAGGCGCTCTGTTGCTGAAGTTGTACTTTCTGTAATCAAGTTTGGAGCAATTTACATTGAGTTTGTATCTATTGTGTGCTCTTGTGTTGTTGCGGTTGAAGCTGAAGTAGTCATTGACTGATAGAACATTGTAGCAGATCATTTTGTGTGATATGCTTAAGTCCAACCATAGGCGGCATAGTTCAAGGTTATCCAAGCCCAAAGTCTCAAGCCTGGTGATGTAGGATATTCTCTTGCGAGCAGAGGAGTGTAGTATTCTTCTCGTGAAATACTTCTGGACTCTCTCAATTGTATTAATGTCCAATATACAGTGTGGATTCCAGACAGATGAGCTGTATTTGAATATTGGTCTAGCAAAAGTTTTGTATGCTCTAGTTCCTATTGTTTGATCTGGTTCGAGAAGCAACATGTGCAGACATTGAAAAAAGCCATCACACTCCTGAATCCATTCTCCTCATGCCATTTGATCTGGTACATGAGATCAGAACTGGCGATGCCACCTGAAGAAACAATCACATTGTCTCAAATAAATCAACATTCAAATGCAGATTTCATCCAGTTTTAGGTACCACTGAAGAAGTTGATTTGTTATCTCTAATGTTTAAGGCATCACAAACAACTCCACACAACAATTATGGGGGGCATGTTGGGGAAAAGTTATTTCATTCTTATCTCTCGATAGAAATGTATTCGCCAGCATGGGAACAGAATGTTGGCTGTTTTCAACGTGTCCCTTTTAAAGATGCTACGTTTTTAACACTAGGAATTAGGGATAAAATATGCAGAGATCTCAGTTTAGAATGCAAACACCTGACTCATTAATTGTGGTTTCTCACAATGAGCCTTGGCTTGGAAATATTGGTTTTTGTTGTCAAGGCTGCTTTTGCTACAATAATAAATAAATAAACATAAAGCATATTTTAAAAAAGGAAAGAAAAAAGAAATTTTTGTGGCTTGTCCTCCTCCTTTGAACACAGAGAGGACATGTAATTTACTTAGATAATGCAATGACCTTATCTCATGATGTTTCTTCTGCTCTTTTAAATTCTGCTTTTAAATATGGTACGAAGCCTGGAAGAGTAAAGAGGGGAAAGTAATCATGGCTAAATATAAAAACAGATGCACAAGTTCTTTTTTTTTAATGAATTTTGCAACTGAGAAAGTGATTAAATGTGTTGACAAATGTGGAAGAGAAGGGGGGGAAAAGACCCTCAACTGGCTGTGTAGAAAAGATTCATAATTGTGCACATAGAACAGAATGTACAAGCTATTGGTTTCAAACGGGCCTTGAAATACTACGGTGAGAGATTGTCCAGTCTTTTCACCTCCCCTGATCTCCAGTAATAATGTTAACAGAGAGGCCCATATTTATGTACATTAGCTGTTCATTCCAGATTTATTGGAAGCTTCTAAACACATTCCTCTAAATTAGGTTACAGGCCTGCTTCAACCTTTTGTGGTCAATGGATAAATACCTACAACTGGTCTTATTAAAAGAGAGAGGTTGAGTGAGACTTTAGATAGCACACTTTTCACGGTGAGACTTTTGTGCTTCATTCTTAGGTAGAGAATTCTTAGGTACTTCATCTAATCTTTTGGTTCCATCAACTTCCAAGTGTCTTTCAGATAGTCTCAGTAAAAGTCATCCAATCAATCAATCAATCAATCAATCAATCAATCAGAATAGAGCTGGAAGGGAGTTTGGAGATCTTCTAACTCCAACTCCCTGCTCAAGCAGGAGACCCTATACCATTTCAGACAAATTGTCCAATATCTTCTTAAAAGGCTCCAATGTTGGAGCATTTACAACTTCTGGAGACAAGTCATTTTACTGATTAATTGTGAGGAAATTTCTCCTTTGTTCTAGGTTGGATCTCTCCTTGATTACTTTCTGTCTGTTGCTTCTTGTCCTGCCTTCAGGTATTTGGAGAATAGGTTGACCCTCTTTTCTTTGTGGTAGCCCCTCAGATATTGGGATACTGCTATCATGTCCCCCTTGGTCCTTCTTTTCTCTAGACTAGACAATTCCTGCAACAGTTCTTCATATGTTTTAGTCTCCGGGCCTTTAATCATTTAGTTGCTTATCTCTGCACTTTTTTCAAACTTTCAAGATTTTTTTTTTGTCATGTGGTGTAATTATTTTTGTAATGATTATCCTAGCTCAAAGGACATGGTACCGCTCCACACAAAAAACAGAATATAATCATTTCCATCTTATTAGGGCCTTCTCAGTCCTAAAACCCATGCAATGCTTTAATGAACAACATTTCACTGTCTACCTATTAAGCTCATGTTAGCAAGGAATTCAGCAGAGAAAGAATTGATCTGCAACTCTTCATAGTTATCTAGACCAACAGATGTTTGGTGCTTTGGTGGAACAGAGCACCTTCTGTCCAATGAGTGATAAAGCAAATACATAAATCAATTTCCCTTGTTTGATCCTGGAAGTTAGAAAAAAAATGAATAGCTCTCATCTTGGTCAGAAAAAGAGAGATTCATGTATGTTTGCATAGGGTTTTGCTGAAAAATATTTAGTGATTTCTTTAGCCACTCATCTCAACATGTGAATTTGGGTGACATGCATCAGATGGAAAAGGGAGATGTATATGCTGAAAGCTCATTTATTTCTCTCTTCTCCTCTGTGGGCAACAAGATCATTCAGACAAGGCATCCAGTCCTGGGACATCAAATATTTAACTTTCCATTGCTGCTTACGCAATCCTTTGAGCATTCTCTGACAAGATCAATGCAGGGAATTAATTTGAAAAGACATGATAGAGATTGCTCTGGGTGCTCTTGACACATAACTGGAGTTGACCCTTGTCTCTACACCAGAGAATATATTCTAGACAATGGAGAAGGTTGGAGTTAAGAAACACATTGGAGAAAAAGTCCCAGGTCTATCAACCATGATAACCATAGAAGGAAATTCACTCTGACATTAACAATGATGACCCAGGTCAAGTTGTTGTGTATGGTAACTATTTTATCAGCATCTCTGCTGCAGACGTGTATGTCTATGTACATACAAAGAGAGATATACACAAATAATAAAGGATTAATATAACTGTCTCTTTTGGCAAGTGGTAGGTTGTCTCTAACCATTAAAAAAAGAGGTAGCATATACACACTGTTTCTCTGAAAATATGACCTACCCCGAAAGTAAGCCCTAGCTTGGTTTTTACATGTGCACCCGATATAAGCCTTAGCCCTCCCCAAATAATCCCTAATTAAGACCCCACCCACTCCAGAGTGCAAGGAGAAAAATTAAGCTAGGATGGGGGTGGTGGAGCTGCCCTATTACTTACCTTTGGAGAAGTAGCCAGGCCTTGCACACCCCAACACCTGCCTTGCCAGCCCATTTCTTCTGCAGCCCAGCAAGGCTTCCCCAGATTGATCCCAGATTGCCTGCAGAGGACCTCAGGGAAGTTTTGCTGGCCACAGAAGAAGAAATTCCTGAAGGCCTCTGATAGAAAAAAGGAGGCCGGGGGTGATGCGTGCAAGTGAAGTTAGACAGTGAATGACATCCTCCCAAAAATAAGACCTGGTGCCTTTCTTGGTGGCAAAATATATATATATAAGGCAGGCTCTTATTTTTGGGAAAACATGGTATTGTCGAAATAAACAAATAGTTTTCCATTGCATTGGGCTGGTTTTAATGATGAATGAAATTATTCATTAATTAAATCTCCACAGCTATCTGAATTACAAGAAAACTAATACCCATAAAGCAAAACTATTTTTTTTAATACCTCTGCAGTAGACAAAATGGTGGCCACTTTCCATAGGGCTGTTCAACTGCTTCTTTTAATGTTTCCCTTTCCATGTTTAATTAATTGAAGGGAAAAAAACCCTTTGGTTGACTTCCCCAAATGTCCTTCCCAACATCTCATCCCATTTTTATTAGGGAAGATGAGTGCATTTCAAGAATCACAGTTTTCAGGAGAGAGACAAGTTGCCTAAAGGGAAATTTACTCTTCTACATAACTTGTTCTCTTTGCTGTTCCTATCTCTATCTAACAGAATTCAATTAAAAACTGCACCAACAATGCCAAGACATTCTTCCTAGGATATGAATGACCAAAAAATCAACAGAATATTTTTTTCAGAGTGAAATTTTGTTGCCCATTGAATATTTAAATAAACGTTGCATACCTACTTAGGATTTTCAACTCCATATTCTATTAAACAAGATTGGTGGCTCAGGCATTTAAGACATTGGACTTGTTGGCTGGAAATCCAGTAGTCCAAGTTCAAGATCTGATCTCGATGAGACAGGGTGAGCTCCCATCCTCACCTTAGCTCCTGCCAACCTAGCAGTTCAAAAACATGCAAATGCCAGTAGATAAATAGGTACCACTTTGCTGGGAAATTAACAGCACTCCATTACATCATGATGGCCACATGACCACAGAAATGTCTTCGGACAGTGCTAGCTTAATGGCCTTGTGAAATAGAGATGAGCATCTATAGTCGCCAATAACCAGAGGAATAAAATCTACCAGTTTTTTTTTTTTTTAACCTTCATTCTATCAAGCAACAACAACAAAAAGTATCTTTAACATTGGGGTATGTTTGTTTGAAGGGTTTGGAAAGAACAAATGGAATGGAAGAATGCAGGAAGTCTTCGTCTTTTGTTTGAATGCTAATGGCATGCAATTGTCATTGTAAATGACTAACTGACCATTGGCACATGAGTTATTTCCTGGGATCTAATCTCCAGAACATTCAGTATTTTTGGCCAATTTTTCTTCCTCTCTTGCATAGGGAAGCTGTAATGAAAAACTGGGGTTGATGTCTTGTCGAGAGAAGCAGCATCAAGCTAAAACACCTCCCATAAAGATTTTGGCAAATAGAAAAAGGTTAACAAATGTTTGGGGAATTTTTTTTCCCATCAGCTATGATTGGCTGGGATTTAGCAGTGTTTTTAACCCTTCCTACCATCATTCGAGACCTTCTAAATCTCATTTAATGGGCTGGCACCAGCTCAGTTGGAAATCTATTCTTTGCCAACATTTGATATTTACCAATTGAAAAGAGTGCTTCTGATAACCGATTTGGGAGGAATACCAAGCATGATCTGGTAGAGCTAATTCTGCCTAATTTATGGCTGCACAACTGCAAAGTGGTTAATTTTCAGAAACACCTGTTTTTTTTAAAAATAAATAAATAAAATCAAAAATCTAGAGATAATCAACTATGTATTTTTGTCAAGAGAGATTAGCAAACAGGTGTTGATTAACTAAACTCCAATGTCAGATGCAACAGGAATGAGTGTTTTTTTTTGAGGGGGGGAATCTGACTTCTACCTGTCTTTCATCAAAGAACAGAGTCAAAGAATCAGTGCTGGAAGGGACCTTGGAGGTTGTCTAGACCAACCCCCTATCCTTAAACATCCCAGGCAAATATTTGTCCAAACTTTCATTGAAAACCTCCAATAATGGAGCTCCCACAACTCCAGGAGGAAATCCATTCCACTGATTAATTGTTCTCACTGTTAGGAAATTCTTCTTTGTTCCCAGGTTGGATCTACTGTACCTTTGGTAAGTTCTTCCAATTGCTTCTTGTCCTGCCCTCAGGTCCTTTGGAGAATAAATCACCATCCTCTTCCCTTTGATGGCCCTTCAAGCATTGGAAGATACTATCATGTCTTCTCGAAGGCAGAGGTGGTATTCAGCTGGTTCTGATCAGTTCTGGAGAACTGGTAGCGTAAATTTTGAGTAGTTCAGAAAACTGGCAAATCCCACCTCTGACTGGTTCCGCCAACCCATCTATTCTCCACCTCCCATTGAATCCCAGCTGATCGGCTGGGTCTCCTTTGGTTGCTCTGCCCAGGAGAACGGAGCTGGAAAGCAGCTTAGTGGGGTGGGGAGGGAATGGGGGTTTTGCAGTATCCTTGCTCTGCCACACCCACCAAGCCACACCTACAGAACCAGTAGTAATTTTTTTTGAATTTCACCACTGCTCTGAGGC
Organism: Laticauda colubrina; assembly: GCA_015471245.1. Lineage (NCBI taxonomy): Eukaryota > Metazoa > Chordata > Lepidosauria > Squamata > Elapidae > Laticauda > Laticauda colubrina. Next base: position 3,139,155 of record BLBF01000058.1, read on the forward strand.
TTCTCTTCTCCAGACTCAGAAGACCATATTTGATGTTCTTTTCTGCACTCTTCCTAGGACCTCAGCATCAGAATTATGCCACAAAATCCTTGGCTGCACCTCTTCAATTTAGAAGGAGAAATAATTTTGGAAGGGAAATAAAGACTGGGAATCCCCAACCATCAACATTCCAACCATTTCAAAGCTGAGCCACAGACAGTTGTTGAATGGGAAACAGCAGGCCTGCCAGGACTGATAGAAGAAGCAGCTGAACCAGGAGTGGATTTGGAAGAGAAAGAGAAAAGGAAGGAATAAGAAAGTGAGAACGAGCCAAGGAAGATTTTCTAGCCAGATAACTTATTGTTTTCTGTAGTATATCCTATTGACAAAAACCAGGATAAAATCAGTTTGGGACCATAGAAAAAATTCATTGTTCACAAAATGGTTGTACTCTGAACTGTAAATTTGGATACTTGCCATGTAGCCATGCATAGTAATAAATTCCTAGTTTTAGAAATATTGTTGTATCACAGACATTTGTTAGTTCTTCCTTTCCCTTCCCTTGACAACCATCTTTCAGATTATTTGACATCTAAAATGTTCTCAACCATCTTGGTTAAGAGCATGAAACCCAGATTCTAAGCAAAGCAAGATAGAAGTTCTACCTTTTGAATATGTTCACAACCTCATTCATCACTTGATATATCTTTTATGTCCTCTTTCAAACACCTTGCCTATGGCAACCTGAGCTAAATATGCAAATATGAGAATAATACAAAAGTTAGGCATCTCTTATGAAAGAGTGTTGTGGTTCACAAAATGCTCCCTCTTTACAGTGTCAACTACATGCAGTTTCAAGAATGTGAAATTGAAAGATAAGAAGCAAAGAGAACACCATTGGCATTTTGAAAAACTAGCAACATATATCAAAGTCAAGTGAGGTGGAAAGGAGAATGTGGTGAGGTACAGAAGAAAGGGTGATGTAGATGCAAGCATAATGAAAAGCAGAAATAAAAACAGAAAGAAGAAAGAGAAATAAGAATGGGGGAAAGAAAATGGAGGGAGGAGGAGGGGGAGGGGAAGGAGGAGAAGAAGAAGGAGGAGGAATATGAGGAGGAGGAGGAGATGATCAAATCAATGCTCTTCCTTTGCTTCCTTTTTTCTTTCATTATTCCATTCACCAACATTATCCAGCTTCACAGGATAGGCATAATTCAGATTAAATATAACTAATCTAATGTATCCCATGATTAATTCAAGCCATTGTTTTCATGTAGAGAAGTCATGGATGTTCTCCTGACTCTAACTCAAAGGAAAGGTGATCTTTTCATATCCCTTTGTCTAAAACTCCCTTCCGTCTTCATAGTAATTTTGATCAATATCAACATATGCGGATAAAGGAATAGCTGAGGTTGATTTCACAGCTTCTTTTTAAAAAAAAATCCTGCCTCCATACTTAATATTACTTTTCTTTAAGCAACCAGATTAGATATGTATTTCAGGCAAGCTTGGAAAATCAGCCCTCCAGAGACAGTTGAGGGATGTTCAAAGATGACTTGTCCTTCAAAGGAGGTGATGACCGAATAAATCTGCTTCTATTTACTCTCCTATCACAATCCTATCCTCCAAAATGGCTGCCTCTCCAAGAACAATATGGCAATTCTTCACTAATTCTACAAGAGAATCTCAAATGAGGACTTCATAGCATCCATTCCACCCTAGAATTCCCAGGACCCTTTGAAGATCTCATCTCATGACTATGTCTACATAAAGCTCAGAGAAACACAATCACTCAGCTGGAGGGAATAAAAATTTGCCCCCTTCACCTTTACTTTTGAAGAGTACAGTATGGCATTTCTGGAAATATTGAACCTTTTTAAAATAATGATAATTTCCCAGCAGTCATTAAAATACTGTGTAGCTTTCATTTTGTATGATCAGGAATAGATAAGAAAAGGGATTTATTACCTCATGATTTTTTTAATTTAACTTACCTTAATCAATGTTGACATTTTATGCTTTTCAAATAATATTTATTTCCATGCTGTGCTTGGGAACTGAGGCTAGAGGCTGACATGGATTTTATATTCTGAGATACAAAAATGAATGGGCAAATGAAGAGGGAAAGAGGGAAAAAATTAAATATTTTTCTATGTATGTGTGTATGTGTGTATGTGTGTGTGTGTGTATATATATATATATAT
>BLBF01000058.1:3141753-3159745 GCA_015471245.1 Laticauda colubrina
CAAAGCTCAAATATCATTGTTATTGATAATCCTGACATTTACAGAGACTTGATGGCCAAAATAACCAAACTGGATGACACTGATGTAGGGAAGAAAAAAGAGATTTTTGGTTTTGCAATACTTTTAGGAGCTGAGGCCGTTTCTCCTTCAGGTATCAAGTAGAATGGAAAGTAATGTAATAACAAAGGGCATGAGACTCTGGAAAGGACAACACTATATCATCTATGGATCCAGTAAATTAACTGTGTAGGAGTTTGTCTTTTCTTTGCTACCTTTTTTCCCCCTGTTCTCAGAGAAAACCTGACACAAGTTGCTAGGAATATAATCCAAGAACTGTACACAACTCTCTTCATAAATCATCTGGTGAGGCTCTCGATGCTTATAATGAAGAAAAAGGAAGGAAATAGTTGAGGGTCCAGGTAGAAAATTCTCCCCCTGCTGCAATTAATATTTTCCCTTCTTCTTCTTCTTCTCTTCTTTCCTCATGGCTTTACAACTATGTATTTATTTTACCCCATCTTTATTATTTTTATAAATAACCCAAGGTAGCAAGCATATATAACACTCTTTCCTTTATTTTCTCTTCAACAACAACCCTATGATATTGGTTGGGCTGAGAGAGAGGGACTGGCCCAAAGTCACCCAGTCTCATGTTGAAAGTAGGATTCGAACTCACCATCTCCTGGTGATTGGCGCAAAGTCAGCAAATTGGTTTTCATGCTTAAAGCAGGACTAGAACTCACTGTCTCCTGGTGAATGGCCCAAAGTCACTCAACTAGCTTTCATGCCTAAGGCAATGCTAGAACTTGCCATCTCCTGGTGATCATGGCCAAAAGTAAGACTAGAACTCACCTTCTCTTGGATTTCCACCTTCATCTATCTCAGCAGTTGACTTTCCTGTGAGCAGACTTATTTCTAAATGTTGTGTAGTGAACTAAAACTTCTTCTGATACATCTAAATCAGGGATGGGATTCAATTTTTTTAACAACCGGTTCTGTGGGTGTGGCTTAGTTGGTAGGCGTGGCTTGGTGGTCATGTGACTAGGTGAATGTGGCTTGGTGGTCATGTTATTGGCTGGGTGTGGCCAACTCAATATCACTCACATCGAGGTACATATCTCCTCACCTGGCCTCTCATGACTGTGGGGATGCTGCAACAGTCATAAGTATGAAAAATGGTCATAAGTCACTTTTTTCAGTGCCAATGTAACTTTGAATGTCACTCCACACAAGCAAAGTAAACTCCAGAGACATTCCAGGAAGTCTAGTCCTGCCAAGAATGTAGTAAGGGTTAACGGAGAGGCAGTTTCTGTAAGCAACACCAGAATGTTTCCTTCCTGCCTTCCTCACAGGATTAGCCCTGTAATTCCTTCTAACAACCAGTTCTCTGAACTGCTTAGAATCTTAATAGCTCATTCTAGCGAATAGGTGCGAACGGGCAGAATCCCACCCCTGATCTAAATGATGTGTTTCTGTATTTTTCCCTGTACGTGTGAATTGCCCAACCTCAGTGCAGAAATGACAGAGTGATGGGTGCAGGCATACTCCAAGCTGGCTTTTTCATTACTTTTCTCCTGCCACTGTATAACAATCATTTGCTCGTCACGAACTTCCAATTCAATCTTACAATTGTGTCACCATTCTAGGTCAGCAACCATTCAAATGCCAACGTGTTTGTCTCATTGGCAGGGAGCCAAGGTGTTCACTCCTGTAACTGAGCCAATTTACAGCAAACTGGGCAACACCAAGCAGGTATGTCTTTTTCTGTCCCTTTGGCACTTGTTTTGTGCTGGGGCAAATTAGGTTCATACGCTGGTTAATAGCCAGGCAGAAGTATTGTAGAATTTCTTGTCAAGAAAAGGTGAGGCTTGATTTTTTTTTATTCCAACCAATGCTGCGGGGTTTTTTATTTTTTAAGTTCAAACCTTATATGTTCAGGACACTTAGCTATAAAAAATATTAAAAACCCAGACCAATAATTTTTGCACTGAATCACTTATTGCACTCTGCATACATAATTTAATAAAAACAGGGAGCACATAAGAATGAGTGGATCTGTTCTCACAAACCTACCTTTTATTTTATTATAGCTCCATTTAGAGTTGAAGAACCACAGATTTATGGATTTGGGAGCAACCCAGTGGATCTTCTAATCTGGTTTTGTGGCATTGGAGGGAAACCATCCTTGAGAATTTGCTGTTCAGATTTTTCTTAAAAACCTCCTGTGATGGAGAACCCCAAAACTTTACAGATAGACCTTTCCACTGTCATAGAAGATCTTACCCTCAGGGACCACAGGCATCTATGAAATAATTCTGCTAGTTTGATCCAGCATATTTTTATGTTCTGGGAGGAACAGAAGGATGCCTGCATGAAAATTAATGCACATATCAATGTGGGTTTCTCTCTCTCTCTCTCTCTCTCTTGGCATGGACTTTCAACAACATAAGCGATTTCTCAAGTATTTTCCTTAATGTATGGTATTTTTGTCTGTATTTTCACCGGCAAACCCTATTTTGGTATGAATTTTTCGAGCTGCAAACTGTGTTGTCATATCATGAAAAACACAAGTTTGTTCTGTGTCATGGAGAGAGGGAGAAGAGACAGACTGTGAATGTTTGCATTAAAATAAAATGTTCTAAATAATTTTTTTCCTCCATCTCTACTTGGGTAGACATGGACTCATATGGCTCACTCCCCCTCTTTCTCCCTCTCCTCTCTCCCTCTCCCTTTCCTTCTTTACCCTCTCCTTCCTCTCCCTTTCCCTTCCCCTTCCTCTCCCTCTCCTCCCTCCCTCCTCATCTCTCTTTGTCCTCCTCCCTCTCTTCTCTCCCTCCCTCTCCCTCTCCCTTTTCCTCTCCTCCCCCTCTCCCCCCTCTCCTTCCTCTCCATTCCTTCTCCTTCTCCCTCCCTCCCTCTCTCTTTCTGTGAATTTCCAGCAACACCAGTGCTTTTAAACTGTTATCTACGACTATGGTTATTCAAATTTCACACTGGCAAGAGAACAGAGCTTTAATTTTTCCCATGTTGCATCTCTGTTTTGCATCTTCTGCCATCCGCTCATATCAATAATTGATATCTACCATCTACCACCACTCAAAACGATTCGCATCCACCTGAAGTCACCTGCAGGCCTTCAATATTGCTCAACTGGATCTTCTGCAGGAATCTTCTCCCTGTAGCTCCCCTGGCTGTTGCTGAACTTCAGCGGTGTGACTCACTCGATTACACAGAACCTGCCTCTCTCTCAACCTGACCTAAAATAAATCTCTCCTTTTCGCATGCAAAGCAACCAGCCTTTGTAGCTATCATGGCTGTCTGCAGAAAGTCTTCCAGAAATAACCCGTCACTCGCCGAAAGAGAGAGGGCCCAATGGTTTTCAAAGGCTAGAGAGGATTAATAACAAATGATCCCACCATTCCTACCCAAGGATGTAGGCAGATGCCTTCAGAATCCATTCCTCTGCACGGTGTGGCAAACAAGATACGATCATGCTAATTGAATTTCCTAAGGATCCCTCCAAATTTAGACAGACAGGCATTCTCATGACCCTGGACATCCTTCTATCATTCTGGGTCTGTTGGTCAGATCCCGCAGTCCTGAAAATCAAGGTTGAATGGAAGGGAGCCTACTGCTTGTAAAAAATATCAGACATCTTAAGTGGAAAATAGAGGATTTGAACGCTTTCGGGCGCCATCTACTGTCTTTCTTTTTACCCGCTGAAAGTTCTACAGCAAATAAAATAAAATAAAATAAAGCAATTTTCCCTTTGCAGGCTGTGAAAAGCACAAATGCAAAATGGAAGAGTTAATGTATGGCATTGTTAATTGCAAAACATTGTAACCATTATAGTCAAATCAATAGTTACATGGATTAGACTGCGTTAATCCTACACGTTCATTATCACCCTTGAATAAAACCTAGTTGTTTTATTTCCTTCTTGTCATTCTGTATTTCTTATTTAGGGTAGATCTTTGTTTTTTGTTTTGGTTGTTGAGCTTCATTCTGCCTTTGTGAGATTTTCATTTGCTTCTACTTTTATTAATGTTGCCAATCAATAATAACAACTGTAATATATATAACGGGCTAATATATATAACGCATATTTATTTGGAAGAAATTGCTACAGCGGGCAAATAAGCATCAGTTATTGGTGAGGTGGAAAGATTTCAAACTTTCCTTCAAAAACAAGTAACACTAAATGGTTTTACAAATACACTCCTAAGTCTATGTGTGGTTTCATGCATAAAGCTATTAATTTGGATTAATCATGCATTATTAAATCAGAATCAATTTGTTTCACAAGATAAACCAAATCGTGCATTATGACTGATAGGCTACAATGGCTGAGTTTGCACCTTACGAACATTCAAAAACATACAAATCACCTTCTGGCTTAGCATTTAATAAAAATGTGAGCTTTCTGCTAAATATACCAAACATTTAAAATCTGGGTTCAATTGAAATTATCGGAATAACAGAGTTGGAAGGGATCTTGGAGATCTTCTAGTCCATCCCCCCTGCTCAAGCGAGGAAATCTTACACCATTCCAGTCAACTGGCTGCCCAGTCTTTTCTTGAAAACCTTTTTTGTATTGATGGTTGCTATGCACTCAATGGATGATTATTTGAGGACTAAGAGGGAAGGCAAAGTGCTGGTGGAGTGATGGACTCATGTTGATCAAACATCAGCATGATGATGGTGGTGATGATATCCAGTCATTAATTGTGTTTGACGGTTCTTTTTTTAAAAAAGATATTTTTTATTGAATAAACCTTAAAAACAGAACACAGTGCAACTTTCTTGGCCATCATTTTGGCCATACAAGCTATAGTATAGAAATACATATAACAGTTAATTTTCCTTTTTCCCTTATGTCATTAGTATAGTGCTAGTTGCATATTATTTCTATTTACATTTATCTACAATTATATACATATTTACAACCATCTTTTATACTCATGCATTTGTATTATATCATATTTGTTCATTATATTCATTCTCTTTAGGTTACAGAACTTTAGCTTTCATTCTTATAAAGTGTCAACCCTTTCTTTCTTTTTCCTTGACTCCAAACATTGATACATTTTACTCCAGACTTCATAATTCTCCGTCTCATCCTTATCTTTGATTTCTAAAGTTAGTCTGTCTGTGTTTGACAGTTCTATGGGTTAGGTCTCTCCACATCTTCCAATCCTACACTACTTCTTTGAGTTTTTCTATATTCAGGCTACTATCAGATTTGATGGTGTCCAGGCACCCCATTCTTTGATGTTACTTTTGAGTATTTCTGTCCTTCAGCTCTTTTTCACCACTCGAACAATCTGGGTTCTTTACCATCTTCTGGAATCTTGATGTTCTCCAGGACTAAGTGAAAGAAGTAGTTGGTCTAGATATGTTGAATCCAGGGAAGAAATGGACTCATTGTATTTGCTACAACCTGGAAGTACTGCTCTCAATTCTTGCCTGTTGATCTTGTTCCTTCTTTAAGAAGGTCTAAAAGAGAGTCAATTCCCATTGAACACCTACTAGATGATGAGATTCATAGAAGGACCTCCTTATACACCTTAAATCTGGGCAGTCTGGTAAGTGGGAAGGTGGTTTTTCAAAATGTAACTGTCTATCTTGGGATGGAATCTAACTGAGGTATGTTTTGTTGGATGACACTGAGAAAAATGCGAGCAATCTTTTCTGAATCCAGCCCATTTCCCCCCTCCCCCTGTTTCCATTATAACTGGCATCAAAATGAACATTATCTAGTGATGTCACTCTGTTGCCCCTAATTTGGGGCAACTTTTAGCACTTCTGTTTATGCTTTCTGTTTTACTGCCAATGCATAAGGGGAAAATGAATTATGATAATGTCAATCAGGGGGCACATTCATCTATTGAATGCTGAGATTTCTTTTTATGGATTTTGCTTTTGGGGAGAAATTTATGAATGACATGCCTTGGTAGATAATGTAAAACAAATGAAAATAAAGTAAGCTTGTCTCAATAGGCACAGAAGCAATTCCAAAGTTTATTATGTCTCCAAAATAGAAGGGAGGGGGGAGATGTTGTACATTGACTACCAATAGAGCTGTGAACAGGGTTCATGGCCAGCCAGTATGACTTAAATAGCTTTATCTATTCTTTATGCACAAGAAAAATCTTTCTTCTGCACTTGGGAAATGACTATTTCTATTGTCCCAAAGGTACTTTTCTAAAGGGCAACTGGACCTTTGTGTTTCCTTAACACATTTCACTTCTCATCCAAGAAGAAGCTTCTTGGATGAGAAGCAAAATTTCTTCAAGGAAAAACAAAGTTTTGCCTTTTGAAAAAGCACCCTTGGGACAACCTGGATGACTGAGAATCTCCATAGTCATTTTTTTGAAAATGTTTTGCTTCTCATCCAAGAAGCTTCTTCTGTTAAAACTGAAGAAGTTTCTTGGATGAGAAGCAAAATGTTTTAAAGAAAAAAAAATTAAATATATGTAGTTCAGAATGGAAGAAAACTTCTTGGATGAGAAGCAAAATATTTTCAAGGAAAAACAAAGTCCAGTTGCCACCTTTGGGACAACAATGACCTGGATGGCTGAGACTCTCCATAACTATTTCTATTGCTTAGTTGCTGCTATGGTTTGACCTTATGAGTGGCTTTCTTGGCTGGTGCATTCATAATACAGATCTCCCATGGATATTGATAGACCTGGGTTCAGGTTTTACACCATGCCATAAGTTGAGTTAAACATAGTTTTGTTTTAATCAAGCAAAGATTTGTCACCTTAAGATTATTTAGTTCATTCTAAAGCATTTTATTTTGCAAAACAAAATATGTCCTCCGCTGGTCTTATCCATTTTAAAATTTATTTTAACAGAATAACAGAGTTGGAAAGGACCTTGGAGGTTTTCTAGTCCAACTTCTCACTCAAACAGGAAACCTTATACCATTTCAGACAAATGGCTGTCCAATCTCTTCTTAAAAGACTCCAGTGTTGGAGCATTCACAGCTTCTGAAGACAAGTTGATCCACTGGTTAATTGTTCCAATTGTCAGGAAATTCCACCTTACTTCTAGGTTGCTTCTCTCCTTGATGGATTTCCATCTTTCTTCTCCTGCATGAGAAGACATAGAATGACATAGAGTGAAGGCAGGATTGAACCTGATTTATTTTTGCTTCTATCAAATGAGAAGTACTCAGATATCCATCATGTATTTTTAGTATACCTAATTTACACCCCAGTCTAATGAAGTCAACATCCCAATTTCTAAGGGATTTTAATGCTTTTCTTCCTATCCTCCGATTTACTGTGTTTAACAGCTGATTCACTGTTTTAATTTCCCAGAATCTAATGTGATACATTGAGACAGTTTGCATTGTTGTTTGCCCTTTGAACACCAGGCATTTCAACATCTTCTCTTCCCCCACCAAACTCTTTCATCTAATAAATGTTTCATGATAAGAGAAAATTATAGCTGAACTCAGAAAGGAGCTTCAAAGCTTAGAATTAGCACAACTGTTCCTGTCACACCAAAAAATATTTATTTTGGGTCGCTATACGATGCCATGCTTTGCATTTTTGGGACAAAAATTTTTTTTGTGGTTTTTCTCTGAAGTGGGACAGACACAACCCCCTTCCATCCTTTAGACTAACCATGAACCAAAAAGTGGAAGCCCCAGCACTAAACAAACATTGATTTGATTTGAAGTTTCATTTTGTGGATAACGCTCCTGTCATCCATTAAATAATGTATGACTTCTGGCACATTAAAATTTATAGTACAGTAAAAATGTTTGCTCGTCTTTCTGAAGCAACACGTATCAAAGGTTTGTAGGGATCACACAATCTCTGGAGTGTAATTAAAGTTGTGGCATTATATAACTCAGTTACTGAATTAAATATTCTAACTGGTTTTAACCCTATGTCAATGGAATATGGGCAAAGTGTAGCTTTAAATATATTTTGAAAATATAGGCAAAAGCAGGCATCATGTTTGATGTCAGCCAAGGGACCAATGGATTGCATTTTCTCAGGATTATCCCCCCCAAAAAAAGGATTAAAACAAACCAGGTTTATCACACTGTATAAATGACAGCCATTAGACCTTTAGATAACTGGTTGTGTGTATGTGTATTGTTGAAAAAGATAGTGGAGCAACACAGGTTTCCCTGGAACCAAACCCTCTGTCAAAATAACAAAAGCAGTGTCACATTATCACAATGCAAACATTTGTATATGTGTACAACATTATAATCAACAGAAGAGAATATTTGCAATTCAGGGTTGAATTGTGGGGGTCCTGGGTGCTTTCCGAGCTTCTTGTAGGTGTTTCATTATCCAACTGGGTAACATTATCATTGCTAGAAGGGACTGGTATATAAACAGAAAGCAAACCCCACTTCCTTTTAGCACTGATTATGGTACCCAGTTGGGTAATGAAATGTCTGCAAGAAAACAAACAAGCTCAGAGAACAGCAAGGTCTCCCAAATTATAATCCTCATACAAAAAAGGAGTTTTCCATGTTGTTAGGGTACACTACTACTGCCCATAATTTTTCTCCTCTTATCTCCCTCCTCCCTCCCTCCTCTTCTAGGAAAAGGTATTGCATAAATCTGTATAAATCTTGCCCATTCTATCTCTAGGTTACCAAGATTCTGCATTCTTTCCAATTTAAAATGGATTTTTAAAATGCTTTATTTAAAAAAAAACCCACATGTGGATTGGCTTGTTGTTTGCAACCTCTTCTGAACTATGGAGATTTTGCGCACAAGTTAACTTACAACACAATGTTTTAACATGCATTTCTCCAAAGGGCTTTTATTTTATCTACATTTTCCCAATGACCTACTTTAGAACATTTAGCCAATGTAGTTTTGCAAACCAACTGTGAATTTCTGTTATAACCGGCTCTTTAAAAATAACAATAAACAAATCAGAAATATACATATGTATATATTTTGAAGTCCTTGCCCTTCCCTGTCTTCTCCACAGACAGTAAATATTAATCCACTCTGTTCAATTTTTCAGCCTTTTCTGTTCTGACAAATACCCATTCTGAAGGGTCTCCAAAACCCACTTTAATAGTAATCCATGCTAGAAATCTTTTCACTGTAAGCAGGAATGGCATTGTTTGAAAGTGTTCTACCTGCCCAGGTGTTTTGATGTACTGCAAGTGATCTGTTGTATGGTCCTACATTATTTCTGGGGACATTAGTATAGCTGTAAAATATGGATTGTACATTTCACTTTCTAATTGCATTTTAGGTCCAAACACAATGGTGTGAAGTTACCTGTGGCTTGTCCCTTCATCTCAACAATGTCTGCACTAGCTCTTTGAAGTTAACAGAATAACAGTGTTGGAAGGGACCTTGGAGGTCTTCTAGTCCACCCCCCTGCTCAATCAGGAAACCCTCGATCATTTCTGACATATGACTGTTCAATATCTTTTTAAAAGCCTCCAATGATGAAGAACCCACATGTTCTGGAGGCAAGCCATTCTGATTAATTGTCCTAAATGTCAGGAAATTTCACTTTAATTCCAGGTGGCTTCTCTCCTTGATTACCTTCCATCCATTGCTTCTCATCTTGCTTTCTGGTGCTTTGAAAAATAGTTTGGGCCCCCTCACCTTTGTAGGACCCCCTCAAATATTGGAAGACTGTTATCATGTCACTAAACCTTCTCTTTGTTAGACAAGACATGCCTAATTCCTGCAACAATTCTTCATATGTTTTATTCTTCAGTCTCCTAATCCTCTCATCTTCCAATTTGCAGGCAAAATTATTGTTGTTGATGCTGCTGCTGCTGCTTTTTTGCATTATGTAAGCACTGGCTTGGCCTTTTAAGATCTTTCCCAAATTGTGTGCAGCGTTGACATTTGGGTTCCTGGCATCTGCCTTATTTTCTGTAGCAATCGTACCACTTCATTGTGATGTTAGAGCCATTGGCCAAATCTGTCCCATCACACACACCCTACTAGCAACAGAACAACGGATGGACCACACAAAGCACTCGAGCATTGAGAGAAGAACTGTTTCCTCTCCTCTTCTAGTCATGCTTTCCTCTGCTCCGCTCATGCCTGCCAAGGCTGTTTTTGAAAAAAATGAAATTAAAATGTCAAATGCCAAAGAATGCTGGTTTAGGCTGCATTCCCTTCCTATGGATGACAGTTACACAGCAGATGACCCATTCAAAGAGGGCCTTTGGCAACCTTACAAGAGGGAAAAACATGCCCTTAACAACTGAGGATGGATGCGGTGGAGGATGAATTTGGACAGAAGTCAGAGGAATGGGAATGGATAATCTTCCAGGCAATGTCCTAGCTTCCATTCAAATAGCAGTGCTCAAACTCAGTTTAACCCTTGATGTTTGCCAGGGGCCACAGCTCTGGGAGCACCCTTTGAGATTTATTCCCTGGGAAAAAGTCTCATTTCTCCTCCATCCAACCTAATGATGACAGAAGGATGCCTCAGTTCAACCCTGAGCTCCAAATAATCTCTGGTATTGGTATTTTGCAGGGTTTTGTTAATACCACCTTTCACTCAAGATAGAGACAGGATTCATTGTGCTTCTTGTCTGGACACCTTGAAAGACTAACATTCATTTTGAAAGTACTATACTTGCTGTACTTGAGATCCTCTTAGTCCCTTGCTGGTGAGAGCAATCAAAGTTCTACATTCATGAAGAAACACTCTGAAACAGAACCAGTAATTACAAGTCAGCATACTTTTTCACAGTCTATGAGCATCCAAAATAGACTCATCTCAGTTTTAATAACAGAATAACAGAGTTGGAAGGGACCTGGGAGGTCTTCTAGTACAACCCTGCTCAAGCAAGAAACTCGACACCACTTCAATCTCTTCTGAAAAACCTCCAATGTTGGAACATTTACAACTTTTGGAGGCAAGTTGTTCCACTGATAGATTGTTCTCACTGCTACCAGCAGCATATTCTGTTTTGCATTGTTTTCTATTTGTATATTACTTCTTTCTTCCATGAGATCAAGGTCTTTACATGGATTTATGAACCTCACTTCTAGCAGGATATCTCAGAAACCATGAAGTATGTCCACCTAGTATGTCCATCTAGCAGCTTCCACATATTATCTTCCTTGTGTTCAATCATCAGTCATTGCAATGCCATTTGTAAGTCAGTTCATAAACAGGAGAGATAGATTTTTCAGTTCCCTTAGTTGAAGGGAGACCAAATTAAGGATGGCTAATTAGGCTAACTAGACCATAACTCTGGTATTTTCCATCAAAGATGAGCAACAGTGTCACCAAGATTGAATAGAAAGGGGAAAGATGGCACATATTACTATCCATCCATGTAATGAAAGTTGTCATCCATCAAGTTCTACCAGTAAAGCAAAAATAACTCTCTAGAGACCAAAGTTGCCAGTAGAATTGTTTTTTCTGTTTTTCTTATCTGATGAAAAGGGGTTTAGGGGCTCAATATACAATCTGACTTGGAACCTGTTCTGACCTAGGCTTCCTGAGAAAGCATAAAACACAATCTTAGTCCCAGCAAAACCCTCTTTTATTTCCACGGCTGTGAATTACATTCATTCACAGCCTGCAAGGCTTCACACAGCTTTTCAGGGGGAATGCTTATAAACACCCATCTTATCGCACTTGGAATGTGGCCAGAGAACTAATTGTCAGATGCAGGGCAAGGCCAAACTTGACACAGAGTTAACAGGATTTTTCAAAGCTTGAATCGACCAGATGAACTAATTGCTTCCTGCAAAAGCTCACGTCCTGTTCGCTCCTCTTTTATGTCCTATGGGAGGGGCCAATCATCTTCGAGGTGTGTGGTCTTACTCCTGAGTCGACCCTGCTTTCTCACTTTTTCTTGTCTTCTGGTAGCCCTGCATATATGCAGGCTGGGAACCGGTTCCCGAAACTCCCCCGCCTCACTGCTTTCTGAGTCTGAAGGCAGCTGGTGACTGCCAGCCTGCTCTGGTCCCATCCCTGCCTCTGATGCAGAGCCCTCATCCGAGCCCTCCTTAGCCTCTAAGACTGGCCCAGGTTCCTCCCCAACCTCCTTGCTCCTATCCAACTCTGCTGCCAGCTCCATCAGCTGCTGGTAGGCCACAACAGAATCAAACACCTGAGCTCCATAAAAATTTGATTCTGGCTAGCAATTAACAGTTTCACGTCCAGCATGGGAAGTCAAAACCAACCCATTGGAGATAATCAGCTGGTCCTCTCCACACCAGGAATCTGTCTCTCCCTTCAAGTTCCTTCCAGGAGAAGTGAGAAATAGTCAACTCTCAGATGTCTGTGCTCATTTTTCCTTTATTTATTTCTTTATTTTTGGCTATAATGTCTCAACCTGGGACACTTGTCAGGAATTGATTGCAAACTGAGATATGTTTCAGCCTATTGTCTTGCACCCTGCACAGAACACGCTGGCCATTCGTCATGTTATTGATTCGATAAATAACTCCTTGCTGTCATCTGTTATTTTTTTGGATCTGATCCCTTGGATGGTGAGGTAAACACAACTACCAGGAGGGGATAATCTATAAAAATATTCTAAAGAGAGAAAAGATGCCCAATGCTTGAAAGAGGTAGCATGGCTTCATTGTGTGCTGTTAAAGGACCCTCAAGTAAATTCATCTTTTGAACCATTCAGCAGAGGAAAGTTTAAAAAAATGATTTTCTGCTCTTTTGTAGAAGTTCCACTTCCCAAGTACATTTTTAAAAAAAGCATACAAAAACTCATTGTAAAGGAAGGGAATCTGAGAACTTAGAAAACATCAAGATTCTGGATCCTCCCATGTTTGTGGACACAATTTTCCTAGCTTTCAAAAATCATGTCCTTAAACAGGGAGATGTTTGTGGCCCTCCAGATTTTCTTGGATTCCTTACATTGATCTAATCAAGGAGACAATCAACTAACTAACTGAGTAGAGAGCCAATCTAGTACTAAAGAGGAATCTCTGGAACAATCAACCAGTGGAACCGCTTACCTCTAGAAGTTGGGGGGGTGTCATGCCCTTGTTGGAGTCTGATACTGAGGGGTAGATTGAGCAGCTGACAAGGAGTGGGAGTGGGAGTGTGGATCCGGTGGCTGTGGAAGAAATGGGGGAAGGGCACAGGGCAGCTGGGCATTCAGAGGAAGACCCAGGGCCATTCCCTCTTCATCCTAGGGCGCACAGGAAGGAACAGAGAAGGGAGCAATGTGGCTTACAGGAGATGAAAGGGCCCGGATCCCTTCCATTAGTTACAGCTGGGAGAACAGGATATAAACTGGAAGCAAAGCATGCATTATCTTTGTCAAGACTTATCTGGAGTTTGGTGTCCTCCCAACTGTGGGTGCTGTGTTATCTTTTGGAAGTCTGCAGTTTATCATTCTGGCCTGTCGTGTTAAGTATTTCAGCGTGGTTTGTGTTGTTGTTGTTGTTTTTAAATTTCTAATTATCTTTACTTTGGATTTGGACTGCATTTCTTCCCTTCATAGATTGTTTTTGGAAGAGTTTGATCTCCAGCCAAGGATAACTGGACATTGGGAGCCAAGTTGGAAGCATTAAAGGGAATTTATCTACTTTGGTGACTTTGTTATTTTTGTGCCACACCTCGATTCACCAAAGGGTGCTCCATCACTGGAGGTTTCTAAGAAGAGACTGGACAGTCCAGAATGGTATAGGATTTCCGGCTTGAATTGAGGGATTGGACTTCCAAAGTCCCTTCCAACTCTATTATTCTGTTATCAGACCTTAGCCAATAAGGCAATACCAGATATGATGGGGCAGTCTACCAACATATAGACTGGGCCAAACCTTTCCACAAACACATAGATATTCCTTACATTCTTAGTATTTGATGAAGGAACACAGTGCAGTGTGCAGTCTTTTTAAACCAGATGTATAACTTGATACAATTATTTGGAAGTGTTTAATGGATGGTAACCAACTGCTGTTATAACTCTGATTTCTCTGATAGATCTTTCTAGCTTCTGATATTGCCGCCATCATCTCAAAAGGAAAAAAAAAGTGATAATAGAGTGATAACCACTTTCTCAAAATGTACAATGTTCCTTAAAAAGATAAATCTACACATGTATAGTCCAAGAGTTAAACAGATAACAGATAACAGATAATCAGAGTTGGAAGGGACCTTGTAGGTCATCTAATCCAACCCCCTGCCCAAGCGGGAGACCCTACACCATATCAGACAAATGGCAGTCCAATCTCTCCAAATCCCATTTATTTTGAGGTTAAAGAAAAAGAGGAAGGGATGAATCCTTGAACAGGTAAGGAAGGAAAAAACATTGACATATGGTCAAAAGGTCTATTTTCTAAGCTAAATCAGAAAAGAGAAAAACAGATAATAATGTTCCCAGTGATGAAATGTTTTCTGCTTTTGACATTAAAAATAATATCCCAAAACTCCCATAAATGTTATCAGCAATGAAGTGTAATGAGGAAATTGTAATCCTATGTCAATGATGTCCTTGATTCAAACTGCCCTCCTTTTCAGAAAGTGGTTAAAGCACGAGGCTAGAAAGCAGGAGACTCCGAGGCATGAAAGTGGGCTAGGTGACTTTGGGCCAATCACCAGACACGAGGTCCAGGCTTTCTGATTGCTTTTTATTGGAGTACTCCAAGGAAAAGGGCTCCTGGTCAAAATGCCAAGAGCCAAGAACAAAGGATTGAGTAAGTTTTATCCATTTTCACTTAAGGAGAAGGTGGGACAAAGGGAGATAATAAGAAATACCATCTAATAAACATTTTAGTAATAATTCTACAATTTGTTCTATTGATCTCTAGCTGTCCTTATTCCCAAGTCCTAGCGAATGAAAGCCCTATGAATTATCTAATACACATTTGATTAGCTGCAGACCTAACTTTTAGCTGAGGTCTGCAAATTGGCTAACTCATGTTACTTTTATCAGTTTTCCAGTTAGACAGGATTGTTACAAGATTTACACATGCTTATCTCCTGTGGATAAGCATTCTCTGTTCTTGCCAGACAGACTCCACAATTACAGGCTTCTTGATTTGCTTTGAAGTGTGTGCCATGACCTGGCTTTATTTTAGAAGATGGTCCATCAATGTGGAGACTCCTGAGACGGGCAGGGAGAGCTGGGCAGGGCCAGACAGTCACTGTAACTACTGGTTCGGCAAACCAGATGTAAAATTAACATCTGATTCACCTGAACTGGTATCCCTGCCTTTAGGCCAATCATCAGGAGATGGTGGTTTCTTCCTCTTTTTCTTGTGCCATATCCATCATCAGACATTGGGGATCATGTTGGTCCTCCCCCCAATTTCACAGGGTTGTTCTTGTGAGGAAAATAGGAGGAGCATGGTACATTGGATATGCTCTTGAGTTAATTGTAGAAATAATAAAGATGGAATATAAATAAGCAAACATATTCTTCCCAGAGACATACTAGCAATGATGGGAATAGTGAGTTGTGTAAGGATGAATTTACACACTTCATTCTGTCCAGCTAAAAATCTTTCTCAGAGGTTAAAAAAAATACTTAACATAGTTTAGAAGTTAGCAAAAAGATTTGGGACTCGTTTCCTCTTTTCTTTTCAAGCAATTAAAACAAAAATGCTTTCAGTGTTTGAACTTTACCTTTTGTCCCAGATTGTCCATGTTCTCATGATATATTTTTTTTAAAAAAAACAGGTGTTTTGCTGATAATATTTGAAAATGTCAACAATATTTTTTTAATTAAAAAAAAAGTTTCTCGATGTTTGAGGTGGAGAGCAGAGGTCCACAAAACTTTCACCCTCTCTTAATTGGAAATGTGATGAAGGACTATCAATTTCCCCTTAATTGTTTTTTTTTTCCTTCCTTCACTTTTTTTTTTTAAAATAAATCTTTCAGGTGTAAAGCTGAAACATGACTTGAATTTTAATGATCAGACATTTAAAAGCCACTGCCCTGAAGATTACACGGGGGAAGAAGTGAGACACCAGCAAGAAAGCATGGAAAAGAAAATCTAATTTCTTTCCAGTTTGAATGGGGAGAATTTGATTCGGCTGGCATTTTAAAAAACTCATCAAATTTAGCATTGCCAGCCAGCTATTAGGTGAATAAAATTCATATTATAATAAACCTTTCCAATGAACAAACTTCTCCAAATATACAGGGATTATTAGGAAGAAAGTGTGCAAGAATATGTAAATAAGAAAAATCAAAGACAACATTTCAGTTCTAAGGAGAAATTTTTGCAATGGTAGTATTCACTAGGTGATAGGTGAACTCATCTAAGAAAATCTGAAGAAGGAAAAAGAAAACACCTCCACAAGTCCTAAAGAAATCTGACTATTTTAAGTCTCCTTAATGAAGAGATCCAGATGAGCAAAACATTGGTCCAACATTTCTACCATGAAAAAAATAGTTGATGTTATAAAGATCTGTGGTGGGATCTGCAAAATGTATTCTGTGATGACCTGGTTATGACACAAAGGCAACACAGTCAGATAATCAGTAGGAGTCCCTTTATTAGCTCCAACTTTGCCCCCAATGTCCAGGTTACCTTCTGGGCTGGAGAAAAACTCTCCCAGGAACAGCCTTTGGCTGCAGAGAATCAAGTCCAAAACGTGGTCAGCAAAAACTGTAATTATAAGTCCAAACAAGGAAAAATAAGGTAATTAGTCCAGCAGGGCAGGAGAAGAAATTCCAGATGTGAAGGCACGGCAATAACTCAACACAGTTGGGAGGAATCCAGGAATGCAGATAAGCAAAGTCAATACAAGATAAACTCATGTTTGTTCTCAGCAGACGCTGCACTCAGCATACATCTCTTTTAAACTCTCTTCCCAGGTATGGCTAATGAAGGGAATCAGGGCCCTTTCCTCCCCCATAAGCCACACAACCCACATTGCTCCCTTCTCCGTTCCTCCCTGTATGCCCAAGGATGAAGAGGGAGTGGTCCTGGGTTTTCCTCTGAACTCCCTCTTCCTTGTTCTACCTCTCCCCTGCTCTGCCCAGCTGGACAGAGTTTCCTCCACAGCCAACAGAGCCACACCCCCACACCCTGTGAGCTGTTGTCTTCCTCCTTGGATTCAGATTCCAACAGGGCCATGACATATTCAAGTTTTAAGCATGCGACAGAGGAAAACACCATACAATTAAATTGAGCGTTGAGTCATGGAAAATGTTATCTTCTCTACAAACATCTCAATCTGGCCTTGGAAAAAAGCTGGGACCGACTGCAAGTATTTCAAACCAGGGTTTGAGGTGGCACCACTTCAAAATCTTGCTGGTTGGAAAGGTCGACATTATCATGAGGTTAAATGAAGAAGAGGACTCACTCTCCTATGAGACCCTGTGGCCTGCTATCATGTCTCGAGAACCCAACGAAACCCTTTCCCAAATTTTTCTCTGTCAACGAGACTTTCACTTTGATTTCTACTCCTCTCTTTCCAGCGATGAAGGTGCTTTGAAAGCCCTTGTTTGGCCAGTGAAGTTCTCCAGATTAGGGTATGTGGCTTATTGAATGGGGTGAAATTGATCTCTTTTTGATCCTTTTCACAGATCAAGAGTGGCTTTCAAAGATGAAAAATCTCCCTCCAAGAGCAGCTGCTTCCATTTTTCTAAGAGGGCATTTTAGAAGACTACCCTGGTGAGAATGCTTTTTGTTGTGAGTTATCTTCTCAAGCTGTGCCCTGTGGCATTGTGTTTCATCACCAAATGAATTGGATGGAATTCATCGGCTTTAGGAAATTATTCTTTCCATCCTGCATTCTCTCGCTTCTCCTCTGCCCTCTCAAACACAAGCCCCATTGTGGAGCTGTATTTATTTCTAATGATCAACATGCTGCCTCTTTTCTCTTCTTTGTTCAGTTTTAAAATCTGGATGGAAGAATCTTTTCTTCCACCACCAAGTCTTTTCTAATTGTATAATTGGAGGTATTCTAGTTTACTAATGGCTAATGGTTTAGATAGAATGGAATGGAATGGAATGGAATGGAATGGAATAGAATAGAATAGAATAGAATAGAATAGAATAGAATAGAATAGAATAGAATAGAATAGAATA
>BLBF01000058.1:3162880-3176547 GCA_015471245.1 Laticauda colubrina
CTCTTCTCTTCTCTTCTCTTCTCTTCTCTTCTCTTCTCTTCTCTTCTCTTCTCTTCTCTTCTCTTCTCTTCTCTTCTCCTTTCCTTACCTCCCCTCTCCTCTCCACCCCTCCCCTCTCCTCTCCTTTCCTTTTCTTACCTCCCCTCCCCTCTCCTCTCTTTTCTTCTCTTCTCCTTTCCTTTTCTTACCTCTCCTTTCCTCTCCTCTCCTATGCTTTTGCCAGGATTATGGCCAGGAGCAACTACACCATTGCTTCTAGATACCACCTTCTGGAAAAACAGAACTAGCTGATAAGAACCAATTAAGCCAATTATGAAACACATCCTTGCTCCTTTGAAGACAAACACCAGTTTCTGTGTGATTGAGGTCTCTTCATTACCATCATCCCATAACGATATAAACCTTCCAGTATGCAAAGAAATAACTTCTTTCCCCTCCATAGTTATGAAAGCCACACATTTTTGCAAACACTTCTGACGTTCCCCAGGTGATGGCAAGCTGTCCTTTTTGGGCCATGTCACGTAATGTGTTAAGGTGTTCTCAGTGGCTTGGATTAATTTGCCCTTTGATGTATACTTCTGCAGGTTCTGTGAAAAAAATGGCTGGCAGGCTTCAGGTTGGCATGCTAAGAAACAACTGAAAGCATGCCAGAATTGCAAACCACAAGCACAAGCCTCACACTGACAGCTGATGGATTGGCACACAAAGAAATTCTCACTGGACAAACAGCATATGTCACTGTAAGGGTAACCCAGACATACTATTGGTGTCTTTGCAAGCTTGCGAGTAGCTTCTGAAAGGTAGGAACATTCAGAATCTCTACATTTCAAAGATCGCCACACAACAGCAACTGGAACTTCCACCCTTTTAGCTATCCATCAACAACTGCCTTGCCTGTTGAGACCTCTCCTGTCCATATTGTCTTCCATTGTTATTTTTATTAATGATGCAGCAGATGCCAAGCAGAACAATCAGAAAACTATAACAGGAGTACATCTTGTTATAGCCCTTGGTTCCAAAGCATAGGTACCACGCTAGTGCAAAAAAACAGGACCGTGCATCAAGTTGCAGTTCAGAAGATTTATTATTTAAGACTGTTCAAAAGAATCTAGTCAACTTATATTCAACACTGATTTGGTGCTGGATGTCAATGGAATTCAAGAGGGACTTAGATTGTTTGTGATAATGGGATGATTCTAGCCTGATGACTTATTTAACGCTGCCTCTGTCAGTTCTTCTCCTCCCGAAATTAGCTTAGTTGCTTTTACTGGCTAAAGAGCCATGGGAGATTATGTCCAAGGTCAACAATGAAAAGCATTCTGCAAACTTCCTTTTAGACTCATTTCAGAGACAATTTGTAGCTAAATACCTCAGAGTTCCAGAACGTGGACAGACTATCCAAGATTATTTTGATCTGAGCTCTCTGTGTGATTCAATGTTTTTAGCTGTTTTTAATGTATTCTCTGGTCTTGTATGCCATCTGGAGTCCACCGGAGCTGGGTGGCTTCTACATTTAAATGTAACAATAACAAAAAGAAGAGTCGGAAAACAACAAGGAAGCCTTATAGGTAGTCTTCACTTAACCCATCACAAATGCAACCTGGAGTTATGTCTGTTAATAAGGATTTCTATCTTTTGTTTGCAGAATACCTTTTTTACCTGGAGATATTCTGATAATTTTTCCACTTTGTGAAACACCTCAAAAGGTCCTGTGTGGGTAGCTTGGATTGCAAGGCAACAAGTTCAACAACATCCAACTGAATGATGACTCTAGATTCAGAGCCAGGTTCTACATGGAAGGATGAATAAAAAGAGAATTTATATTTTTGATGGTAAAACACAATGACCACCTCAACTGGTTCAACAACTATGTCCCCAAGAATCCAACAGGTGCCAAACATGGAAGTCTACAGTTCCCACTAGTGGCAAGACCTTCATTGGGAAACTGGGTCCACTAACAAAAATCTTATTTTTAGATTAATATCAGGATATATTAAGGTGTGTGTCCATGTCCCCATCTTTATTTAAAGCACTTCTTTCTGAAACCTCACATCACATTATGAAACACACTGTTTGAATTAGACTTTTTAAAAAGCAAATATCATGTAACTTAGAGCAATATTTATTTTGTTGACATAGATTTCTTTTGTTTTTACTGAATGAAAGGGAGGTGTTTTTTTTTTCCCCTGTGTTATCTTTTACCAATTCAGCCCGAAATGTTGGCATTCAATTTGGCTGTTCAAATTTAACTTATACCTGCATTTTACAATATTCTTAGGGAAACGAAACAAAACAAGAACTAGGAGATGCAATGGTTGCTACACATTTGGGAGATCAACTGAAATACAGTGAACATTAAAGTTATTCAGCTTAACCCGCAAATCTTTTCGTGATTAAAATGAGATGTGCAATTAACCTTCCACTGATAACAAAAATACCAACGGTAAGTATTTTGCTTATTAGTATAAACTCTACTGCTTCTTTAGAATGCTGTTCTGTCTTAAATATTCCTACTGTAATTATTCCTTGGGCATCACACTCATCCCTGGGAGGTTATGCCTTGCTTATGCTTTATACCAATTTAATGTGGATTTGTAGGAAACAGAATCTGGAGTGGTGCCACTATTCTGTTTCTTCTTCTGTTTCTCCATCATTAGTAAAATGTCCCCAGACCCCCCCAAAAAAGTACAGATTCTGCAATTGTTACTCAACTTAAAGCTACAGTATGAAATTTTTTTGTTTTTAAGCACAGTGCAGAATAAAAATAGCAATAGCACTTAGATTTATACACCGCTTCACAGTGTTTTACAACCATCTCTAAATCAAAAATATACATCACTGAAACATACTTTGAGGAAAATGGGCAGTCTGGAAACAAAAAAAATTAATAAATAAGCAAACAAATAAATAACATTTGATGTTGTATGTTAATAATAGTAACATGAAGATTAATTTGACGCTGTGTTTGATGCTGCATGATAATAATAACCTGAAGATCAATTCTTTACAGTGTTTTAATAAGATACAAGGATATAAGAATGAGAGGATACCTAAACAAAATGAAAAAAAAAAGAATAAATAAATGAAAGAAAATAAATTAATGGCAATCTTTACATTCTCTTCCTTGGTTGGGGAGGGGGGGGGGTATCCTAGGATTTTTTCCTTGACACAAACACACACACATACATCTCAAGATCAGGTTTCAGGGGCAAAAATGCAATTTGCATACTAAAATTGAAAGCTGAGCTGGAGAATTCCTCTAGAGATCTTAGTGCTTTTGAATGATAAGCTATATGTAAGGGGGAAACAACAAGCCCACAAGTGGAAGATTAAGACAGAATATTCTTCCAATAGGGATACAGAAACCATCATCTCTTTCTGATGAGGAGAGATAATCAAGTGAAAAGGATGCCATTAAGCAGATAACAGCTCGGAAGGCTCTCTCTCTCTCTCTCTCTCTCTCTCTCTCTCTCTCTCTCTCTCTCCTCAGCCTAATGTCAGAGACCAAATGGTGCAAGGGTTTCATTCTTCCTTAAAATACCAATCAAGAGACCGAGAGCTTTCCACAGAGTGGAACTGAAATAGAAGAAATCCAACTTGCCAAGGTGCATTCAGCAGAAAACTGGGCAATCCATCTGTGTCCAGGCTCTGGAACACAGTTGAAAGCTCAGAGGAGGATAATGCCTTGAGAGATAAAACAGAGTACATTAAATGTTAATACCACTTTATAAAGCCTTACTAAGGCCTTTCTTAGAATATTGCACCTAATTTGGGTCACCATATTATCAAAAAAAAAAAAAAAAAGTGGCTGAGACTCTGGAAAGAGTGCAGAAAACAGCAACAAAGATGAATGGGAATGGAGGATAAAACATATGAAGGATGGTTGCAGGAATTGGGCATGTTTAGTCTGTTTGAGATGCTACAAAAGAAAAGGACAAGAAACAAGGGATGAAAACTCATCAAGGAAAGAACCAATCTAGAACTAAGGAGGAATTTTTCTGACAGTGAGAACAATTAATCAGTGGAACGACTTGCCTCCAGAAGTTGTGAATGCTCCAACACTGGAAGTTTTTAAGAAGAGATTGGATAACCATTTGCCTGATAGTTTCCTCCCTAAGGAGGAGGCTGGACTAGTAGATCTCCAAGGTCCCTTCCAACTCTGTTATTTGTTAAAGATGCACTAGTGATAAAGCAAATGTCTATCAAGGATCTTTTATTCTTCTCTATAGATTCCAATAGATTCTCCTCAATTGACATATCTTTGAGTTCATTCCTAGGTAGGGGCATATGTTTCTCTCCTAGGGCACAAAAATATTATCTGCCATGTAGTCATCAGGAAGGGCATCCGGCCAGTAAATGCTCACTTCTATCCAAATGCCTCTGCCCTGAATTAAGGGATTAGAGAGACATAAAAAGGGAAGGAGGGAGAGTGAGATTGGCTGGCATCATATTCAGTGCTGGGATCCCTGATTGATAGGGATGGCTAAGCTGTGGAGAAAGAGAACACAATAGCAGCCATGGGAAAAGGACCTGGAGCCCTGAAGAAGCAGTGATACAAAGCAAGACATGACAGCCAGGTGGGTACAAAAGTGTATCTTTTCATGAAATGAAGTTTTTGGAAAAGAGAAAAATCTTCCCTGATGATATAATTCCCATTCTGACCTAAAAATAAAGCCTGAATGATATTTGGCATCATGCTAACTGACATCAATGAAATGAAAATGCTCAGTAGGCTTATTTGTGACAAAGTCACAAGCATGCATAAGATTTCAGAGCAAAGAGTTTTGCAAATAGTAAAGCCAATTCTTTAGCTCTGTACTCTACCTAAATAGTTGTTGTGGTTAGTCGGCAGCAGGTGTGGATGGCTGAGGAGAGTGACGACTCAGGTGAGGGGTCAGGACCATTAGGGAGTGGACTGCTGCCTTCAGAGATTGTGAGGGCTGGCAGCAGCGATGAGGAGGATCCTGAGGAGTCTGTGCCAAATGCGTGTGCATGCAGGGTTGCTCACAGGAAACAGCAGCTGCAGCAGCACAGGGGACTCGGGAGTAAGGCTGCAAGGTAATGGCCCCTCCTTCAAGAAGATAAAAAACCAGCTGTGAAGCGAACATTCTTTGCAGAATTTGAAACTCCAAATTTTTGAAACTCCAGCCTCATGGACATTCTGGTATCCTGAGTTTGTACTTGAAGATTCTTGTTTTGCAAATTAGTTCTTGTTTGTTATCTTTTGGCAAGTCTCGCACAGTTTGGCAAGGCTTGTGCTTATCATAGCTAATTATTTTGAAGAAGCATAAAAAGGTTTCTGTTCCCTTTGGATTGTGTTTGATTTGTTGGAAAAGGGTGTGGGTCAGAACAATAGTACACTATGTATATGTATGTATGTGTGTGTGTGTGTGTGTGTGTGTGTGTGTGCGCGCGTGTGTGCTGTTCAGCTTCCTTCGGGTATTATCCCACGTCATTGTAGTGCTTTTAAAGTTGTAGCAACGTTTCAGCAGAATCTCATCTGCCATCATCAGGCTTCTGTATGGAGTTTGTATGTGGGTCAGGGTCTCACAGCCATTGGTTTTAAAATTTGAGGCTAACCTATTATTGTGGCAAGATGTTTTTTTCTACATCCTGATTGGTTGGGAGTCTTGGTCTGTGTTTATTGGACTTGGAGTTTGTTTGATTGGTGTTTCTGGTATCTTCTGTCTGTTTTGTGGCTTTGATTGGCTGGCATCACTCTGTTCCTGTGTTGGAGGCTTTCAGTGCAGCTTGGCTTAGTGTGAAAGGATGGCTGCTATCCATTAGGAAGCCGGGTTTCACCTCAAACACCCCCCCCACCAGGCACCCAGGTGAAACCTGGCTTCCTAATAGATAACAGCCGTCCCTTCACACGGAGCCAAGCTGCACTGAAAGCCTCCAACACAAGAACAGAGTGTTGCCAGCCAATCAAAGCCACAAAACAGACAGAAGAAACCAGAAACACCAATCAATCAAACTCCAAGTCCAGTGAACACAGACCCAGGCTCCTAGCCAATCAGAATGGACCAGCCTCGAATTTGAAACCAAAAACTGTGAGACCCGAAAGATCTCAAACCATAGTTAATACTCAGTTTATCACAATTAATCCACTGGTATTTTTCTCACCACCAGGAAATTCTCCTTAATTCTAGGTTGGATCTCTCTTTGATAAGTCTCCATGACTCTGCCTCAGTTAGCTGTCCCCTGGTTAATAACTTAGCCCTCCTCTGTATGCAGGTATCCAGAAGGTTGATCTGAATGCTTCAATCCTTGCTATATTTCTTATTGGCTTATCTTCTCTCTGATACTGCTGTAGATCAAAGAATCATAGAGTTGGAAGGGGCCTTAGAGGACTTCTTGAACAGGAGACCTTATCCTATTATAAGGTATTAAGGATAGAAACTAATCAACCTAGAGCTAAGAAGAAATTTCCTGATTGTTAAAACTATTAATCAGTGGAATGACTTGCCTTCAGAAGTTGTGGATGCTCTATCACTAGAGATTTTTAAGAAGAGATTGAACAACTGTTTGTATGAAATGGTATAGGGTTTCCTGCTTGATGAAAGGGTTGGACTAGAAGACCTCCAAGGTCCCTATTAACTCTGTTATTCTGTTCTACAATTCTGATATAGATATTTTTTCCAAAACTCTTTTGAACAGTTTAAAAGCTTAACTCCTCATTCTATTCTACAGTTGAATGTGAATCTGTTGTCATGAAGCCTAGGACAAAAAAATCAGTCAACTGTATGCTGTTCTTTGAAGGAATGGACTTCATCCTTTGGTATCTGTGCATAGCTGTCAAGGCATCAATGCTCAGGATGACTTTGACTGTTTAACAGTTGTGTTATGTGCTGCCCTTTCTCTTCTAAGACATGACCATTATAAGCTAAAGGAAAGGTTGGATCCAGGCAATTACTCTCAGACAGTCATTAATTCCTTGGGTCGCAGGGAGCCCTGTTCTTCTGCAGAATGTATTGTCCTTCCAAACTGAAGCATCCAGCAAAGAGTAAATCCTGGAATGTACAGGATGTTTTATGAGCAAAAGTTCCATTGTTAAATGGAGTTCAGGCCACTGGTTAATTATCCGACACATCAGCCAGTGAAAGAGCCTGTTCTGCTTTGTGATGGCAATCACATTTCTTTAGAATGTCTTTCATCCTTGACATTCAATCCCAGAACCCAAGGATGACATTTTTTGGAAGTAGAAATGTTTGGAGTTGAATTTGGCAAAGAACCCCCTTTGAACTGGACTTGGGGAATGTATAAAAGAATAACAGAGTTGGAAGAGACCTTAGAGATCTTCTACTCCAACCCTCTTTGTTGTCTGATCTCTTCTTAAAAACCTGCATTGTTGGAGCACCCGCAACTTCTAGAGGCAAATTGTTAATTAATTAAGGAATGTTCCTTCAGTGAATAAATTGTGATAGACAAAATAATTATTTTAAAATTAATAAAAATGCTCACAATCAGCTCCTTAAGAGGAGAATGCATCTCTTTAAGACACAATTGGATTTCAGCTGATGGGATGGTCTTAAATGTTCTTCTTTTCTTCTTACCCAGGTGAAAGTTCATGAAGATCTAAGGATTATTGGTGAAGAATTTTGAAGAAGAGCAAAAGAGAAAATCATTGGTATTTGCTAAAGGAGCTCTAACAAATATCTAAAAATGACAAAAAGTCCGAATCTCCTTCTTTAGCTGGAATTCCATGATAGATTAGCATCTTTAGAAATTAAAGGACCATATCTTAGACCTTATTTTTGCTGTCCACCTGAAAGCAAGTATAAATAACTCAAGGTTTAAAAATTATGTTTTTATAATACAACATAGTCCTTCTTTGAACTTACACCATTCAGAGAGGACAACTAATTTAAACAGTCTTTATAACAGAGTATTGTATTTTATAAATATAAATGTGGATGTGGATAATGATATAGAACAGAAGGGACCATAACTCTTAGGTGGATAGGACCAGGATTGGGAGAGAGTGTGTTTTGTTATGATTGTTGTCAACTGTTGTTTGAGCAGTGGGGTGGCCTACTGGTGAAGATACTTGCCTCCCACTTGGAAGGTTGAGAGTTCAGTCCTAAGTAGTGGCAAATATTATCTCCTAGGATGCAAACAAAAAAAAAAAATTGCTGTGAACCCTGTGTGGTGTCAGGAAGGGCATCTGGCTAGTAAATGCTCGGTTAAATCCAGTTGCCCTGATTCCACCCTGAATTAAAGGATTAAAAGGAAAGGTTCCCCATGCACATGTGTGCTAGTTGTTCCCGACTCTAGGGGGCGATGCTCATCTCTGTTTCAAAGCCAAAGAGCCAGTGCTGTCCAAAGACATTTCCGTGGTCTTGTGGCTGGCATAGCTAAATGCTGAAGGCGCATGGAACGCTGTTGCCTTCCCACCAAAGAGGTCCCTATTTTTCTACTTGCGATTTTTATGTGTTTTCGAACTGCTAAGTTGGCAGAAGCTGGGACAAGTAACGGGATCTCACTTCATTATGCATCACTAGGATTCAAACCCTGAACTGCTGACCTTTCTGAACGACAAGCTCAGTATCTTACCCACTGAGCCACCACCGTAAAGGATTACAGGGTCATAAAAAGGGGGGAGTTATTGACTGTTGTTTATCACAATTGTTGTTGATTGTTCAACGAATGAAGTGACTGACCAGGTCTAGCTTTGTCCAAAGCAGGAGATGTAAAATTAGACAACCCTGTAGGTAAATGGCACCACAATCACCAGGTGTCAACAAAACATGAAGGAATGAAATGATGAGGTATCCATATAAATGCAGCCTTATTCACTCCAGGGACAGGTAATCCATGGTCTTAACTGCCTGTAAGAATGAGCTGTCATCAGCCTAGCATGGGGAAAGTTCAAACAAACTAAAGTAAATGGGCAATTATTATGGCATATCAGTGGCCTTTCTTATGAGCTTGCTGACTTGTTATAATCAGTGCTGTATCTGCTTAATCTGTTGATTTTTGTAAGATGGTTCCCTGGAGTTTCATCCAAGTTCTTTCAAGGGCAACTCTGCCAATCGTGATGGGCTGGAATAAACATAAATTTAATGCATTCCTTTGTTTAAGTCCCATGGTGCTCCGCACATGAGCAGATTTGACAGTTGTTTTTTTCATAGCAACTTTTCTGTGGATTGAGGATATATTAGATCCTATGTAATTCTTCTTCAAACCTTCTTTTACTGAACAGTTACCATGGTGACTCAAAGAAAATTAAAATATGAGAAGATCTTGGCTTATAGGATGGAGCTATTTGACAACGGTGGTGGAAGCAGCATTGGATCGGTTAGAACTCATGACTTCTGGTAATTATAGATATATTAGGCCTTTCATCAAATATTCTCATTTTTCAAATTTGGCAGATTAAAAATAGCTTCCATGAGGTAAAAATGCACTTCCCAAAATATGAATTTAAAAGTCTTGCTTAATGCTAGCTTCCCTCCTAGTCTCCTTTGTGCTGTTTTTGTTTTTTTTCATCCTTATCTTTCAAATCAAAATCATGGCTGTTCATGAGCAATCAGGGAGCATTTATTCAGATTATTCAAATTCTTTGGTAATGTAAGGATGACACTGAAAACAAAACAAAACATTGTCCTGTTTGGGGGGGGGGGGAGAGAAATGACCTAATTTGATGAAGACATCAAGTTGCTCTTGATACCTCAAGGTCAACTTTTTTCAGATTCCATCAGAAAAGGTGAAGGCATCATGAGACCAACTCGTTGACAACTACTTCAAGATACTTCTGGTCTTTTCAAATTGTGGTCCTGGAAAACTCTCATTTATTTCTCATCTGAGGGCTCCTTGGTGCTCTCTGAGCTTGCTTGTACTCCATTCCATTCTTTCCAATATTTATTCTATTCCATTCCATTCCATTCAAATTTTCTATTCTATTCCCAATTCCATTCCATTCCATTCTGTTCTAATTTTCTATTCTATTTTCTATTCCCTATTCCATTCCATTCCATTCTATTTTAAGGTGTCAATTAGTAAAGTTTAGAAAACTTTCAGAATAATTCACGTGTTTTTAACTGTTTTTTGGCTGAGTTCCTCAGGAGAGCCCTATTCATTTTGTCTTTTAAGAAACTGGATATTCAAATTCCCTGCATAACCCACACAGTTCTTCTTCCTTTATGCTATTTACCACAAAATGTGTAGCTAACAAGAATGTTCCTTCAGCTCTGTGGGGTTTTAAGATCATCTTCAGACAGTTACTGTGTTAAAATTTCACCTCACAAGACAAATTGTTCAGAATCATTTCCTGGCAAAATAGAGAAGTAAATAAAACAACACAAAAAGGAAAATTAAAGAAACATAGAACGTAGCAAAGAAGACGTACAGTCACCTTAGAAACCTGCTATTCATGTTGGGTCCCAAAAAAATAAAGAACACCATAGGAGTAATTAAACAGAATGAGCAGATGTCTCTGTACTATGCAAACTAATAACTCCAATAATGTCATCCAGTTCTAAAACAGTTAGTTTTAGTAAAAAATAAAAAACAGTAAAAAAATAAAAAACAGTAAAAAAACAGTTAGTAAAAGTAAAAAATAGTAAAAACATGTGTGGAGAAGAGAGACAACCATGACTTGATGATGGAGAATCTCCATAAACAAATAGCACTGAACTCTCTTCCCTGCAATTATAGCAATAGCACTTAGACTTATATACTGCTTCAGAGTGCTTTACAGCCCTCTCTAAGTGGTTTACAGAGTCAGCACATTGCCCTCAACAATCTGGGTCCTACCTTTGGGCAGAATAGAAAATCCAAATCTCACTCAATTATCATTATTTTTCCTTCAGCTCAGCTGTGTCCAATTTTTGGAGTCTGTCTGGACAATTCCTTGCAGTTTTCTTGGCAAGATTTTCCAGAAGTGGTTTGCCTCCTTCCTAGGACTGAGAGAAAGTATTGGCCCAAGGCCATCCAAATGGCTTTCATGCCTAAAGTGGGACTAGAATTCACCATCTCCTAATTTCTACCCAGGTGCTTCATCATAATACCACAATGGCTCTCAGTATAAAATTAAGGTTTGACAAATTGTAGATTCCAATGTCTTGGGAATCTTTATCTAGACACACAAAAAAGTTGTTCTGCAGAGGAAGAACAAAAGTATTTGTGAATGGGAATTGACTTGTTCAAATTATAATAGCTTTATTCTATTTTTTTCATGCCAAAATCTGGTGTTGTAGACCTTCTGTCTCAGCATTCATACTGTACAAATTTATTCCTTGTTTTCATTTAACTTGTTGAAATGGATCTGTTGGCACTTAGACATTCTATAATAAGCAGAATGAAATCAATAACCATCTTAAACCTCAGAGCATCTTGTTTTCATCTATACTAAGCAAAACACACTTTGGAGGTAGTGAAAGTTGGCTGGGCTGAATGATTAAAAATTTAATCCTTAGAGAAACAAGGTTATTTATCATAGCTTTTATTTCAAAGAGGGGGAAAAACCCACCCTGAAAATATTGCACTTTTTTTTTTCTTCAATGTCTAGTTGGTGAGTCAATCTCCATCTATTCTGAGCATGGATTTTTATTTATTTAGAAGATGTATATGGACACCCAACTGACTAAGGGTGACCTTGGTGGTTTGCAGAAATGTCTCAATACAAATAATGTCTCAATACAAATCCAGTAAAACTTCACACATACACCCCCCCCCCCCCAAGGAAAAATGTTCAAACAAATCACTTATGAGCTCCATTTCTCCTCAGTTAACCCTGTCGTCAGAGCCTTTTGGAAGAGAGTCAAGGTGGGAACCTACCTTATATCTGCAGGGTTGATGTTCCACAGGAAGAGAGTCATGGAGAAGGCCCTTCTTCTTGGTCCCACCAGATGGACCTCCTTAAGAGAGGGGACCCAAAATACATCCTTCCTCCCCACACTGGTGGGTTGGGGTAGATGCAGGGATGGGATTCTACCAGTTTGCACCTATTCGCTAGAACTGGTAGTTAACATTATAAGCAGTTTGGAGAACCGGTTGTTAGAAGAAATTAATGGGCTAATCCTGTAAAGAAGGCAGGAAGGAAACATTCTGGTGTTGCTGACAGAAACTGCCTCTCTATTAGCCTTTATTACATTCTTGGCAGGACTAGACTTCCTGTCTCTGGAACTTCTCTGAAGTTTTTTTCACCTCCTTTGCTGACACTTGGCTTGTGTGGAGTGGCCATTCAAAGTTACAATGGCACTGAAAAAAGTGACTTATGACCATTTTTCACACTTATGACTGTTGCAGCATCCTCACAGTCATGAGAGGCCAGGCAAGGAGATGCATGCCTTGATGTGAGTGATATTGAGCTGGCCACGCCCAGCTAATAATATGACCACCAAGTCATGCCCACCAATTAAGCTGCAGCCGCAGAACAGGTTGTTAAAAAAAATTGAATCCCACCCCTGGGTAGATGTAACTGGGAAAAGACCTTCAAATAACAATGGCTTAGATACTTAGCTTGTAGATCAGAAAGGTCAGAAGTTCGGTGGTTCAAATCCCTAGTGACACATAACGGAGTGAGCTCCCATTACTTTTCCCACCTTCTGCCAACCTGGCAGTTCGAAAGCATGTAAAAAATACAAGTAGAAAAACAGGGACCACTTTGGTGGGAAGTTAAGAGAGTTCCATGCATCTTTGGCGTTTAATCATGCCGGCCACATGACCACAGCGCTGGCTCTTCTGTTGTGAAATGGAGATGAGCACCACCCTCTAGAGCCAGGAATGACTAGCACATAGGTGCGAGGGGAACCTTTACCTTTAGGACCCATAGGGTTCCACCAAACGTAGCAGCTCAGCTTTTTGGATCAGCTGAACTTATCGGGTGAGAGGGAGATGGGTTGGCAGAAGAAGGATGGAGCTGAAAAAATGTGCTAAGATTGGAATGAGATAATAGAGGACAATTCCACCTTTCAATCTGCCATAGATATTACTGCTCAGCATTTATTAATTTGCCCTTTTATTCCTGCCAAATCTCTATTCTTCTCAGCAATATCGTTTGTTCATCTCATGCCTAACTAAGCAATTCCTTCTTCAGCCTTGCTCAACCAAGCGCTTTCCCATTATTTGATTCTTCAGAAGGTGAATCGCACATATTAAATTGGTGGTCTCCGGAAGGGAAACCGAGGGCTGAATTATTTAGGGCAAGTTCACTCTAACCATCTACTATGAATCTACTAGGGATGCAATTAGCTCCTGATTTCAGAGACTGTTTGGAGACCCACCCAGCCTCCATCGAGGCAGGAGAGACAGTACCGATGCTCTAAAAATAAAAGATGGAAAACCCTCATTTTGCTCGATCAAACTGAACTCATTTCCCCTTGGGAAACCTTAAATGGTGCACCATAAAATGGGGCATTGCTCTTAAATTCATCTCAATGTTATTTATATAGAATCTCAAGGGTTTGGAGAAATGTGGGCTGCAAAGGGAGCTTAATAATGAGATTGTGTGAGCTATTTTCATGTGTATGGCAGTCATGACTCCCAGCAAATTGAGAAGGCAACTTCGATTTGATTGAATTCCATTTTTGCCACAACTTTCTTGATTCCTCCTCTTCCCTTTGTTGATATACTGTAGTTTGCATTAAAAAAACAACTCAATCTTGCCTTTCAACTGCATATATATATATATATATATATATATATATATATATATATATATA
>BLBF01000058.1:3179174-3191210 GCA_015471245.1 Laticauda colubrina
AGGAAGGAAGGAAGGAAGGAAGGAAGGAAGGAAGGAAGGAAGGAAGGAAGGGCAATAGGAATAGCACTTAGATTTATGTACCACTTCCCAGTGCTTGACAACCTGCTAAGCAGTTTACAGAGTCAGCAACTTTCCTTCAACAATCTGGGTCCATGTTACTGACCTGGAAAGGTAGAAGGCTGAGTCAACCTTGAGACAGTCAGTGGGCGGAATTAGCTTGCAATATTGCATTCTAACCACTGTGTCACCATGGCTCTTATACATACATACATACATACATACATACATACATACATACATACATACATACATCATAAATAACAAATATACACTCAATGAAATATGCAAGATTACTAGAAAGACCTTCACACATTACCAGAGAGCTGAACAGGCTCCTCCATAAAACAGAAGATGCTGGGAGAAAACAAGCCAGGTTTTAACAGCTTTCAAGAAGGCATGTCTGCTTGTAAGATTGGGGGTGTGGACTGTTAATTCCACAAGTAAAGATTAGAGTGTTTTTCAGTATCTTTTTTTTTTCTGAGCATAACCCTGCCCCCCAATTCCAACAAGTAGCCAATATTATGCTTGAATTGTTCCAATGCTGCTTCATCTCGTCTGCTTTCCAAATTAATGTTCTGCCTGACTAGTACAGAGATAATTTTATTTTGTCTTGTTCTCTTCCTTGTCTGACATGGGTTCTTTGAGAGCAAGGTGTGAGGTTGGCATATTTTTTCCCCTCACCAATCTTGATTCTCCATCTTCTTCACATCCAGTCTTAGCAGCAGGCCAATATTTTGGCCATCTCCGTGATCTTTGAAATGCAATCAAGATAGATTTGGACAAAACTCATCTTCAGATATCCAGAAACCCCTTGAAGTTGAACTGACAGTTTAAAAAATGAAGCATAATTTTGTTCTGTCAGGTTTATTTATTATATACTGATAAGACAGTAAACCAGCATCAACCGAGAAGGATTACTTAGGCTTCTAGAATGGTAATCTCAGCTGGAGAAAGGTAGGAAAAAAATGACGGGTGAGATCCTTAACTTCAAATCTGAAAGACTGAGGTTTCATGATTTTATTTTCACTGAGCAATCTTGAGCGAAGAACAAAATGCTTTTCTTTCAGGATGAGTTTAGCTCACCTTTACAAAACACTGAAAACACTTACTGTCATGAAAACATCTTCTGAGGGACCTTAATAAACCAAATTGGTCATCTTGTATGTCAGTGCCCATCCCCCTCAATGCCAGCAGCATTTTTTTCATCTAAAACACCTCCTTTCTTGTGTGACTTTTGTCAATCCATCAGTTGGAGGCTGTGATTGTCTGGCAGGTGCTCAAGGGGAAAAATACGACCATTATCATTGTTTCTTTTCTTCTGGATGTTACTTGAACTTTTGTGGGTTTTTTCCTCTTCCAGCTACTTCAGAGGGATTGAGGAAATAAATGGGAAATGGACATTTCTTAGTTAGCAAAACACCTCACAGCCCTTTTAAACCCTAACTTTACACCCTAACCCCTTCTGAAGAGAAGGTTAGTAGCCATCACAGAAGGTTTTAGGAAGCACATTTTTTGAAGGGGAAGGAAGCATGGGCTACTCATAAGTCTTCTAGTGGTTCTTTTCCAGATTGGCCCGTTTGAAAAGCTAAGAAGACATCAGAACATCTTGTTCACTTGTCCTATGTACTGATGGTGGTGATAGAAAGTCTGGACAACTTCTGAAGGCAAGGCATCCCATTCATTAATTGTTCTCACCATTAGGAAATTTCTCTTTAGTCCCAGGTGGCTTCTCTCCTGGGTTAGTTTCCATCCATTGCTTCTTGTCTTGCCTTCTGGTGCTTTGGAAATTGCTTGCCCCTCTCATCTTCGTGACACCTCCTCAGATACTGGAACACTGCTATCATGTCACCCCTCGTCCTTCTTTTCACTGGACTAGATAAACCCAATTCCTGAAACCATTTTTTTAGCCTCCAGCTCCCTAATCATCTTTGTTGCTCTTCTCTGCACTCTTTCCAGAGTCTCGATATCTCTTTTAATATTGTGACAACCAAAAAGTGGATGCAGTATTCTAAGTGTATTCTAAAATATATTTAGTACCTAGCATTCTCAAAGAATGGGTGGATGGTAGGACACCATAAATAAAACATTCAGACTAAATATACACAGCAGTTTGCTTCCACCACACACCTCTAATTACCTGCACCAAATCATCTAACCTCTTTTTCTCAATTTCAGTTCAATAAGAGACCATCTTCCACTCATCGAAAATGATGGGCTCACCTATCTTTGAAGTGATCTGGATTTATTTTTGCTACTTTGATGAAGAGAGTGAATAATTTATACTCTCAGTCTCCAATCCCCTACGTAAGCAAACTTAGAAATGGTCCTGCAGTGCTCTTAGATATCAGCTTGATGAAACATGGAGGGCTATCAGGATGTTTTATTGCCCTAGTTCCCATAAAAAGCCTTTTTATCTCTTCTCTTACCTGAAATGCTGGGGAAGGGAAGAAACAAAAGAACAGTGAGAATGTAGGCACCAATATATATTTTTAAAAATCATTTAATAGCCTAGGTTGGTTTGGGGGGTGATGAAATAAAGAACCTGGCTGCCACATGGACTCTTCTTGGAGGACATTTCTTGATGGCAAAGGAGTTATGGAGAAACAGCAAAGGGACAATAGGGAATGCTGTTCAATAACACCCTGCTATCACTTTCATATGTATCATGTTGGCATAGTGTTGGCTGAACCTTGAATTATTTTTATACAGCAATCTCAGACTCAGCAGCTCTCAGATCCCAACACACATATTATGCTTACTCACCCTCCAGCATCATAATCTTATTTCACTGGTGGGGTTGTGCACTTGGAAGTTTACAGCCTTCCTTGGGAAAAAATAACACTTGGTTTAGCTCACTGACATTCTCTACATTTGCTGTCCTAGCCTATTTAAATTAAACCTAGACAATCTGTGCCTCATTGAGCCACCATTTCAGAGTTATTTCTTTCCCCAAACCAAGAAACAAAAATGACCAAGGACAGGCAAAAGAAGCAGGGGGAGCAGAAGTGACTTCTGACTTCCTGCGGGCTTCCCCACTGACTTTTCTCATACAAAGGCAAACTGCAAAGCATTGGAAATGCTGGTCAGGTGACTGTGCTCTTCCATTGCAGCAAAGCAGCACCGAAGTGGCCAAAACTTTGTGAAGTTTCAATCTTGTGGGAGTCACAAGTCTCAGTTGTAAATTAGCATATTCAAGGTACATTAATTCAAAAGTTGTTCTCCTGTGATGCACCATTTCACCCAATTGAAAGTTACAAATGATCAACAGACATGAGAGTTTTAGTAATAGGTAGATTTGACAGAAACCATTTTATAAACTGTGAATCATTCCTATATTTTTCTTTTTTTTTAAAAAAAAAGTATGGTTCTAAGCGTCCTCTTTTTATGTATACTTGAGAGTTGTGTCTTCTTCAGCCACTTTTGCGAAGCTTATTAAGAAACCCAGTGGAGGAGGGTGGTGTCCAAAATGGGTCCAATTGTTTATGAAGTCCAAGGGGAGAGGGGGTTGGAGTCAGGAAGGATTAAGAAACCCATTTTGCTTATAAAACTTTCCTCTCCCAAACCCCAGAAAACTGGGGAAAGGTTCTGAGAGAGATTGATAACTCTACACTAACTCTACACTAAAAAAGGGGAACACTAAAAAATTCAGAAAAGTTTCTGGAGAAAACTATTGTGACTCCAGTGAAACACTTTGGCTGAAAGGTTGTTGCAGTTTTAATTTTATCCCCTGACCTAGAAGGAGGACCAAAAACATCTTGGGGAAGATTCATTTCTAAGAGCGTAATAAATAACTTTTAATGTGACTTTTAAAAATGATGTTCTACAAAGTCTATTTAGATAAAGGCCTCTTGAAGGCAGTAAGGTTATCAGAAAGAGTATTATCTGAGAGGACAGAGAAATACTAGTGTCATTATATCCCGAAAAACCTTTTTCTCTCACTTACCAGAAGGAAATTGCAGTGGTATTTCTTGCTAAGGTATAAAGTAGATTAATGCTTCGGTGGTATATATGGGCCAATGTATCACACATGGCTAGCTTGTGCCTGTGTTTGTGTAGGTGTGTTAGGCTAGATCAGTGGCTTATCTAAGTCAACATCCTCCCCACTGGCAATGGTTCAAAAGATATTTTAATGAGTCCATAACGTTATGGGAAATATAATACCAATTAAAAGGAAGTCAAGTGATTTTATTGAGGACATCAGGGTGAAAAGAATCTCTTTCTTCAAATTGTTGCTACATCCATTGGGTTGTCTGGATTTCTGGACCCTAAATCTTGGCTACCCTGGATTTCCAAGGACACATCTCCATGGGTTTGTATGTGTGTCTTTCTGTCTATGTGTGTGTGCAACCTTTTGTGATGACCTGGCACAAAGCGCTAAGGCCATACAGCCAGATGAGAGTTCAAACTCCCCTTTAATGCTCCAACTTTACCCCAAACATTCCCACATTCATGACAAGTCCCAGAGCAAAGTATTCTCTCTCTCACACACAGCAGCCCCTCTGGCTGTGAGCAGTCCAGCAAAGCAAAAGAGCAGAGAAATGAATCCATGAAGCATGGAAAGAATCAATGAGTCTATAAAACAAGGAACAAGGCACTGAGTCCACAAAACAGGGAAGAAGGCAAGCAGTCCTGCAAATGTCTGCAACGGCACACAAAACTCCACTAATTCAGTGTTTGTTTCTGACAAATGCCCCTCCCCTCAACATCTCCTTAAATCTCAGTCCCCAGGTGTGCCTTCTGAAGAGGGGCTCTCCTCCAAAGTTGTAGGGTTGGCCTATGTTGTTCCTGCCTTCTCTCCTCTCTCCGTGCTCGGGGATCAGGAGGCGGCGGTCCTTGCTCATCGCCTGAGTTCCATCGCTCCTCATTTCCATTGCTTTCCCTCCCTCGGTCATCCCGACCCCATTCCTCCCTGCTAGCAAGCCATCCCAATCCTGAGGGGCCCTGGTCTGCCTCGTCCTGCTCCTCCCCACATTTTTCCAAAGTCAATGAAGTTCCCCCTCAATCTCTGTTGGTTCCAGCTTCTGCTCATCCTTCTGCTCAGATTCAGGCTCCAACAGGGGGTACGACACCTTTCTTTCTTTAGTTACTTCTACTAGGTTGATGCCATGTTGGCCTTCTATACTTCAAGTTAGGTTCTAACAGAAGACACGAGAAGAGAAGTTCCCCCATGGGACTCTCCCAAAACGGGGAAGCCTAAGTAGGCAGGCAGACTTTGGGATAATAGAAAGATACAAGAGAGAGAACAGCATAGCAACTCCATTCAGCAAGGAGCTAATGGAATCAAATGATCTACTTGGCCCTTGAATTTGTCAGCCTGGCATTCAGTAAAACATAGGAACAGGCTGCTCTTGGCATTACCCACTGAGTTGAAATTTGTCTCTGTGTCCTTGCTTCAGAATGTCACAGCTGAAAAGAAAATGAAAGGCCTCCATTAGGTCCTGGTGGCCTGACTCCTGAAGGAAAGGAGGTCTGTGATGGTCCTCCCCCTCTTTGATTGGTGGATTTTTTTAAAAAATAAGTCCTAGCAGTCTCTGCCCCTGTGCAAATATATCTTTTCTACACCCAAGGATACCTGCAATGATGTGGATATAAACATTTCAACTTCTCTTGGTGGTCATTGCTTTCTAAATTCAGCTTTTATTTTCCCCTGAGTTTCTGGTTCTGCCTCTTCTTGGGTAGCAGGCTTGGAAAGTGCTGAAGTGTGGATTTGCAATGTGGAGTATTTCTATGGAGATTCTCAGTCCTCCAGATCATGGTTGTCCCAAAAGTGCTTTTTTTTTTTCCCCCAAGAGGCAACTGGACTTTCTAGTTTTTCTTTGAAGAGGTTTGGCTTCTCATCCAAGAAGCCTCTTTGGCTTCTCTCAGAAGCTTCTTCTGGTCTCAGAGCTGAAGAAGCTTCTTGGATGAGAAGCCAAACCTCTTCAAAGAAAAGCCAGAAAGTCCAGTTGCCTCTTGGAAAAAAAAAAAAAAACTTTGGGTCAATTTGGAGTATGATACAGAACACATTTTCTTTCTAACAAAGCTGAGCAGGAAACCTTGAATTCAAATTTCCTAACATTGATAGCTAATTCTAACACCTCTTCTGTATTTTGTTTTGTAGTTTAGGGTCCTGGGATTTTCATTACAGCAATATCAGAAAAGGTTAGCTTTTTTTGGCATTAGACAAGGGTGGGTAGATCCGCTGCCATGTCAACAGAATTCACTGATGTTCTGATTTGACCTTTGCAGCCATAACCTGTGTCTTATAGTCTATTTTTAAGTTTAATTTGACTACAACAAATACACAACTGTTTTGCAAATTAGATATTATTGATTAGTACAAGTTTGAATAGCAATAGAGGTATCCTGAGGCCTTGTCAAAAAGTGAGGATGCTGGCCATAATAGATGTAGTTGAAGATACATCTAATTTATATATATATATGTGTGTGTGTGTGTGTGTGTGTGTGTGTGTGTGTGTGTGTGTGGCCTATGCACTACTTTTGAGCAAGTCGTGAAGAAATGGAGAATGATAAGAATTTAGGAATTTTTTTCTGGAATTAATAAACTATTAATAATAGTTTAATAAACCAGGAATTAATTTATACAGATACACAGAATGAGTAACATTCATTCATGTTAGCCATAATGTGGTTTGTTACATTTGGGCTTGAAATGTCATTTGATTCACAAACCACAGTGGTATGGACTATGGTTTATAGCTTACTGTATGTGAATCTCACTTGCCACAGTTAATAAACAAATCATTGTTACACAAATTATGTTCAAACCCATCCATACAGACTTATAATGAGCTAACCTTTAATATAGCTTGTTTCATTGGTTTTTTTTAACCCAGGTATTGTAGTTTAATGAAATGAGAATTTAGCCAATTGTGGTAAAGCCAACAAACTCTGATTAAACATGTTTAATGGAATTCATTTCCTATATAAATTGGTTCCAGGGAACTTGAAATGCAAATGACAAATAATAAACTTGCTGATATCATATATTGCACTAATACATGTTTGTTTTAACCATGGTTTATGGAATAAATATCGGCAAATTATTTCACATATTGTACTAAACACCTGTGAAGAAGAGGAGGGTGGAATTGAATGAGCCATGATTGACTTCTGAATCAGCTGCAGACATTTCTTAAAGTTGCACAAGATATTCCTTGTTCTCTCTTGCCATCTACAGTCAAAAATAAATACAGCTCCAGAGTGAATTTAATAAAGAAAAATGAAAAGTGCCTATAAATTAAAGAGATTAGTAAGCCCTCTGAGAAAGTTGCTTCTAGGTCTCTAAACCCTTTTCTATTAAATAATGCCAATAAAAAGCAAAATTATGATGATAAGAAATAAAGATGAAGAGTGGGAAGCACACGAGAAGCTTTTGACAAAAGCAGATCAATCTAAATGATGGCATCACTCTACTGTTTTAAATCTTCTGCATCTAGGTTCTTAAAACATTCTGCATTTATTCTAAGGGTCCCTTTCTGATAATATTTCTATTGATAAGCCTTGAAGTGGTTTTTCTAATAAATGCATTTTTTGCAGACACATTTGCCTAATTATTCTTCTTGTTTTTGCCAATTGCACAATATAATGTGAACATGCAACATTATATACTTCATGCAATGACATATAGCTGGCTGGGAAATTCTGGGAGCTGAAGTCCATAAGTCTTAAAAGTTGCCAAGATTGGACACAGCTGATTTTTTTAAAAAAATTTTTTGGCTAAACCGTCACTGACATTTCTGCTGATAAATACCTCTATCCCCTCCCTAAAACAGAAACGGGATTGGTTGCAGCCCTTCTGAACTCTGGAGCATTTAGTTTGACTGAAGGGTCAAAATGGCCATTAAAATAAAAGAGCTCACTTTGTTTCAATTTGCATTAATGGACCTGCAATTATATTCCTGGGCCTGTAAAAATTCCTTTACGGCTCATTACATCCAGGTGATGTTTTCTACAACATTGAATCTAGGAGATGCCCTTTGAAATGTAGATGTTGGCTCTTCTCTTCCTGAATTCATACCTCTTTACACATTAAAGAGAACTGAATGACTATGGAGGTAAAATTTCCATATAGAAGGCTAGAATAGAGTAAACACTTTATTGTCACTTTAAACATACAGTAATCAGCATATATTAAAATGAAATTTCATTGCATTCAGCTCTCAAAAGATAATCATTATGCATACACACATATATATGACATAGAGAAACATCACAGTTCAGTTCGAATGCATAGATATACATGGCAAAAAAAGAATAGATAGGTAGACAGACAGACAGATAGACAGACAGACAGACAGATAGATAGACTGTAGATAGACTGTTTGAAGGGTCTTCAAACTTGGCAAGTTTAAGACTTGTGGACTTCAACTCCCAGAATTCCTGAGCTAACATGACTGGAGGAGGAATTCTGGGAGCTGAAGTATACAAGTCATAAAGCTATCAAGTTTGAAGACCCCTGCTGTAGACAGACAGATGATAGATGACAGATAGATAGATGATTGGTAGATGACAGATAGGTAAGCAGTTAGCTAGGTAGTTAGATGATAGATAGATGGATAGATAGATAGATAGATAGATAGATAGATAGATAGATAGACAGACAGACAGACAGACAGACAGACAGACAGACAGACAGACAGACAGTATACTTGAATGTATACTTTAAGTTTAGAAATACTCAATTCCTGGTACCTGGTATTCCTGGTAATAAAACCAAGTCCATCTCACAGTGCACATAGATACAAATCTATACCAATTCCTCTTAAGGCCTCTCTGATTCAATCACTGTGTCAGAAGAAAGGGCAAGACCAAAAAAATAAAAATCACTTCTGCTTTGCTTCAGATTAAAAACAACTGAGCATCAAATGCACAGGTTGACCTGTTGGCTAATCATTTCACATCTACCCATTGATATCCTTCAGGAAAGATGTAAAGGAAACAGCAGGAGACACTGGACACATTTAGCCTGAAGAAAAAAAGACTGCGGGAAGACATGCTAGCTGCCTACAAGTTTTGGAAGAGCTGTCACACAGAAAAAAAGGCAGAATTATTCAATGCTATTCAGGAAAACAGGACCAGACATGGTGGGTTTAAATTATGAGGCATTACATTTCTTTTGGACACCAGAAAAACTTTCAGAAGGGTAAGATATTCAGTAGTTGAGTGAATTATTACTGCAAAAGGTGGCAGGTGGTTCTTTGCTGGAGGACAGACAGATTAGATGGTCACCTGTCAGTAGTGGGCTTTGTGCAGAGCATCAGAGGATCTGCATAGTTCCTTCTAAAACTTATATTCTATTTTATTTTCCCAGTTGCAGTTAGATACAGATCAAGGTTCATATCCAAAGGATATCCAAATGATAAGATAGAAGCAGAAAAATTAGAAGAATGAGATAAGGTAGC
This sequence comes from Laticauda colubrina, assembly GCA_015471245.1. Lineage (NCBI taxonomy): Eukaryota > Metazoa > Chordata > Lepidosauria > Squamata > Elapidae > Laticauda > Laticauda colubrina. Next base: position 3,188,639 of record BLBF01000058.1, read on the forward strand.
AGATAGGATAGAGTATGGTTGCATCTCTCTCTCTCTCTCTCTCTCTCTCTCCCGTCTGTTTGTCTGTCTGTCTGTCTGTCTATCTGTCTATCTATCTATCATCTATCATATACCTATCTCCATCTTGATTATCTCTACTATTTTTGCATCTGTCTGTCTGTCTGTCTGTCTGTCTGTCTGTCTGTCTATCATCCTAATCTAATCTAGTCCAACCCAACCCAACCCAACCCAACCCAACCTTACCGGACAAATGTAGGGTTAGAGATATCCATTTTCAATTCTTTTCATTCAAATATGTGCAAGATATTACATCTTGAATGAAAATTATACAAAGCAAGCACCAATTTACAACTATATTGTAATCTCTGTTTTTTGATAAAACTGCACTGGTAGCAAACAATGGGTTGGTATTTATGACTGCTAGGTTTCCTTAATTAACATAGTGTTGGTCATGGGAAGGAAGGAAGGAAGGAAGGAAGGAAGGAAGGAAGGAAGGAAGGAACTGACTATTACTATCGTTTTTAGTGTGTGCTAAATCTTTGGTAAACCACAAACCCTGAATTTCCACAAGGGGGCGTAATAGTGATGCAAAAAAGTTCCCACATTCTCACATAAAATCCCCCCCCCTCAATATTCTCTTTTAGAATAACTTTCTCATGTTTGCTCTTTATTTTTATCCTTACCATTGCAAATCAAACTGATTCATCATCAGAAGTTTATCAACATCCCAAAGATAATGGGATAACCAGAAATGACAATTTTAATAAATTCCTTGTAAAAAATATTACCTTGGGTTTTAATACCAGCTTCTAATCATCATCTCCTCTTCCTCCTCCTCCCCATCATTTTATAATAGTGGGCTTAATGTTTTGTTTTTTTCACTGATACTAAAATACTGCAGTAATGATTTCTCTGATGGAAAAGCTCAGCACATCTATATTTGGAATTTGACAGGCTTCTGTCTTCTATGCTATAATTCTGAAATGTGATGTGACATAGAGATAGGAAAAGTCAAGATATCCTCCTGTTATATACAAAGTTAATTTTGCTCAACATGGAAGGAAAATGACTACTAAACTAGACTTTCCTTCCCTTCCCTTCCCTTCCTTCACCTTCTTCCCCTCTCTCTTCCCCTCCCTCCCTTTCCTTCCGCTCATCTTCCCTTCTCCTTCTTCCCTTCTGTATTTTCCTTCCTCCCTCCCTCCCTTCCTTCCCTTCCACTCATCTTTCCTTTCCTTCCATTCTGTTCCATTTCTTCCCCTTCTTCCCCTCTGTCTTCCCCTCCCTCTCTCCCTTCCTCTCCTATTGACTCTATAAAAACAAAAACAACAAACTGTCACTGAAAACTTCTAATCTGAACCAAAATCTGACACATTTATATGGATGTCATAAAAACACCCACTAAGAGCTCCTCCAGCCAATTCTGAGGTTTGCTAAATCAGGTCATCCCGAAGGAAGCCACGGCTTCTTGCCGAACATCCTGTCCTATACCTGAATATCATTCTTTAAAGCCACAATTTACTGCCCTAAAGTCCCAGAACTTCTATCTAAATTCATGCTCACACCGCACTCTGAAGTGAAAAATATGCTCTGTGCATTTTCAAAGTAATATGGCACACTGTCAGGTAGCAAATGAATTTCTGTCAGTCGGAAATGAACATGTGTGGAGGAATAATATAAATGTGCAGTAGAAGATTCAGACACGAGGGCAGGGAATAGACAAAGGAGGACATCATAATATGCAAACTTTGTGACAGATTGGAGAATAACAAATCCAGAATGACAGGTAACAAATATAGGTCTGAATTAACAAGAGGCAGATAAATTATCTCCCATGTTTTCCACAGTTCTCCCTTGATTTTTTACTTTCTGATGTTTTGATGTCCAGAATTTCAAAGAGCACTCATATGAAAGGTGGAGATGATTTTTTTTTTAAAGTAAGGGTGGAAATCATGGCATTAAAAACTAGGCTGAAGTAGATGATTACACCATTACAACTACCACACCTTGGTTCTGGGGCGGATGGGTCCTTGGTGCTCCCTGAGCTTGGTGGTTTTCTTGATGATGTTTCATGACCCAACTAAGTAAAATCATCAATGGTTTGAAGAGGTTTCCTAGTGAAGACCAAACTGGCGCTTGCTGAAATTCCTCAACCCCTAAAAATATTCTGGTTCTGAAGTAGTAGCTTCCACCACAGGATTTGGAGGTGGAAGGGAGGGGAGAGAGAGAGGGAGAGAGAAATAGAAAAATGGAAAGAAAGAAAGGAAGGAAGGAAAGAAGGAAGGAAGAAAGAAAGAAAAATGGAAAGAAAATGAGCATGAGAGAGAGAAAGGAAGAAAGAGAAAGTCTATGTGTATGTGAGAGAGAGAGAAAGAAAGAAAGATGGAAGGAAAAGAAAGAAAGATAATGAGACAGAAAGAAGAAAGGAAGAAGGAGAAAGGGAGTAAGAGAGAAAGAGAAAGAAAGAAAGAAAGAAAAAGAAAGAGACGAAAGGAAATGAAATATGGAAGGAAAAGAAAGATAATGAGAGAGAAAGGAAGAAAGGAAGGAGAAAGGGAGTAAGAGAGAAAGA
>BLBF01000058.1:3191310-3218918 GCA_015471245.1 Laticauda colubrina
GGGCTCCTCTCTTAAAGCAAGTCAGTCACTGAGGAGGTCCTTCCAGGAATCAAACATTTGGCAATGTCCCAATCCAGGAATCTCAAGAGCAGCATTTCTTCAATGAAGAGAGATATTAAACGGAATAGACAAGGAGCAGTGAATGAGCTATAATAACACTGAAGTGGTCACCAAATCATTTGCAGACGATGGTTCCCACACCCACTATCCAACCCTGTCCATTGACATAATAAGCCATAATGAGCAAGATGAATTTGAGATGAATCTGTGTTTTACCCATGGATAAAACTGCCATGGCTTTCTATGGAAGCAACTTAGAGCACCAGATGTGTAGCAGCTGGACTGAGACTCGCTTCAACAGATGGACAACGGGAAGAAGATATGGAATTCCAAGTAGGACTGCTCTAATTATTTAACCTTATCACCTCTTCTCACTGTCAGGAAATTTCTACTTAGTTCTAGGTTGCTTCTCTCCTTGATGAGTTTCCATCTGTTGCTCCAGGGGCTTTGGAGAATAGCTTGACTCCCTCTTCTTTGTGGCAACCCCTCAAGTGTTGGAAGACTGCTATCATGTCACCTCTAGTCCTTCTTTTCATCAAACTTAGTCATCCTCAATTCCTGCAACCGTTCTTCATATGTTTGATCCTCCAGTCCCCCTGTTGCTCTTTGTTGCTCTTCTCTGCACTCTTTCTAGAGTCTCAACATCTTTTTTTCCATCATGGCGACCAAAACTGGATGCAGGATTACAAGTGTTGTCTTTGAACAGCCCACAAATCATGTCATTCTAAGCATGTGTGGGTGTGAATCTGTTGAAAGTAAAATGCCTTTGCAAAGTTTTGGGAAATGCTATAAAGTAGATTGAGTTACTGAAGCATATAATAATCCCCAAACTCATATGACAGCAGACAATTACTGACTGACCAGGGAGCAGATAATAATGCCATACTAAGAGTTATTTCTTCTATATTTTTTCAATCAGCCTTAATGTAATTGCTGCAGCATAAAGAATAATTCTTCTTAAACAAGGGTCCCGAATTTTCTTCAGTATTAATCACACATAACACTTGAGTGTTCAAAGGAAGCATTTTGTAAACAAGGGCTTATTTCAGATTTCTGGGCTAGCTGTTCGCAGTTTTCAGGGGGGTTGGGTTTTTTAGCTCCTTTCCTCAACTCCAACAATAGTCATCTATTTTTTTTTTCTTATTTCAGAAATAAATATACCCTTAGGGTCATCAAATTCAGCCTGAACAGAAGGAACTTTGTGTCAAGGAAATTAGGAGATCCAGGCGAAATGAGTATAAAGATTTATAGCATGCTTAAGCTCTCCACAAGAATCTGAACTACTCACTGTCAAGGGAAATTCGCGGGAGATAAAAAAGACATTTAAGTTGGGCTGATTTAGATCTCTTGTGGGTGCGCAGGGACTCATGACTGATGACAAGTTTTGATCCCTCCCTCATCTCAGCCTGGTCATTTCCTACACTTTGCCCATTTTTAACAAAGATATGTGATTTCTTTAATAGAGGAAGGTAATGAAATCCTAATAATAACCGAAGGTCGTGGAGGAAGAAGAGGAGGAAGAATTGAATGTGGGAGAATTTGGAAGCACATAGAGATAAACCACATTTACACACCATTCAAAAGAAGCAATAAAAAAGCTACAAAAGAAACAAAAAAAACCCAAAACACCTTCTTGCCAGCAACCAACATCCAGATAAGCTGAAATTAACCTCAAGATTATACCAATTCAGGCCAACAAACAGTAGACAACATGTTAACCAAGCAACCACCAAAAACACTTCCTCCAAAACTGACAGGGCAAGCCACTTGTGTATAAATGAAAGAAAACTCCACTCCTTCTAGCACTGATGATATTATCTAGCTGGGTCATGAAATGTCTTGACGAAAACAGCCAAGGCCAGGCGGCACCAAAGATCCCACAGATTGGAAATCATGAATAAACTAGATGGATAGTTTTGAGTATTTAACTTCAAAAGTCTAATACAAGCATCTTTCAATTTCTGCTTTATGGAATTTCATTTAAGCAAGTTTTTTTTTGTTCATTTTACACTTACACAGGGATAAATACTAGCTGAATGTTGAATTCAACAGGATTTACCTTTGAGTAAACTCTCTTACCCATGCTTTTCAAAGCCAGAGATCCTTTGTTCAAATTCATAACTAAAACAAGCCAAGAAGGATGGATTTTTTTTTTTCCATGAACAGATTTTGTGACAAGTTCTTAAATTTTCAGCTGGGCCATCTCCAAAATTCTTTCAGATATTCCTAAATATGTTGTCCTTATTCCTTTCAAGATCATTGCTTTAAAAAAAAAAAAAGCCTCAAGTATGAATGGCTCAAATTAATTTAATTACTCTGCTACATCTCCCTTGGTTACCAATAACATGGATCTCATTTTTCTCAGTCCTTCTTCCAGATGTTCCGCTCACAATTTTGAAAAGACAACTAATTCAGAAATCTGCTGATCCAAATCTGCAACCCTTCCATGTTTTGTGACTCAGCATCCCTTGGCATGTCGACAAAAAAGAAAATCGGTTCTGGAATCTTTGCAAACACATAAGGTTCTCTACACATTCAGTTTAGTTTAGTTTATTGTCATTGCACCTTGTACAATGAAATTAAATGCCATCTTCAGTGTATATTATGGCTGAAAATAAACACAAACACACATTCTTCACATTCAATACATTGGATTGAAGATTCAATGCATATTGCATTAATATTCCACTATACAGTAGAATTCAGTAGAGTTCCTGCCCTGGGATAGAAGTTGTTCTTCAGCCTATTTGTCCTTGTTTTTATTATTATCCTGTACCATTCAAAAAAAGGGGGTTGCCCAGGATGAGATGGATCTTTAAGGATGTTTTGAACTTTCTTAAGGCAGAAGGAACTATAACTCTCTTCCAAAGAGGGGAGAGGGCAACCCATGATCTTCTGGTCAATGACATTAACCCTCTGGAGTGCTTTCCCATCTGCCCCTGTGCAAGTGGCAAACCATACAGAGTGCAAGAAGTTATGATACTCTCTGTGATGAAGGGTAGAAGGTCACCAGCAGTTTTTCATTCAGTTGTTGTTTTCTGAGAAGCATCAGGTAGTATAATCTCTGCTGGGCCCTTTTGACTAGGGCTGCAATGTGAGCACCCCAAGTCAGGTCCTCTTTTAGGATAACAGCACCCAGAAACTTAAAACTGGCCACTTGCTTTAGCTTTTATAAAAAGATCATTTCCATTAAGTAGGATTGCATTTCCTTTCAAACCACAGTGGCAACTTCTGTACATGGTCAGTTCTAAGTACCTTCAGCACACTTTGGTTAACTCTGGCCAGGAAATCCTTTGTTATTTTATGAACAAAGGCAAATGGACAGGCAGTCCTCAACGTATGACTGCCATTAAACCCGAAATGTACGTGGTTAAGCGAGATATTTGTTAAGTGGGTGTTGCCCATTTTACAACTTTTCTATCCCCAGGGGTGAAGGGGAATCCCTGCAGCCTGTAAGTTAGCCACACGGTCTTTAAGTGAATCCAGATTCCCTCCTTGACTTTGCTCATCAAGAAGGTCGCAATGATGGATATCACATGACCTTGGGACACTGCGACCATCGTAAATGGTGAATCAGTTGCCAAGCATCTGAATTTTGATCTGCATGGTCACGGGAATGCTGCCAAGGTCATAACTGTGAAAAAAGGTCCAACGTCCCACTGTTTGGTGCCGTCGTAACTTTGAACGGCCACGAAATGAAGTGTTGTGAGTCGAAGACTATCTGTACCCATCCCAGGTTAATGTTGCAGAATCCAATCTTTGTCATTATGGGAAGTTCTGGATCCTGTGCATTGCAAGTAGAAAGCATAATATAAATTCAGCCCAGAGCTACCCTTGAAATATACAGAATTTCGGTTTTGTTCTAATGCTTCTGCTTCTTTAATGCAACAATATGCAAAAGTTGCCGGATGCACTAGAAATAGCGGACCATCTGTTTCCTTTGGGGCGAAATAATACCTTCAGGAATAAAACTCTGCAAGACTCAGCTAATCAGGCTAGGGCAGACATTTATTTGGTGTTATTTTTGGTCCCCATCTATGATTATTTCATTATCTGTTTCACTGGCCCCGAAAACAAGAATTTCTGATTATTTTGTGGATGTTGCTATTTCTATTTTAATCAACCCATTCCTCCAGCTCATTAAATTGTCCTTCTAATTGTCCTAAATGCCATCACAAGTGGGCTTTGGATTATATAACCTAGTCCTGATGCTGAATTTTCTTCCCAGGGTCTGTGGCATTTTCAGAACAAAAATACTGATCTCAGGAAGGGGAATCTCCCATTCTTTACAAGGCAAATATGTCAAACATCTGACATGATTTTTGTACTGTCAACATGTTGTTGGAAAACGTGTAGTTGAAAGGACTGAAATTTACATTGTACAATTCTAGAAACTTTAGCTAGATGGCATAAAAATATTCAGATTTATGTTGGAAACATGGACGATATTAAAGGCCGTGTCATCCTGCCTGTTGGACTTCTAAAAAAGCCAGGAAATGTTGGGCAGAATTGATCAATGTCTTCTTCATGCACTGATGATGTTACCTAGTTGGGTCATAAAATGTCTGCATGAAAACAACCACGTTCAGAGAGTACCAAGGACCCCACAGACCTTCTCCTCCCCTTTTACTTCTCTTCTATTTCACACACCTCACTCCCTTCCAAAATTGATGATGTTACCTAGTTGGATCATAAATGTCTTCATGCCCTGATGATGTTACCTGGTTGGGTCATAAAATGTCTGCAAGAAAAGCAACCAAGCTCACAGAGCACCAAGGACTCCACAATCCTCCTCTTCCTCGTCCCCTCCACAAATTCCCTTCCCTTTTAGCGCTGATGATGTTACTTAGTTGGGTCATGAAATGTCTGCAAGAAAATAATCAAACTCAGAAAGCAACAAGAACCCCACAGTTCAACCCTGAGCTACCAATGTTCTGTCAGTATCATTGTGTTCTGCATTATCTTTTTTTCCTCTCAATTTCCCATACGCTCTACAGCCATTCAAGTAGTAACCAGGTTCTATCCCTTTTTCCTTTCTGAGATCAGCAAAGGGTTCTACAATATGATACATGTAAAATTCTAAAAGCAACAATATTGGTTCTTTGGGATTCATTAAAACAAATGGGCTTATATCCCCTCTGCTTTGAAACTATACATGGCCATGGAATAAAGCCATATATAATATTCAGAGCAAGCGACTGTTATCTTAATTTTGTCTCTGAAACTCAAAAGGGAATGCATTAGATCAGGGTGCAAAAGCTAACCCTTTCATCAGCATCATTATCCAAGAAATGCAAGCATAAGGATAAATGCATCTCATAAAGAAATAAGCTTGGAGGGAAACAATCCCCATTTGACTGCCAATGAATAGCTGTGGTGCAAGCTTTATATTTTATTTTATTTTTAATTACAAAGTTTGCATTTGCATGCTGTCACTTTTATGTAATTTGCTTCTTGGGAATGGCATAAATGACTGCCAAACAAGGCACTAAAGTGCATGATTAATTGCCTTATGACGTTCAAATAAGATTGTGTTGGTGGAGGTGGGAGACACTCAAAAATAAAGCTTCATTATTAGATGAAAATCTTGATTAATCCTGAAGTCACACTTGAGAAACCAGTCAATATTCGTTAAGGCAGGTGCAGGAGAAGAGATACTTAACAAGTAGCGTCTTGTTATTTTATAACAAGCTTCTTCTACAAGGAGGGAGGTGTAGAATGGGGCAGATAGAATACACACACACATAGCTATACCATCAACACTGATGTTGCCTAGTTAGGTAGTGAAACATCTGCAAGAAAACAACCAAGCTCAAGGACCCCACAGTCCTCCTCCTCCTCTTCCTCCTCCTCCTCTTCTTCTTCCCTTCTAACACTACTGATGTTACCAGTTGGGTCATGAAACATCTGCAAGGAAACCACCAAGTTCATAGAGCACCAAGGACTCCCAATTTCAACCCTGATCTACATATATTCATTTCTCCTGGAAGATAGGGTTAAATATAAATCATTCAAATAGATCCAGTAATAGGTAATAAATAAGAGCAAATAAAGAAAATTCTGGATCGTTTAACAGATCTAAAGTGACCTTCAGTGTATTGGCAAGTCTGTTCGCTAACAATACTGTATAAATAATCATCTAACAACCCCTTCCCTTCTCAAACCGAAAATAAAACCTATTTTGATCAAGAAGTGAGTTGATGTGAGCATTACAAGAGGGTTCAGTACATGGACTCCTTCATATATGAAACTATAATTGAACAGTAATACATTTGAACAAATCCAAATTTTGAAGATTTCCTTTCAGTTTGTGATGCTCTAAGGTGTAACTCCCTTAGCTTCTGCTTAATTTGACACTACTTGCATTGTGACTGCCCAATTTCTACCTCTTAATCCTGACTCCTGAATGTTGGCTGGTCTCACAATTCAAAAATCAGTTAGATGATCATTCCTGGCATCTTATTTCTACAGTAAGTGTTTGTGGATCAAGGCAGTTTTCCAATTCCCTTCCAACACTGGGAAAGAAAAGAAAAGAATAACAACTCTACTCCATATTTTATCTCTGAGAAGAGTAATCAAGCTAAGAACTCCAGACTAAGCTAATATATATATATATATATATATATATATATATATATATATATATATATATATCTAAGTAGGAAGATAAAATCATTACTGGGGACTGGTAGTCTGAAAGAAAGTAAGGGAAGTAGAAGCTTAATTCAATTATCCTAAGCAGGTTATAATTCAATCTGCCGTAATACAGTGATTTACGAGAAATAAGTTCCTTTCTATTTACTGTAAAGTGACTTGCCTCAATGCACGGTTTTCATACTTATTTTCTGATAAAGAAGTAAGTCACATTGTTGCTGTTGATCCATTTAGATCAACCATTTAATAGGAAGCCAGAGGAAAAATAAATCGTACATCAAGTATGAGATAAATTGAATTAACATGAGCAGCGCAGGATTCAGAGAGTGGCGAGGTTGTGCTACAATGTCTATTTTTCTCTGAAACAAAGTGAAAATGACTATCTTGTCAGCTTTCTTTCCTTTTTTCCTTTCGTTGCTTCCTTTTTCTTCTGCTGACTGGAAGTACGGTTCCCCCATCATAGAGTCTCCTCCTAACGCAGCTTTCTTTTTCCTCTACTTGTCCTAACCGAAAGCCCTCTCAATTGTGAAGCCAACCAGTGACAGGGAGCCACAGCAGAGGGATGAAAAAGCCAAATGCAGCTCCAGAGCCATTGGTTGCCAATCCCTGGAGTGGACCTGACTGGACCAAGTGATGAACTGCATGAGCAGGGAAAGGAAAACTTTACTTTTAATTTGGTGGAAACCTGAGGTGGGCTTCAAGTCAGGTTTTCCCCAGATGTGCCAAAATGATATGCCTAATAAATTTATAGTTTGAGGAATATGCCTGTCTTGGAATTTTGATTCTGTTGAGTCAGTGGTGGTAGTCTACTGGTTTGGCCTGGTTGAGCTGAGCTGATAGCAGTGATGAGCAGTGGAGACTGAAATGGTTCCCTAACCTTTATTTCCTGCTTTTGAAGCACAGCTGCTTTGCACAGCACAGAAATTGCAGCGTGGCAGCTGCTGAAGCATCAGGGAGACTGCAGGATTACAGGAGGTGATGCAAAATGCTTCTGCGCCTGCGCAAAGTGCGTGTTTGGTGTGTACGTTCATGCAAAGTGTGTGTGCATGTGCAAGGCACGCCCACCAAGCCACACTCACCAAACTGGTGGTAAAAATTTTTGAAACACACCATTGCGTTGGGTATGTTCCTTGGAACCCTGACATATTGTTCCTCAGCCATCATCAGCCATGACTCCAAGTACTGAGCCAAAATTTAGGTGAACAAAAGCTAGCGATAGGAAAGGATGAACAAATATGAATATATCAGATCATCTGACCATTTTGTCTTAGTGGCCCATAAACTATCCAAACTTGTTGGGTTTGCTGTGTTCCTTCACCACCAAAGTTTTGCCCATTTCTGCTCCAAAAATGTTGGCGAAAACCAGCCAGACTTTGGCGGGGGGAGGGAGAACCGTTTTTTGAACAGTCTCTGCTTTCTTTTTACACATATCCAAAGACAGTGTACACACACGACTGCTTCATTTAATTTGCTGGCTATTACTCAATTGAAGCATATTGAAATCAAAATCTGATGAAGCTAAAAATTGCCCCAAATTAGTCAATCAGTAAATATTGATATTATGTTCCGTCTGGCACCTGGGTGAACATGTCCGGGCTTCACAGTGAAGGAGAAATGTCTGCCTTATGGGTACTTTAAACCAGATTAGATGGAAGCATAAATTGATGTATTGACAAGCAGGATAGCAGGGATTTGAAAGCAAAAGTTCTGCAAGAGAGGTGAGGGTTACAAACCCTCTTTATCCAAATTATCACTTCTAGTTGACTGGTCATATTACAGTTACAGTTAATTAACAACAATGAGTTTGCCATTGCAGTCAATGAGTTGGACAAGATTCACCTACAGATTGGATCAATGCTTATGCATATTAAAATATTCAATGAGGAGTGGATGGATTTCCCTATTGCCTTAGATTAAGCAGAACCCTTGATCTAAACCTGGGCTTGGCAACCTGCGACTCTGGAGCCACATGTGACTCTTTCATCCCTCTGCTGCTGCTCCCTGTTGCCAGTTGGTAAATGGAAAAAGGGCGCTGTGCTAGGAAGTGAGATATGGTGTGGCCCTCTGGCAGCTGGTGTAGCTGGCAGCAGAGTTGGAGAGTGAGGAGGTTGGGGAAGAACCTGGGCCAGTCCTGGAGGCCGAGGAAGGCTTGGACGAAGGCTCTGCATCAGAGGTAGAGATGGGGCCAGGGCAGGCTGGCAGTCATCAGCTGCCTTTGGACTTGGATAGCAGTGAGGGGGCGAGCAACTGGAATCTGTTCCCAGCCTCTGCATGTACAGAGCTACTGAAGGTAAATAACAATAATGAACTCAGGGTTGACATGGGAGTAAGGTGGATGATGAATGGCCCCTCCCATAAGGATTAAAAGAGGAGCAAAGGAAGGGTGATTTTGCAAGAAGCAATTTGTTCATTTGTTCGATCATTGTGAAGATCTGTCTGTGCATCCTAGACCCTCTGTGCGAAGCCCTTACTTGTCAGCACTGTGTTTGGAAATATTTACCAGGCAGCTCTCCAAGATAGATAAGGTTTGAACTCTTAATTATACCCTTGAAAGATTGTTTGCCAGGCCGTTGGCTGAATGTGAATGCAAGAAATTCACATTTGTTTAATAAAAGGTGTTTGGTCAGGACAAAGAGTCTTCTTAGTGCTTTTTTAGGAAGCCTAGGACAGGACACAGAGGAAAGATGATGCCATGCTAGGAACAGATTCTATGGAGGGGAAACCAGACTTCCGGTCAGCTCCAGAATCAAATGGGGGGCTTCTGATTAGGACCTTTGTGGCTCTTTGAGTGTTTAAGGTTGCTCGCCCCGATCTAAACAAAAGGGTCTTAGAATTGTAACTAAACTGTCATTTTAACCCAAACACGATCAAAAGAAAGTGGTTCAAAAGTCCTTACTGCTACCAGTTCTCAAGTGCTTATTGTTAACTGCAGCAAATAGCTTGCTTTATTGTAGTTAATATTTTTTTTATTTATCTTGTTAGCATCATTTGACTTTTTTGCCACCATGGAGAATTCCCAGTAGTTGATGGCTTCTGATTGAATTTGCAATGTCGCTTATTAGGATTCATAGTTAATCCACTCCCATTTCCCATCTACACAAGCTCAGTGTCAGGACTACAACAAATCCACCCCCATTTAAATCATAAGTCTGTAGCTGTATATCAGAGAAAAGAAAATTGGTTTATTAGAAAGGCCATGTTGGCGTTGACTGGATGCAGCCAATACTAAAATACATCACACATTTCCCCCTTGACCCTGGTCTTCCCCCCACCCCCTGGAGGTGTATTCTCCAATGGGACACATCCATCCCCAAGAGTCATCAATAATGCTCTCCAATAATTTTCTTGTGCTCCGACAACTTTGGGCTGCCAGGGTGATTATCTAGGCACTTAAGGAATACACTGTTTTCCCCCACTCCCTTTTTCTGGCAGCTAAAAAGACTAAAGGAGTATCTTTTTAGTTGACACCAAGGTGTTTGGAGGATATGGATAAGGACTTTTATCCTTAGGTAAATAATTTTTTTTGTTGCATATGATCATCCTTTGAAGATGCTAGCGGAATGGCAACTGAATCTAAGCATTCAACAGCTGGCTTATTTTCAACTGGGCCACTGCTTGCCAACATGGCAGAGGAGTCCTCTCCTACTTCATTAAAAGTAAACCTGGCTGAAACTGATCCAACAAGATCTGGCTGAGCTTAAATGTGATAAAAATGAGGCAAGAAAACATGGTGTGCTGTGAGGATCACTGACATGCCCACGAGACCATGACTCAAATGAGTCATAATTCTGGAGAAATAAATGACTTATTTAGAGTCATGTTTCCATAGGAAAAATCTACCTGGGATTGAGAACCATCCAAGTCTATCAGAGCTGCATGAATTTACAGAAGGACTATAAAATACATTGGGAATTTTTTAAAAAAAATAGAGAGCAAAGCAATGGTAACCCCCATCCATATTTTGACTCTACAAGCCACACCATGTCCCAACTATGGAAATTTTGCTCTTCATTTATAGAACATGTGATTTCTGCCAAAACTCACTAAATACTTTAAGATGGGAAATATATCTGCAAAAGGCAACCCTTAATAAAAGCACACAGGAAATATCTTTTCTCCAATTTTAGTTCTTATAAAACAAAGCATTATTCACAAGTCTGTGCCTACTTAATTGATTTATACTCTATTATGCTCAACACGATGCTTTCGGTTGGGTGAAAATGTGTAATCTATGAGAAGGTTTTCTCTAGAGGGAAATAAGCTACTCCTTCTACAGACTGTTTTCATTTTGTGTTGTGTTTTTGGCTATGCATCCTCCTTCTCTGGAGTGCTTTGTGTTAAGATGGATGAATTGCAACAGGTATTGTCATATTTTCTCAGACGTTGACAAGGTTTATGACAGTTTTCCACCTATTTTCTGTAATCTTTTATTGTTTTTATCTTCCCACTCCTTCATATTTTTCTATTCACAAACTTGGCATGTAGAACACAGGTTTTAAATCTTACAAACACCCCTATCTGGACCAAGTTGCCTGCTGGAGGGAAGTATCTAAGAGCCACAAAATCCTTGGAGGAATCTACAAAGCACAACTACAGAATATGTCTGAATTCTTAGACAGTTCCTCATCCTGGTTTTGGATAGCTTATTATGGAAACAGGGACTATTTTTTCCACAGTTATTACTACAGAATTTACCAGAATTTGTCTCTCAGTACAAAGGCATAGCCCTGTAAAATATAGGCTTTCACAGACAAGCCCAATGCTTGAAGAACAACACATTAATATAAGAAAGATTAAAATATTTTGAAGAGTTAGAGGGACACTTAAATCTCTCCTTCTCCTATGCAGACACAAATGCTTCCTTCAACGTCTGCAAAAAGAAAAAGGAAAAAAAAAAGAAGTTACAAAAAAAAAAAAAAAAAAGGCATTAGTCACATCCTACAAATCAAATTGTCCAAATTCTTCAACAGGGTTGGCATAGGCTGTGAAACGGAGAAGACAAATCCCAGCTTTGTCCTAAACTCATTCATTGCCCTTTTCGTTGTTGACACAAATATTACATACAGGAAGGGTGACCTCAACGTGACCAGAAATATCTGCTTTATGGTTATTGTTTTTGTGAAACTTGGAAAGATGGCTTTTTAAATGGGTTTTCCATTTTCCCACTCATTCATTTACTAGTAGTGAATAGATTATCTGCATTGTAACATGTATGGAATTCCCTAAAGGAGGAAATGATTTAAATGCATCAGAATATAAGGAAGAAGGTTTCTCAATGCCAACTCAGAAGTTGATACAAGAAGGCCTATAGTACATAAAATAAAACTGTGTGAAGAATTGAGACCACAAGTTAAGTTCCACTTAAGTTGATTATTACTCATGCCTCCACATGAATCTAGGGGTCTCCAAACTTGGCAACTTTAAGACTTGTGGGCTTTAACTCCCAGAATTCTGGGAGTTGAAGTGCACAAGACTTAAAGATGCCAAGTTTGGAGACCTCTGATCTAGCCACATAAAGCTCAGCACTAAATAGATGCTAGATAAGAGTCAACGGATTTCAGAGGGTGCAGGTAGATTTAGACCACTTGTGGTAATGTAATGACCCCAGGCTGATTCCTCTCTTGACTCCACCCCCTGCTTTTCTCCTTTAAAAAAACCTCATGTTTAATCATTCAGATTAAGGAAAATTGCAACCCAAATGCATTGGTTGGCAACATCAAAAGGAATGTGAATTTTCATGTTCTTGGAAGACAGCAATAGCAATCTTAGACTTAGACTTATATACCACTTCACAGCGCTTTAAAGCCCTCTCTGAGCAGTTTACTGAGTCAGCATATTTCCTGCAACAATCTGGGTCCTCAATTTACCCACCTTGGAAGGATGGAAGGCTGAGTCAATCTTCAGCCTGGTGGGATTTGAATTGACAAATCCAGGATGCCGGCAGTCAGCAGAAATAGCCTGCAGCACTGCATTCTAACCACTGCACCATCATGGCTCATAAGATAGTTACAGAGATAGTTGCAGAGCCTTGGAGAATGAGTAACAGGGTGATCAAAGGATGGATTCACTGAGCACAATGGTGGTTCAGTAATCGATGTATCCAACCTGCCACACTTGCCATGTTCAAAAGCATCAGTGCTTCCTGTCAAAACCAATTTGGTCACTAGCGATATCCAGGAAATAATCAGCCAAAGATATCATGTTATTATCAAGGTAGCCTTCCAAACAATCCTTAACCAGATAGAATCATTGCTTTAGAAAGTATTACTTTTAACCTCATTTTCCTTGCACCCTCTGAAACAAGATATATCATTTTGTTCCATGGGAGAAATCCTGGAGATTTCCTGCTGCTTAACACAGAAAACACACTAAATCAGACAAATCATTTGATCAACATTTAGGACCTCATCTTGGATAGTGTCCTCCAATCTTTGCTCAAATGAGCTTTATCATTTAAACATGAGCTTCTGCCCAGTTAATGACTTGGTTCTTTAAAATGGCAATAAACTGGTTTTTCTTCAGCCTCTGATATTGCAGTTATTTTCCAAAGCTTAATAAAGTCTCCAGTGATCCTCCCTCTGCCCCAATTGGAAAGGTGATTATGTATAATGTTTGCTTTGATAGCTTTGCAATATCTTGATGGTTTGCTTTGATAGCTTTCTTTGATAGCTTAGTGTCAGCTTTTCCAAGCATTTGTCAGATATTAAGTTCTAAATTAGACTTATGTTTGTTGCAGCCATGGAACAGATAGTTATAAACAAATCTCATATGTTCTGTTTCTCATCCTAATTGCTCAAGGGATCTCATGATCACCAAGGAACTTACAACGAGAATGTCGTGTTTTCCAACACAGATTTGACATCTGCATTTTACATCTCAATTATCATCTTTTACCTAAAGCAAAGAATGAAATCCAAGTTGCATAACGATTGTGTTTCTTTGTCCAGTCATAGCTTCTGAAAGCATACAAGTTTCAGTGGTTTTGAAGAACTGCCTCAGCATGAACAAATAAGCATCTGAAATCTTGGAACGAGATTTCCTGTGGGCTTTGATGGAGCTTCAAATCAGTTTTTTTTAACACACAACAAAAGGTTCTTTTCACTGAAAGTGAATACCGAAGAACTATTTGACATGTCATTTTAAGGATAGAGCTTTGGGCTGAATCTATATCATTGTTATATCCACACAAAAAATGAAAAATATCACAAATCTCTACATAATTCAATTATAGGTTTATTTTCTATACTTAAAAGCGGGCAAAACCAATACTGAAAGTTTTGGAAACTCCAAATTATAGCTATAGTCAGAGCAATAAATGATTTTAGATGACCTATAATTGACAATATTAGGGCTCAACTAGCTCTAGCAAGGTTAGAATGCACAAAAATGCATGTCAAAGGGATATTTCTGTGTTTTTCTGAGCTCCTGATAGGTTGGACAATAAAAAGAAAAGAGGAAAATGACAGAAAGATCAGAAAATGACAGAAAGATCAGATCTGGTGTCTTGAAATCTGTATTAAAATAAAAAATTAGGTTGGAAGATCTGCCAGTTAGAGTCAGTGTCAAGATATACCTGAAGAATGAATGCAATTCTTTTGGCCAACCTTGTTCTAGACTTAAGATGTGAAAGTTGACCTCACAATTCTAGAAAGCAACCATGGAAGGAAGGAAAGAAGAAAGGAAGGAAGGGAAGAAGGAAAGGAGGAAAGAAGGAAGGAAAGAAAGAAAGAAAGAAAGAAAGAAAGAAAGAAAGAAAGAAAGAAAGAAGGAAGGAAGTAAATTAACAAGAAGAATGAGGACAAAGATGACAATATTGTCAACCATATCAGTATTCCATGAAGACAAGAGATTTTCAGCTCCAGAATATGCCAATGAGTTTCCTTCTCTCCCTGGTACTTGGGTTAAACACAGTAACTCAGAGACTTGAACCACTCACCCTCCCTTAAAGACTCACTCTGAAGAAGAGAAGACAGTTGGGAAGAAATGATGTACTCACCCCACCAACCTGTGATAAGCTGAACGGAGAACATGTCTCAGACACCAAAGGAGTAATTGAACAATTGAGCAAAAGGAGAACATTGACTTGAGTTTCTGAGAAGTACTGATAGTCAAATTGCTGACAGCCAATCGTGCATGTCTTTGTTTTGTTGGGACAAATAAGTGATAACAACATTCTGCTGTATGGTTATTTAAAAAAAAAAATTCCTTGTAAATGTGGAAAATATACCGTATGTAATGTATGGTTTAAGTGTCAAAAGGATAGTGCATTATCCATGATGCTAATCCATTCATTTTCATTTTCCTCCTAAGAACAACAACAAAGTAATTACGTACAAATGGGAAGAACTGTTGTGGTCAGCTTAACTGTAAGTACAGTTTAAATGTAGGTACAGACATGGGGGCTCAGTGGCTAAGATGCCGAGCTTGTCAATTAGAAAGATCGGCAGTTTGGCGGTTCAAATCCCTAGCATTGCGTAATGGAGTGAGCTCCTGTTACTTGTCCCAGCTTCTGCCAAAAAAGCATGTAGTTATTAATAGAGTAATTTATATTACTCTATTTATATTACCGTATTTATTAATAGAGTAATAAAACTGGCAACTATAAAGGGAAACAATTAGTTAGGAAAGTTTTTGATTTTTTTTTCCTGCCAAACGAGTTGGGGAGGTGTAAATGCAGATAGCCCTTGACTTAGGACCACCATTAAGCCCAGCATTTCTGCTGCTAAGTGGGACATTTGTTAAGTGAGTTTTCTCCTATTCTGCGACCTTTCTTGCTATAGCTGTTAAGTGAATCACTTCCATTATGAAGTTAGCAACACAGCTCTCAAGTAAATCTGGCTATCAGGTCTCTGGCATCCACCCCTTTTCAAATCATGAGTCTCTAGCCGCATCTCTCAGAGAGAGAGAGAGAGAGAGAAAAAAAAGACTGTGACTTGTTATCTCCTTATGCTCGCTTTGGCAGCACATATACTAAAATTGGAATGATACAGAGAAGGTTATCTCCTTGAAATTGGTAATTACTTATCCTGATCCATTGTGGAAATTCCTTCATTGTAGTTTGTTTTAGTTTTTTATTTCACCTCTATCTGCTCATTAAGTTCAGACTGTATTGCTTTCTTTTGAAGACTATTTTTGAATAAGTTTAATCTCCGACTGAGAATTATAGAACAGTGAAGCCAAGATGGAGGCATTAAAGGACATTTATTTACATTTTGGGTTTTGTGTTACGCTCTGGGTCATCACGCATTTAAGGAATGCACTATTTCCCCCATTCCCTTTCTGCTGTCAACTCTAAAAGACCAGAGAAATATTTTTGAGTTGACAGCTGGCTTCCCCTTTGACTTTGCTTGTCAGAAGATCGCAAAAGGGGATCATGTGACCCTAGGACACTGCAACCGTCATAAAGATGAGTCAGTGGCCAAGCCTCTGAATTTGGATCACCTGACCCTGAGGATGCTAAGTGTAAAAAATGGGCATAAGTCTCTTTTTTTCAGCGCCATTGCAACTTTGAAGATCACTAAATGAAATGTTGTAAGTCGAGAACTAGCTGAAGTGAGCTCAGGAGATTTTCTTATTTCTTCTTATTTCATTTTTATATCTTCTCATTAATATATCTTCTTATGTCATTTTTATTGATGTCAAAGACGAAATTTCAGAATTGGAACAGGGGACTAAGCATCAGTGATTTCAATAAAGAAGAAATTAAAAAGTGTTTACCGAAAATGGCACTGGATTTTCCTCAGGCAGCAATTAATCTAGGTTTCCATAATTATTGCAGGATCCTTTAATCTTTGCTTAATCTTTTCAAAATGATGGCTGGGAAAAGCCTCCTTCAAAGTTCAGTTCCACTCCATTCTCATTTGCACTTCTTAACAGATCTCCACCTCTTAAGACAAAACCTCCCCCTATCTTCTTTCAATAAATTAAAGGCTTCTCTTAAAATCATTCACATCTAAGCACTCTGGGATAAAGCCAGCCATGGTCCTCCGGAATACAAAAGCCACCGGCTTTCAATGGAACCTGAAACGTTGTGCAAAATGGTATGGTTTCAGATTGGCTAATTCAACAAAAAGGCTTTTTTTTTTGTTTTTTTTGTTTTTTTTTAAGGGAAGTGTTGTGGCTGGTAGACATTGTTGAATCCCATTTGCAGTGTTGAATTCTGAAGAGGCTGGGTCACCCATCTCTTCACAAAGCCATCGCAATTCCAGAAAACAGCTTTGTAAAGATAAAAGTGAAGCTAAAGCACCATAATAGTAACACTGATGTTGTCACTATTTTTTGTGTTTTAAAAAAAGAAAGCCAGTTTAATTGTAGCGGTTAAAGGCTCTAGGACAGAAAGCTGCTTTGTTTTCGAAAGGCAACTGGACTTTCTTATTTTGCTTGAAGATGTTTCGCTCAGTGGTGGGATTCAATTTTTTTTAACTACCGATTCTGTGGGCGTGGCTTGGAGGGTGTGGCAGGGGAAGGAGACTGCAAAATCTCCATTCCCTCCCCTCCCCCACTAACCTGCTTTCCAGCTCCATCCTCCTGTGCAGGGCCACCAAAGGAGACCCAGCCGATTAGCTGGGACTCAATGGGAGGTGGAGAATAGATGGTGGGATTGGCCGGTTCTCCGAACTACTCAAAATTTCTCCAGAAGTGGTCAAAACCTTCTGAATACCACCTCTGGTTTCACTTCTCAACCAAGACACTTCTTCAACTGGTGGAGAATGGGAGGATTTATATTCCTTGCAGTCATCTGGTTGTTAGCGCTCTTCCTGAGAGTCATTGAGGCCACTTGGAGGTTTATCTTGTACCCTCAGGGTCACCTGAATCCTGTAGTCTCTGTGTTTTTTTTCCCCTGGAAATCCACTCACACTCCCGTGCCATTCAAAGAGCGTTCATCCCAAAATGCATAGCTAAACATTTATGGAGACTCTCAGATTCTATAGCACCTTTGGTCATCCAGATCAGTCATCTATCTATGCAATCTCCACAGACATTAAACTAGGAGGCCATGAATTCTAGATATACCTGCGGTAGAAAACTTGCAGAGTGAATTGGACCAGTCCTTCTCTCTCATCCTAGGAAGAAGGTGGAAATAGCAAATCACTTCTGAAAATTTTGGCCCCAAATTGCTGGGACTTGTCCAGGCAACCGTCAAGGGACAAGATTGATCTGAAGGCACAAATGTAATACATTTACACAAGGCCATCTCAACACTAAACAACAGCAAATGATGAATGAACTTGTGGCTATTAATGCCTGGAGATCATGACAACCAGCTGGCATTGCCTTCGCTCCATGAAGTTGGCAATCTTTCCATTGCTACCACAACTAAATTGTTGAGGGAACATTCAACTTTAGTGTTGGGACCCTGTTTGATGATGCCCTTTCAGTTGTGTTTCCGAAATATTAGCACCGGGGTAGGGCTGCTGGGGGTTTGCAGGGGTTCGGGAGAGCCCGTAGCTAAGACACTGTGCAGTTCAGAGAACCCCCAAATTCCACTCCTGGCTGGCCTCACCCACCCCAACCCGTCCCCTAGCAGGAGTCCCCAAGCAGCCCGTTTTGGATTCAAGTAAGTGCAGGGCATGCATGGAGGCTCCAAATGCTGAAAAATGGGCCTCCTGGAAATTTGGGAAGGTTGGAAATGGGCCTGTTTCCAGCTTCCAGAGAGCCTCCAGAGCCTGGGGAGGCTGTTTTCACCCTCCTGGAGGCTTGAGGAAAGCCTCATGAGCCCAGGGAGGGCAAAAATACTCCCCCTGCCATGGTGCAGGAGGTGGACTAGGTCCACCATGGCCATGCCCACCCACAACCCGGCAGAGAACCCTTTGCTAAAATTTTCATAGCCTGCCCCTGATTAGCCCTAGTCGAAGCCATTCTCACATTTAAGAAGTTGCATTTTTATTGTCATCTTCCTAACAACAGGTTGCGTCTTCAGGAGGCTGTTACTACAACACTTATGAATTGTGGCTGGCTGGCACCCATTCATCAACTCCACATTTGTTCTAAATGTGGCAAGTTTCACAATAAGTGTGATTGTGAAATGGATGTTGATAGAGCTGATGTCCAGGCAAAGAAAAATCCATTGGTTTGCACTGCAATATGAGTTCTGGTCTGTAGTCTACAGTCCCATCCTCATCATTCCAACTTTGGCTGTAGTTGTGTGGTATGGGGGATGAGTTGCCAAGCTGAGAGCTTTCGCTCTCTAATGTTGCCCTCAACCACATCTCAAGTGCAACTTGTTCAGCCCAATTTTATTTTCTTGCCTTATAATTACACTGTTGCTCTGTTTAGCCTAGAAAATGCTATGGAAATCTTCCAAGATGTCCACCATCTATGAATTTCCACCAATGGTTCCAGGCATTCCATTGATTATAGACTCCCTTTCATTTTCTATGAAGACTGGATGTAGGACATAAGCTGCAATTTTATGAATTCAACAATGGCCAGTACAAGGCACAGCTGAATAACGGGAATAAATATTTAATCAAGCAGTGTAATTTATACACAAAATAATTGTGAAATATGCATGCAATAACACTGACTAAGAAAGGTAGCAATTTAGCTAATTGGCTGGAATATATTCAGTAATCCCAAATAAGAAGAGTGAAGACTTTAATTATGCTTTCAGAATTTGCTAATAAGAACATTCCACAAATTTGTTTATTTGCAGGGCTACACTGAATATTTACATTTGGATGTGAATTTTCCCGTTTTAGAACCAGGAAAAAGAGCTGCTAATTACTTCATGGTTTCTTGTCTCCATCCTTCTCTATCCTGAGCAGGATTTTCTTAATAATTCTTTCAGTATGTGAGCGTGAAATTCTTGTTCAAGAAAAGAAGATCAAAGGTTTTCAGGAGGGAAGACAAGAGAAAGGTTTAGCTTGCCAGAAAAACAAATAGCTGCAATTGCTGATTGCAGTCTTCATCAAATCTCCCTTGAAAGTCCAAAAATGTTACCTAGCACTGATGATGTTCCCTAATTGGATCATGAAATGTCTGCAAGAAAACAACCAAGCTCGGAGAGCACCAAGGAACCCAAACAAAACTCTT
Source organism: Laticauda colubrina (assembly GCA_015471245.1). Taxonomy (NCBI): domain Eukaryota; kingdom Metazoa; phylum Chordata; class Lepidosauria; order Squamata; family Elapidae; genus Laticauda; species Laticauda colubrina. The sequence continues at coordinate 3,211,060 of BLBF01000058.1, forward strand.
CTTGACTATCCCTCCATAGCCTCTAAGCACATCAGAGTGTAAGCGATGGTTTCAGGTCTCTGAACCAATGGATCATTTTTCCTTTTGCCTTGTTTGTTTTCTTCCATTTTTATTTCTCCTGTTTCAAAAAGCTTGCTTTGATATTTAGTCTCTGAGGAGTTTAATATTCTCGCATTCCTGAGCTAGAAGTGACAATGGTTTAGTCTATGGGAAGGATTGCCACTTTCTGTCTTCTCTTAAGATTTTGTAGATGCAGGATAAGTCCAGGAGAACACCAGCTTATGGAGAGATGATGGTCTAATTAAAAACAGGACATGCCCAGCCATGCCTTCTCCACTTCTCTTCATCTATGAATAAATACAATCCATGAAAATGCTAATAATGTTCTCTTCTCCTTGAAATATTGAATCCTTTCCCCTCCAACTACAAAGAAACTGCTAGAAAGCAGAACAAATGGAAACTTTCTCACATGGCATCAATTATAAATGTTGATAGCTAGCACTTGACTGTTTTCTGGAAAAGTATTTATTTTTATCCAAAACTTACGCCCCTTGCTTTCATGGTGGAAAACGATCGCAAACAATAGGTGACTCATCCCATTTTTATTAAATCTTTATTAATTTCCAGAACACTAACATTTATGAGCTAGTTCACGGTTTATCATTCTATCCAGGTACTTTTTATAGTCATCTTGGCTTGGGATAATTGTACTTGTCACCCCTACAAAGCTAGACTAGACTAATAAACCAATCCCCTATAGGTTGGGACTACATTTTTTTATTTGTTTACATATTTATTCAATCTTTTTTTTTCATTTTCCTCATCTCACACACCAAAGAAAAAAACTTCACCAGCATTTTCAATAAAACTTCAACAGCATGGGGCTAAATTTGATAGGTATTTTTATGTTGTACTTGTAGTCTGATCCCCTAATTTTTCATGTTTTCAATGTTTTTGTGGAATTTCATTGGCTGGGAAATGATTCATGCCCAAAGGAATGTGTAGGAAGTGAAGAAAAAAATGGCAAATTCCATAGGTTTCATCAAGATTTGACGTGAGTATGGAGTGGGTGGTGAAGGACCCATTCATTACTTTATTCCTACTGGAACTGGACAGCAGTTAATGTCATGGTTTGTAAATAAGGTCAACCTATCCATTATGGGGTTGCTTTATCTGAAGGAACTGAGAGTTGGAATACAAATATGTACTCAGATGCTACACATAGCTTCTTTTGTGAAGAAGTGTGATTAATTTATACTTGAAGTTGCTTTTCTCTGTTTAATCACCGATGTGGGGAAATGCATAATTAGGTACAGCAGGAGAAGAATCAATATCATTGCAAGAATAATCTCTTTGTTAACAGATGTAGCTGAAAAGAAACTAAGATAAGATGGCTTGCCTTATTGTTTTAACGTTCTGGCCAATGCTTGTGTATTAGTTCTATTGATGAACTAAGCTAAAGAAAATGTAAACTCTTCTCATTAAAATCTTCCAGTTCTGCTCCTTATAAGTAAAAGGTAGAAGATTATTAAAGACAAAACCTACTTGGAATTAAGGAGAAAATCCCTCACAGTGAGAATGATTAATCAATGGGACAGCTTGCCTTCCAGAATTGTGGGTGCACCATCACTGAAGGTTTCCAAGAAACGTTTGGACAACCATTCATCCAAGATATGGTATTGTTCTGACCCACGCCCTTTTCCATCAAATCAAACATAATCCAAAGGGAACAGAAACCTTTTAATGCTTCTGCAAAATAATTAGCTGTGATAAGCACAAGCCTTGCCAAACTGTGCGAGATTTGCCAAAAGATAACAGACAAGAAATAATTTGTAATACAAGAATCTTCAAATACAAACTCAGGATACTGGAATGTCCACGAGGCTGGAGTTTCAAAACGTCTTTGCCTTCTGCAAAGTATGTCGAATTCACAGCTGGCTTTTATCTTCTTGAAGGAGGGGCCATTACCTTGCAGCATTACTCCCAAGTCACCAGTGCTGTTGTAGCTGCTCTTTCCTATGAGCAGCCCTGCATGCACACGCACTTGGCACAGGCTCCTCAGGAACCTCCTCACCACCGCTGCCAGCCCCCACAATCTCTGAAGGCAGCAGTCCACTCCCTAATGGTCCTGGTCCCTCATCTGAGTCCTTGCTCTCCTCAGCCATCTACACCTGCTGCTGACTAACCACAACAGGTATAAGGACATCTACCTTGGGCAGGAAGTTGGATTAGAAGACTTCCCCAATGCTCCTTCCATCCCCATGAGGCTACCATTCTAATCAGGAGATAGTGATATTGCCACTCTGTTTGTGATGACATCAACTTTCAATCAACAGAAGGTAATCATTATGTCTTTTGATGCTCTTGTCATTGTTGGCAATCTTTCAAACTCTTGGAGATCTAATAGTGATCTTTGGAAGAAAAAAAAGACGAATATGATTTAGATCTGCCAACCATTTTCCTACAGGGGAAAAGCAAAGTGTATAGTAATAAACCCCAGACACAGCCATAGCAGTTAAGAAATTGGCAGTGGAAAAAAAGAGCAACCCAGGGAGCAGGATAAAAACTTCAATACACTTCAAATGAGTGTCGGGGGGGGGGGGATATTCCTGTAGAAGAGGGAGAAAGGTACTAGATGTTTGCTATCGTCTCAGATGCAAGGGATGACCCCTGTTTCTAAATATATTTTGGGGAAAAAAAGGAGGGAGAAGATCTCTCTCTCTCTCTTTGAGAGAGAGAGATGCTTGGGTCTATTGCCTAGAAAAAAGAAGCTATGTGTGTTCAAAATGAAGTGGGAAAGTCTTGATTATAATGGCACATTTCTCATTTAAAAGATGCTTACACTATTGCATAACGGGTGTTACGGGATTCATAGAGGGAACAGTCAAGATACTATTTTTATGCTGTTTGGATGTTCTCCCTCTGTTCCATTTTTATCTAAATTTGCTCCATTTAAAGACATAGGTAACTATTTTAAACTTCCAAATTCAGTTCCCTTGCAGAGTATCTGGAGAAGTTGCAGAATTGTGGAAGAACCACCAGCTGAAGAGAAGAGGGAGTAAAGAAAACTTCCAACTTGGAGTTGGTTCAACAGATGAAACACCTGAGGTCAGACACTTAGGACAATACCTGCTGCTTCCCAAAGGAAGGCAGATATTCTGCATAAATTCTTGTAATGTGGGGGAAGTGAAACCACTGGGTGAAAGAGAGATGATCCCCAGTAGAGGGAGTTAAAAGATACTTCAGCTTAGACTTTGTGAGGGGCAGGAAACTTTTGAACTCAAGACATTAGTGGTACATCTCTTCTTTTCCAGGAGAAGGCAGACAGTCTGATGAGATTCCTGTACACTGGCATCCATCAATAAAGAAACCCTCTGACCATTTCTTGCAGCTGTTCTGTACAGATTAACAGAGTTGGAAGGGACCTTGTAGGTCATCTAGTCCAGCCCCCTGCCCAAGCAGGAGAACCTTACACCATTCCTGAGAGATGGCAGCCCAGTCTCTTCTTGAAAGCTTCCAGTGATGAAGCTCCCATAACTTCTGAAGGCAACTTCTGTTCCATTGGTTGATTGTTTTCACTGTCAGAAAATTTATCTTTATTTCCAGGTTGAATCTCTCCTTGACTAGTTTCCATCCATTATTCCTTGTCTGGCCTTCAGGTGCTTTGGAAAATAGCTTGACCCCTTCCTCCTCTCTGTGGCAGCCCCTCCTCAAATATTGGAAGGCTGCTGTCCTGTCTCCTCTGGTCCTTCTCTTCCTTAGACTAGCCAGGCAACCGTTCATTGTATGTTTGAGCCTCCAGTCCCCTAATCATTCTGGTTGCTCTTCTCTGCACTATTTCTAGAATCTCAACATTTTTTTAAGAGTGTGGTGACCAAAACTGGATGCGGTACTCTAGGTGTAGTCTTACTAAGGCTTAAAGAACAATATTAGTACCTCCGTTGATCTTGATTATATTCCTCTTGTTGCTTGTGCTGACAGTAGGTAGTAAAGATAAGAGTAAAGGTTTCTCCTATCCAGACAGGTTCAATTCATTTCCATTTCTTAGCCAAGAGAGCTAGCATTGTCTGAAGTAATTTCTGTGGTCAACTGTCAGCATGAATATACGACGAGATGCAAGGAGTGTTGTTACGTTCCCAGTGAAGTGGTACCTATTTATCTACTCATATTTGCATGCTTTCAATCTGCTATGTGGACAGGAGCTGGAGCAAGTAACAGGACTTCATCTTGTCATGCAATGCTCAGGTCTCCAAACTTCATCTGACAAGCCCAGCATCTTGAACCACTGAGCCAGAGGAGGTGATCCACAATAAAATATTTACTTGGGCCTATTCATGAGTGAGTTCTGGTCGTTTGCCCTTGACATGGATGCTCAAAACATAAGCACACTCCAATTGGGCCTCCCAAAGACTCACCATAAAAGTCACACAGTGCATCATAAAGGCCGTTTTGATAGTTGCATGGGATCCTTCTATTAAATTGCCAACTTTCCCTGCTTTGCTTGAGTTGACACTCTACAGAAAACTTGGGTTTTTAAGAAAACTTGCAGCAATTCTCAAATAACTTGAAGACAGAAAAAGTGACTTGTGAATTGGATTTGACCTGAACTAATCCAGAGCATGCTGGGTGGGGTGGGCAGGAGTTATACAGTAATCATCGTATCCTTCTTCTTCACTTCACTGAGAAGGAAACGGAGCGTATTTTCCAACACACTGTCAAACTACAAGCTTCTTGCACATGAATAAATGGAACAATTTTCCATTAATTGTTGTAGCTGATTATATGATAATCACAGTAATATAAGATTAAAGCATTCTAGTGACTTTTTTGGCACAAGGATCTTTGATTTACCGAGGATTTGAGATTTCAACATGCCTTTCACTGTGTGATTTTGATTAACAGTGATGAGCTTCACATGGCCAACGGAGCAAGCTGTTTGACAGGCTCGCTGTTGATTGAAATGCTACATATGAACCAGTGTGGTCTTTGACGAAATGTGCAAAAACCCACAGAATCCAACCAAAAGAAAAAAAAATCCATTGGAGACATCATCTTTCTGACACTCAATCAATACATTTTGGGTTGATCAAGATTAAAGCAGACCAGAAGCCAAAGGTGATTCTGAATCAAACTTTCCCAAGTACTAAAGGGCAAGAATAAAACTAACTTCTGGAATATTTGTTTGGGTTTTGTTTGTTAGTTTTTTCTCCCTGCTTTTTGCAGGGTTTCAAATCCCCATGTTCTGTGTTTTTTTATCTGCTTCAATGAAAAATTTTCCCAACCTTACATGAGTCAGGTAACTGAGTTCTTTCATTGGTCAGGCAGGTGAGTTTTTGGATTTTAACTTTAGACTCCTGCCCTGTTAAGAAATTTTTGCTGAATTCTTAAAACATAGAAAGAGTTGATGGGAGTTTTGCCCATGGTAGAATTTAATACTACCTTCACTTTGTTATTGTTCAGTCACCAAGTCATATTTGACTCTTTGTGACCCCATGGACAGGAATACACCAGTCCTGTGGCCCTCCACTGTCTCCCAGAGTTTTCTCAAGTTCATTTTCATTGCATCAATGACATTATTTAAGCATCTCATCTTCTGTTGTCCCCTTAAGAGCCGTGGTGGCACAGTGGTTAGAATGCAGTACTGCAGACTAATTCTGCCTACTGCCAGGAGTTCGATTCTGGATCACTTAAGGTCAACTCAGCCTTCTGAGGTCAGTAAAATGAGGACTCAGATTATTTTGGGGGCAAGATGCTGACTTTGTAAACTGCTTAGCAAGGACTGTAAAGCACTATGAAGTGGTATATAAGTCTCTGTGCTGTTGCTATTGTTTTTCCTTTGGCCTTCAATCTAAAGAGCTCGCTCTTCTTATTTTCAATCAACACATCTTACCTTACCTTACCTTATCTTACTTGTGAATGATAACTATTGGATGACCCAAGCATTGCTCTGAAGTTTCCTGCAAGTTTTTATTTCATCTTTATCCAGATTCATGCAGATGTTCAAATGAGGGAACTTTGGTCGTGTCTCAAAGTTCATTCTTCTTGACATGACTGAAGTTCTGTCTGCGTGCATCATTGGATCTGTCAATTAGTACCAATGCCTTTTCCTTCTGATTCACTTTTGAGAGGAGAGATAACACATTCCAAAAATGTCACTAAAGAAGACTGAAAAGGCTGCCTGAGTTGACATACTGCTGAAATGGTGAGTGTCACATTACTATTAAAAATATTTCTTGAGTCAGAGACAGAAAGAAGGCTATCATGTGTTGCACTGTGAAGGTGAACTTAAGCAGCAAAAGGTTAGAGATCTATGCAGCAAGTACAGAGTCATGTACCAATATGAGAGGGGGAGTGATAAAACTGTATTTGATGACATGTGACTTGCAGGAAACTCATTATGGCATGAAATGAAGTGGAAATCATGGCAAAAGTTTAGACCTGGCAGCGTATGACAGGTGTGGTGATAGCAGAATGAAGTGGCTAACTTGGAGATTTTAAGGCAAAGCTAGAATGGACCATCATTTTCATTAGAAGATCCATAAACAGAGAAGGAGACTGAAGAAGAGGAACAGCAATGCATGCCACTCAATTGTTCAAGCTATCGCTTCAGACCCTCCTGTACACAATCTCCAAAAGTTTGTTTTCTTGCTAATGGGAAATATAAAATGAAGACAGTGGTATCAACCTTTATCCTGTCTTTGCTCCAACATATCTGCAGTGCAGCTAGTTAAATATCCTTCTTTGCATCACTGCATAAGACACTTATATCTGAAGTTCATGTTGCCTTTCCAGTCCTTGAGTTCACTGTCATCATCATCATCATCAGCCATTCAGTTGTGGCCACTCCATGGATTGGCACTATCCAATTCAGTGGTAGGATTCAAATTTTTTACTACTAGTTCTGTGGGTGTGGCTTGGTAGGTGTGGCATGGCTTGGTGGGCATGGCAGGGAAAGGATACTGCAAAATCCCATTCCCTCCCCACTCCACTACCCTGCTTTCCTGCTCCATTCTCCTGTGCAGGGCAATAAAAGAAGGCCCAGCTGATCATCTGAGACTCGGGAGGGGGAGAATAGATGGGTGTGGGGACAGTCAGAGGTGGTATTGGCTGGCTTTCCAAACTACTCAAAATTTCCACTACTGGTTCTCCAGAACTGGTCAGAACCTGCTGAGTACCACCTCTGCTATTCATGCTCCTCTATCCTGGACTGCCTCCTTCAGATCCACCATGGTCATCTCAGTCTCATCCTTTATAGTGTCCAGCCAGCAGGTCATAGGGTGGCCTCTTAACCTTTTTTTACTGGTCACTCCCAGTCTGTTTAACTTTTCGAGTGAGTCAGCTCTCGTGACATGGCCAAAGTACGGCAGAATCTATTTGGTGATCTTGGTTTCAAGTGATATTTTTGGAGAGGTTTGGTCTAGGACTTCTTGGTTTGCAGTCCAGTTGCCTCCCATAAATGTTCAAATATATAGGGTGAGGTTTGGTTGGGGTTGGGATTTTATTGGTTTTTGGATTTAGAATTTGGGGTTTTATTTTATTTAGGGGTGCCATGGTGGCGGAGAGGTAAGAATGCAGTATTTCAGGCTAACTCTGCCTACTGTCAGGAGCTTGATTCTGATGACTGGCTCGAGGTTGATTCAGCCTTCCGTCCTTCCAAGGTGGGTCAAATGAGGACCCAGATTGTTGGGGGAGCAAGATGTTGACTCTGCAAACTTCTTTGAGAGGGTTGTGAAGTACTATAAAGTGGTATCAAGTCTAAGTGCTAGTGCTGAGTGGGAAGGAAAGGAAGGAAGGAAGGAAGGAAGGAAGGAAGGAAGGAAGGAAGGAAGGAAGGAAGGAAGGAAGGAAGGAAGGAAGGA
>BLBF01000058.1:3218928-3231334 GCA_015471245.1 Laticauda colubrina
GGAAGGAAGGAAGGAAGGAAGGAAGGAAGGAAGGAAGGAAGGAAGGAGAGACAGAGAAAGTGAGCCATGGTGGCATAGGGGTTAGAGTGCGGTATTGCATGCTAATTCTGCCCACTGCCAGGAGTTTATCCTGACTGGCTCAGCCTTCCATTCTTCCAAGGTCAGTAAAATGAAAACCCAGACTGTTGGGGGCATGAGGCTGACTCTGTAAACTTCTTAGAGAGGGCTGTAAAAGCATTACAAAGTGGTATATAAGTCTAAGTGCTCATGTTAGTGCTGTTTCAGTAAGTCATCCAGAGTCACCATGAGTGAGTTGTGTGGCCAAATCAATTTTCCCAATAAAATAGATATAAAACAAATAGCAGCCTTCTTTTCTCTCTCTCTCTCTCTCTTCATCTGCATTTGATTAATGCAACTTCTCTGTGGTTTCCAAATAGCACCCTGATATTTTCTCCTTTCCTGTTTCAATTGATAGAAGAGAAAGTCAGAAAATACCCATTGTGGAGTGCAGATTTGTGGACAAGCTCTTTGAACCTGCTCCAATTAGCGAAGGAACAACCAGGCGTATCAGGCGTTGGCTTTGAACTGTTAGGCACAGATGAGACTTTTCTCATCCTCCTTTTGTGTCATCAAGTTTCTTGAGAAAGTTAGCGCAAACTTGAAGCTTCCCAAGCTGAGGCACCTGCACAATTTTTTTAAAAGCAAAGAACTAGAATTTTGAAACGGTTGACACCCACTCAGATGTCTTTTTGAAGCTAGTCAAGACTTTTCCCAGGTTAATTGAAACAGCCTTATCTTCAACAGCAACATTTCCATGGTGATCAGGAATAAAGAACTTAGCTGAATTTAATTCTAATACTACTGAAACATGTTTAATTAATTACCTTAGCAAGAGCATCTCTCTGCAAGGATGCAATTTAGCTTTGATGTTTGCGGCTGTTTTCAACCGAGCACTCCAAATAACACCCAACCTTAAAAATTCTTGTGAGTAGCACAGATGGACAGCTCCAATTAAGGCAGGCATCCACTTTATTAATAATAGCTTAGTTTTTGAAGCCAGTTATTTGAACTTTAGTGATCCCTTTGGTTATTCGGGCTTAAATAATGCTATTTGAAACAGAAAAAATGTTGTCTCTTGTTCCAGTGGTGGGATTAAAAGATTTTTACCACCAGTTCGGTGGGCATGGCTTGGTGGCTGCGCTTTGTGCATGTGCACACACTTTGTGTACGCACACCCCAAATGCACACTTTGCACAGGTGCAGAGACATTTGTGCAGGCACAGAGGTGTTCCAACTCACCTCCTACAAGCCTGCACTCTCCCTTTTGCTTCAGCAGCTGTTGCACAGCACTCTGCTGTGCCGTGCAGAGCAGTTGCGCTCCAAAAGCAGGGAATAATGGTGTGTATGCAGGGGTAGGATTCTACCAGCTCTCACCTATTCGCTAGAACCGGTTGTTAACATTGTAGGCAGTTTGGAGAACTGGTTGTTAGAAGAAATTATGGCCTAATCCTGTAAGGAAGACAGGAAGGAAACATTCTGGTGTTGCTTACAAAAACTGCCTCTCCATTAATCCTAATTACATTCTTGGCAGGACTAGACTTCCTGTCTCAGGAACATCTCTAGAGTTTTTTTCTCCCTCCTTTGCTGGTTCTTTGCTTGTGTGGAGGGACCATTTAAAGTTACAATGGCACTGAAAAAAATGACTTATGATGTTTTTCACACTTATGACTGTTGCAGCATCCCCATAGTCATGAGAGGCCAGGCGAGGAGATGCGTGCCTCGATGTGAGTGATATTGAGTTGGCCACACCCAGACAATAGCATAACCACCAAGCCACTTCCACCCAGTCACATGACCACAAAGCCACACCCACCAACTAAGCCATGCCCACAGAACCAGTTGTTAAAAATTTGAATCCCACCCCTGTGGGAGCCCGGGCCCAACAGCAGAGCAGAGGAGAGAAGCAGTTTGGTCTCCATTGCTCATTTTCACTACTGGCTTGGAAGAACTGGGCTGAACCAGGAGAATACCACCAGTGTCTTGTTTGTTTATCAAAAGACTTATATAGACAAATCCTATTAGATAGCAACATTTCAAGGAAGGAACCTGGAGAATGTCTATGTCAGTGTTCCAACTAACTAACTCCAAACCAATAAATTCTGAGACAAGTGTTTCCTCAAAGTTCCATTTTATTAGAGTTGTCATCTTGGCACATCTGGGAAAACCCAAATCTGAGAGTTCCGGGTTTTCCCTCCCTAATAGAAATTCAAAGATCCATCCCCTGCACCTATCAGTCCATCACATGGATCCATCAAATCTTCGTCCCAACTGGAGCCATTCCTCCAGACACTCCCCTCCAGGTGTAGGGCAACACGTCCTTGACTCTCTGAGAAAAGAATATTGTTGTGTCTAATCTTCTACCTCTCTATGAAATCTCCCACTCCCAAATTCCCAGGCACTAAATGTGGCAGCCTCTAAGGTTCCAAGTAAAAGATGGCTTAAAGTTGAAGAGATTGAGATCCAGGCTATGTGCTGTATTTCTCAACCTTAGCGAGTTTCAGACATGCAGAACCCTGAAGCCAATTCTGCTGGTGGGGAATTCAGGGAGTTCAAGACCACATGTTTTAAATTTGCCAAATATGTGAAGCACCAAGCTGTAATAACATCATCTTGAAAATCTGACAGTGTTCTGCTTCCCTCCCTTTTTTATACCAAAGAAAATTAAGGGGGAGGCAGTGAAATGTCTTCCTAATATTCTCTTCCGATCCCAGCCTTAAATCTTGTTTTGCTAACTGCTGTCACAAGCCTTTGCCAAGGTCACCTCTGCAGTTCTGTACACTTTCTAGAACTTCATTCCTTTTTCCTTAAATAAGAAGATTTAAGATTATCCTCCCTTTCAATTTTTTGGGTGGGTGGGTGGGTATCACATATATTAAATATATAATATTAAATATTTAATATATCACATATATTAAAAGAGGTGGGGCTTCAATTATCCAATCACTAAAAAATGAGATTTTTAGCTATTTTATTAGGAGACAAATGAAACATTATCTAGCAGACTAACTCGATACTGATGCTTCGCTATGAAACTATGTGGTCAGGCTTAGTTTTTGGGGAGGAAAATAAAGGGGGGAAGTGTGTCTCTGCCTACCAGTATCCATCAGTATTCATCTGGGTAGCAGTGTGTGAGAGAATTAAGGGCTGTTTGGAAACTGAAACAGTATTTGCTGTGTGAACAAGAAGGAGACAGCAGGGGGCCTGGGCGTGGCTTAGCTCAACTGTTCTGTACTAAAGCTGTTTAGTGTAGTGAAATTAAAACTGAAACTCCTTTGCTTGTGTTTAGCATTTGGAAGAGATTTCTTTTCAGGTGGGGAGGGCGAGTGGAACTCCTTAGCATCATAAGAGCATGTTAATATCAATATTAACAACAACAACAACAACAACAACAACAACAATAATAATAATAATATAGGAAATACAAATACTAACTCTGATAGTCATTTCAAAAAATCCTTTCTTAGTGAGCACCTAGAAGCCAAGAGGAACATAGGTGCCAAATGTCAAGTTTGTTGGCTTTACAGTTCTGGAGCCATATGTATATTAGGACCATGAAGCAGAACCCATAGGTTTGACTTCTTTCCCTAGTACCATCCTCCTTTAATTAATATTTCCTTTGGATGAAATTGCCACCATGGGGAACACAGACCACCCAAGGTTCTCTATTCAGATCCAAACCTTGGGCTAATGTTGGCTAATACGAAGCGACAGTGATGCGTGTCTCTGTCTCTATCTCTGACATAACTTTGTCTCTGACATAACTTGCTCTGATCTTGTCTTGGGATGTCAGCCATTTCTGTAAAGCATCTGACATCATTGATAGAGATTTTGTTTTATTTTATTTTTTTTACAACTTGTTCTTGTTTGGCTAAATTGATGCAGGGTTTATTACTTGTCCTTTGTCAGTTCTGAGAGAAGGTTGACACAGGAGCAGCTGAGAGAGCTGCCTCGGTCCCTTTGGGTTTGCAAGGCAGAGTCAACGATATAGAAAGCAATTACAAGCAAACAGCAACAAGAATGCATGGGCAGATCTGACAGCAAGTCAGTCAGTTATCTGGAGGTCAGCCTAAATCAAATGGGTGGGGGGATCATTTACTTTCCCTCAACTCATCATATGTTCTCTTGGGAGCATCAGTGAATTTAAAGACTGGAAATAATATTTTTTCAGAAGATGAATTCAGCAATACAGGTAGTTGTTGACTTATAGCTACAGTCGGGGCCAGAATATATGTTGTGAAGTAAGGTGGTTGCTGAGCCAATCACACCTGATTTTACACCTTTTTGCCAGGATTGTTCACTGCAATTGTTCAGTTTATTTCTTATTTAGCACACGATGAGAACATGGCAGAAGAAAAGAAAACATATACACATAATCCACACAGTTGGATATAACTTCTATGGGGGTATGGCAGTGGCCTCATGACTGGGTGTTAGTTGTTAAGTGAATCACACAGTCATTAAGCAAATCTGGCTTTCCCCATTGAGTTGTTTGTCTGTTAAGTCAGCTGGGAAGGTCACAAATAGCAGCCAAATATCTTGCAATTGTCATAAATACATGAAGGTTGCCAAATTTTGATCATGTGACCATGGGAATGCCACATTGGTTGTATGTGTGAGGACTAGTTGTAAGAGACTTCTTTCAGTGCTGCTATAATTTTGAATGATTACTAAATGAAGGGTTGAAAGTCAAGAACTGCCCATATCCAGCCATTTTCAATTTATCACTTCCTGATGAATCTGATGAAGTCTTGGCTGATTGATTGATTGATTGATTGATTCATTCATTCATTCATTCATTTATTCATCCATTCACTCCATTGACTGATTGATTCATTCATCATTCACTTGATTGATTGATTAATTCATTCAATCACTCAATTGCTTGACTCATTGATTGATTGATTGATTCATTCATTCCATTGATTGATTGATTGAAGTCAACTTCAGATTGACTCACACTTCACAAAGAAAAAGTATGATCCACTTCACAGAAAGTTCCATTTGGGATAAATTTTCATTTTTCCAAGGAAGAAATACGATATGTTGGTGTGACTTTTTTTTCTTCTTCCTCTGCTGAATAATTTCACGAGTTACACATTTCCTCTTTGGTTCACAACGGAAGGGAAAATGCATCTAGCTAATGAGTGCCTTACTTCATTTATCAAGATTTATGCAACATGCTCAAGACATCCTTCGCTGGCAATGCAATTCAGGAGGGTTCAGTGAGATGCCATCTCTTTCCAAAAGGATGATGTTGTGAGACTCAGAAAAGCCATTGTTCTCCATATGTTGTACATTAAAGGTAATATAGCTCACACAATTGTTGCCTTTAGACTTCTCTTACTGGAGAAGAGAAGCTCAAAGAATAGACTGCTCTATCTCCTTTTTTTTTTTTAAATTAAAAATTTATTGATTTTCAATAAACAAACATACACAAACAAAACACAAAACATAAAAACATAGAACTTCTTTTTGGAAAGCGGCTTAGTCCCAGGTTACATCTTTTTGTACAGACATAAATTTGAATTCATGCTTACTTTTTATCCCATTTCATCTTATTTACCATTCTACATTTTCTATATAGCTTCTCCCCTCTTTTCACTCTCTTAATTCTATTTTATTTATTTCATCTCAATTTAAATCATTATGCGTATATCTTTTATCTGTTCTATTTCAATTTTCTATTATCTTTTCTCATGAACACAAAATTTCTCCTGTAATCACTGATTGAAGTATGACGCCTTTAAGTCTTTCCCCTAAATTTAACATTTAAAATAATTATAATTTTCATTCTGATTCTGCTTAGTACATTCTGAAGCTACATACTATATTATAAAATAAAAAGACTAATAAGTTTATAATATAATAAAAACAATAATCCAAAGCAAATTAAGCTCTGTTATTAAATCCAGTTTTCTAACATTATTTCAAATATAAATACAACAATACAATCTTATGTACTTTTGGAGAATCTTTTTTTTAATCATATTTTTACCCAGTATCTCTGAATAAATCTTGTTTCTTTACATCTTGTTTTAAACCTTTGTAACTTCTCTTCCCTTTTTCCCTTCCTTTCTTCTTCAATCCTGCCTTTTTACCCCTTTGTCTCTTAATCTCCACCTTCTTCTCTATTTCTCTTTTCTATTGTTTTCTGACATTGTATCGATTTTTCACCTTATTTTTCCCTTTTCTGGTTGTTTTTTTTAAGTCTTAAATTCTCCATTCTCTTTCCATTAAAGATGGCTTCTTCTTCATCCCAGTCTTCTTGTTCTTGTAGTTTCTTGTAGGCAGAAATCACCATTTCTAAAAAATGGAAAACAGATCCAGAAGAGACCTTCCCTTCTTGTTCCTCTTCTTTTAGCTTTTTAAATTCAATTTTCAGTTCATCAAGAAGTAGTGCCATTGTGAAAAGTTTTTTTATACAACCCAAATGTTTTTAGTCTTTCAAATAATGATTTCCAAAAGTCCCAAAGTCACCAAGCAATCCAAATACACACAGACTGTTTCATTTAGCACTTTCTTCTTTTTATACTTTTTCTTCCTGGGGTTATAGTTCAGTTACAAAGCTCCAATTAAAATATATCTTTTAGAAGTCTTGTTACAGTTTAGCTCTGATCTTATAAATTCCAAGCAGCCTCCTCCAACAAAATCTTAATATTTCCTCTCCCTTCCCACTTATTGGGAAAAAAATTTTTTTTTTCCCCAAATGCTCAGAAATCTTTATTGTCTCTTTGGCTTTAATTTTCAGGATTACCTGCTGATGCCAAAATGGGTTTTTTTGATTTCTCCATTCATTTGCTATCACCGTAAGGAAGGAGAGTGAGAAAACAAACTTTCCCTTTTTACTTTCATTCGCCGCTTTTTCCGTCTTCATTGGGAATGATGTATCTTTAATGAAACTTAAATTCCAGGGTATTTAAATGTTACTTATTATCCCGGTTAGCCAAAAACTTTCATTTTCTCAGCTTCCTCCTGCACATTCTTATCCGGATGAAAGCTTCTTTGTGGCGACCATTGCTGACCACTGCTCCACTGCTTTTGGAAAAGGGAGTTAAGCCAGCTGAGGAGGCAGGTTGCGATTCCCCCAGATCCATGCTGGATCTCGCCTATCTTCAGTTACCTCTATGGGGTAACTATAGCCCCCAAATCCAGCTGGATCGGAGGTACTCCAGTGACGAGCACAGCAAAAACCACGCACAATCGCGGATTCCTGTCACCGCCAAAGCCTTACAAACCGGAAGTTCCCTCTGTTTCCTTTTAATCTCATTGTGAATGCAAGATTGAGCCCAAAGGGTAGAATCAACACGAGAATTTCTGCCTCTCACAGAATGAGATCTCTTTTTTTGTCATTCTGGTCAGTGACTATCGTTAAAACAAAAAATTCTTATTCAATACACAATTTCTCTCTCTCAAACACATACACCCACATATAGCTGATTAAGGGATGGGTAGAAAGTAATTTTAGATTCACTAGTAGATCTCTGAATCAATTATAGCTGATGGGGAAGAAATTTTGGCTCCTGGTTTGCTTGACTCTCATCCCTGAGGTGTAAATTTCTTCATGCGCCATCCAGTCATGATGTTGAAACTCCAAGATTCAAATGTCTATGGAGATTCTAAGCCATCCAGCTCATGACTGTCCCAAAAGTGCTTTTTCAAAAGGCAATTGGACTTTGTTTGTCCCTTTGCTTCTCGTCCAAGAAGCTTCTTCAGTTCTGACTCAAAACTCAATCAGAATACAGCTGGAAGGGACCTTGGAAGTCCTTCTTGTCCAACTCCCTGCTCAACCATATACCGTTTCAGATTTTATTTTTAGTACTTTTTTTAGGATTTTTTTAGTATTTTTTTTAGTATTTATTTGATTTGTCAATCTTACAAGATTCAGGTATAAGAATAAACATAGTTTTGAATACATGAGATAGATACTTATAAGAAAAAAAATACTTATAAAAAAAAAAGGATAGGGATAGTAGGCACGTTGGTGCACTCATGCACGCCCCCTACAGACCTCTTAGCAAAGGGGTGAGGTTAATAGTAGACAGTCTAAGGTTAAAGTTTTTGGGGGTTTGGGGAAGAAACCAGAGTCAGATAGAATATTCCAAACATTGACCACTCTGTTGCTGAAGTCATATTTTCTGCAGTCAAGTTTGGTTTGATTAACCTTGAGTTTGTATCTATTGGTGCTCTTGTATTGTTATGACTGAAGCTGAAGTATTCATTTGCAGGTAGGACTTTGCAATGTATGATTTTATATACCATATTTAGATCAGACCGGAGGTGGCATAGTTCTAGATTTTCTAGGTCTAGAATTTCAAGTCTGGTGGCATAAGGTATTCTGCAATGAGTAGAGGAGCGGAGAACCCTTCTTGTGAAATATTTCTGGATATTTTTCAATTGTGTTAATATCAGATACATGATATGGGTTCCAGACTGATAAGTCACTGTCCAGTCTCTTTTTAAAAACACGTCTAGTGATGGAGAATCTACAACTTCTAAAGACAATCTGTCCTACTGGTTAATTGTCCTCATTGTGAGAAAGTTTCTCCTTAATTCCAGGTTGCTTCTCTCCTTAATTAGTTTCCACCCATTGTTTCTTGTCCTGCTCTCAGGTGCTATGAGGAAAGAGAGAGAGACAGAGACAGACAGACAAACAGAGACAGAGAGACAGAGCGAGAGAAGTGATCTAACTGAATGTATTTTCAGTACAATATTTTGGAATATAGTTCAGTGATGCCTACTGCCATTCCTTAATTGCATTAGCTTGTAGCTGAATTTTGGGTGTTGTTCATTTCGAGAACAATAGCCAGGGGCTAGCTAGGTTAATCAAAGCTCATTGATTCCCTTGTGCCCCAAACAAGCTCCCTCTTGTTCCACAAAAATCCCCTGGATTCGAGATGTCAACGCAAGATATAATTGCAGAATATATATTTATAAAATGACTTTACTTGGGCTTTGACATCAGGGTCCTCTTTGTAAATTAGCAGTGGCAGGCCAGTCACAAATGCTCCAATAAGGCAAAAACATAGAAGGAACTTAAGTCAAAGTTTTGGTGATAAAATATCCAGCTTATCTTATTTTAAAAAGAGGAGGAGAAGGAGGAGGAAAAGGAGAAACTACAGAAAGTTAAAGATGAAAATAAGCAGAACCATGAGTGTCCATGGGAGGTGGGAAGACAAAGTGCCCAAGCGAGATCTTGTACATCACAACGTCCTGGTGTGGTTGACACAAGTTTCACAATTTTTTATCATGACATGCAGGAGGTGATTGTAACTGGTGTGCCAGATGTCTTGAAGCAAATTAAGATGCAGGATCAGGACCTTAATCCAGAGTCCCAATACCTATTTTCCAGAAAATAAAACAGAAAAAATACCAAATCAAACCAAAGACCATGAGAAGATGAACATCCTGGTTGAAATGGAAGGCTTTTTTGAACCTTGCAGGTAATCAAGATCAAGTGAGGTACTAATACACTCTACAAAACCTTAGTAATACCACAGCTAGAGTACTGCATCCACTTTTGGTCACCACAAACTGAACAAGAAGAGATTCAACCTGGCAATAAGGAGAAACTTTCTGACAGTGAGAACAATCAACCCATGGAACAGAAGTTGCCCACAGAAGTTGTGGGAGCTTCATCACTTGAGATTTTCAAGAAGAGATTGGACTGCCCTCTGTCAGAAATGGTACAGGGTCTCCTGCTTGGGCAGAGGGTTGGACTAGATGACCTTCAAGGTCCCTTCAAACTCTGATTATCTGTTGTTATCTCCGTGGGCTCTCCTCTCTTCTGACCTACTTTGGACTCTTCTGTAGGCAAACTCATTCAATTATCTATGAGAGTCCCTCACCCTTTTTCAGACAAAAAAAACAAAACCAGAACAAACAGAGCCCTGAATCGTTATGTGAGTATTGAGTTCCTCAAATTAAATCAGTCCAGCCTGTCCTCTGATAAGTGAAGAGCTGATGGTAGTAATTTGGAGGAGGTAATTGAAATTATGATTCATTATCTGTAGAGTGTGCACTGAACAACAACCTCTGCTGGCTGGCATAATGAATAGTAGCAAAGACAAAATCTGAAGACACCTAAAGAGTTGGAGGTGATGGAAGCTCTCATTGCTCAAGAGCCTTGTTGCATGCAAAACCACATTGCCTTGAAGCGTAATGCCAAGGACACTAACCATGATAATGTATAGATTCTGGCTGGAGAGGAATCAAGTTGTTGTGACAGCACATACTTGCAAGCCAAGCTCAGGTACCACCTTTTCCACCAAGCCTACCTAAGAGCTGCCTCACCTCAACTTAATCATCTTTTCAAATTGTGTAGCCATTTCCCCAACTTCTTAGAGGAACTCTTTCAAAAATATAGGATGGAAAGTGGGGTTAATTAATGCAAAACTGTTCTCCTGTTGTGATAATGCAGGGAAGGAAAATGAAAATGTTAGTGTGAAGGATGGTTGACCCTCTCTTCACCGTTGAGTTAAAGATAAAGTAGATTAGTAGTGCAATGCCTTCAGGACTGGTGTCCATAGTGTATAGCCTCCAAAGTGCATTATGAGTGATAAATGCAGTTGGATTCACACACAGGACACCTCAGAATTACACCCAAAGTAATTCTATGCATGATCATCATCATCATCATCCACTTTTAACAACCCCATAAACCCTTGCAGGATGGAGTTTGGGCAACTAAATGGATCTAGCAGAGTATATTACTGGCTGTCCTGTCCTGTCACCAATGCAAAGTTTTGTTCAGCAGATATATTCTCAGTGTGCCAGGAGAGAGAAATATTTGCCTCTACCTAGGATTGAACTCACAGCCTCCTGATTGTAAAGACAGAGTTCCACCACGAGGCCACTGCACCAATTTAATTCTATGCATGATGATGTCCTTGCTTTTCCACATTTGGCTCATTTTCATCATACTGAACATGATGTGAAATCATATTGTGATTTCAACAGCATTCTAGAGATACATAGAGTTGCTTTCCTGAACCGGCTGAGAGAAAATAATTTCTCAGAAGAGTAGCATGCATGTAAACAGTCTTACACTTGGACATATACAGTAGCATTCTGCTCTTTCTCGAACAATTTGCTGCCCCAAACCAGCGGAAAGTGGGAGTAGGCAAAGTCTAACCCTTCTGACTCTCCCCAAAATCACCTATTTTTAGCAATTTTCAGCATCATCACCACTACAGGAAAAATTCTCCCCACCTTGCTTTTGTTTCCGAAAAGAAAAATGATTTCTATAAATAAAGATTTTCCTTTCCTAGCAACCAAGAACCCATTGCATTGTCTCAATATTTTTTAAAATATTTTTATTTCTTCTTCATTGATAGAACTTTAACCTCCTCATCTCTTTTTGAGCAGAGAGAAAGAGAGAGAGAGAGAGAGAGAGAGAGAGATCTGAGTATCTCCATATTCAAAGAATTAATAATCTGGTTTCCTGCAACAATAGAGCTCTTGCAGAATGTCAGTCTTAAACCAAATTCTGATACGTTGATGCCTTCAAGACATGAGGCCAAGTTTGGCACCATTAATTCAGTTTATGAAACCCCAAAGAATCTCATGAGTAGTTCCTCTACAGAATGTAAGTAATGCAGTATCTTAGCTTGCTTGTACAACAGGAGGAAGAGAAAGGGCTCCAGTGAAGCTTTAGATGTTCTGTTAGAATATATGGTTTTTTCAAGAGGGCAGAAACCCTTTTAGATAAGGCCCATTTGCAACCTATCGGCTGAATCTAAACGTACTTAACTTGATAGCTGAACTGACCCATTTCTGCAGAATACATTAAGTTGTAACCTAGTCGAATTGGCTGGTGACACGAAGAACAGACCAAATCAGGCACACACACACACACACACACAGACACAGGGAGAGAAGTCCTAGCCAAGGTTTAAAAAATAACCAGGATTATGTGACAGAAAACAGTAGGTTCATTTCCGATCCAGTTAGGAAACTCTTAAGAAACATTGTACATATGCCTAGCAACTCAGCCCTTGTATTTGTTTCCATCAGGAGATGGATGGAAATTTAACTGGATGGGGAATTTCTGGGCATTACATTGCTCCAAGTCCAAATTTAGCAAAATTATGATTTCACCCCATGGTGAAACTAGGATGTGTTACTTTCTCCTTTCGGATACATCAGATACAAAAAAAAATTTTCTTTCTCCTTTCAAATTCCTCATCAAAAGCCAGGTTTTGCAGTTTTTTATATAAGTATACATACATGCATACATATGTTTAATGGAAAACCTGGCCTTTGACAAGGATTTGAAAGGAGAAATCTTCCTTCCTTCCTTCCTTCCTTCCTTCCTTCCTTCCTTCCTTCCTTCCTTCCTTCCTTCCTT
>BLBF01000058.1:3233650-3264515 GCA_015471245.1 Laticauda colubrina
TTCCTTCCTTCCTTCCTTCCTTCCTTCCTTCCTTCCTTCCTTCCTTCCTCCCACTCCCTCCCTCCCTTTTCTCTCCTCCCTCCATGCTTTTCTCTCCTTCCTTCTTTCAACTTCCCTGTTCTCCTTCCTTTCTCCTTCCTTCTTTTATTTTTTTATTTGATTTGTCAACCGCTTACAAGATGATAGGTATAAGAATAAACATGAGTAAGAATACAGGAAATAGGTACAAATAAATGGGGTCAATAGGACAGGGATGGTTTGAATGGTGCATTTATGCACACCCCTTAGAGACCTCTTAGGAATGGGGTGAGGTCAATAGTGGATAGTTTAAGGTTAAAGGAGTGGGTGGGATAGAGGATGTAACAACAGAGTCAGGTAGTGCATTCCAGGCATTGACCACTCTGTGGCTGAAGTCATACTTTCTGCAATCGAGTTTGAAGCGGTTTATATTGAGTTTGTATCTGTTGTGTGCTCTTGTGTTGTTGCGGTTGAAGCTGAAGTAGTCATTGACTGGTAGAACATTGTAGCAGATAATTTTGTGTCCTATGCTTAAGTCCAACCTTAGCGGCATAGTTCAAGGTTAAAACCTCCAGTGATAGAACACTCCAACTTCAGAAGGCATTCACTACTTGAGTATTTCCTAGCTATCAAAATCTTCCTTTCTTCCTTGGTTTTAAGTGATATGAGGAATTCAAGAGGATTTCAATCTTTTATCTGAAAGAGAGTCACATGTAATGGAAGAAAACAGTTTTGAGAAGATGTGAGTGATTAAGGGCCTGGAGACTAAAATGTATGAAGGATTGCAAGAGTTGTGTATAGCTAGTCTAGAGAAAAGAAGGATTGGGGAAGATGGGATAGCAGTGT
This sequence comes from Laticauda colubrina, assembly GCA_015471245.1. Lineage (NCBI taxonomy): Eukaryota > Metazoa > Chordata > Lepidosauria > Squamata > Elapidae > Laticauda > Laticauda colubrina. The sequence continues at coordinate 3,234,515 of BLBF01000058.1, forward strand.
TCCAGGATTTGAGGGTCTGCCCCAAATAAGAGGGAGTCAAGATATTCTCCAAAGTACCCAAAGGCAGGACAAGAAGCAACAGATGGAAACCAATTAAGGAGAGAAGCAGCCTAGAACAAAGGAGAAATTTTCTGACAGTGAGAACAATTTATCAGTAGAATAACTTGCCTCCAGAAGTTGTGAACGCTCCAACACTGGAGGCTTTTGAAGAAGAGATGGGATTGCCACTTGTCTGGAATGATATAAAGTCTCCTGGTTGAGAAGGAGGTTGGACTAGAAGGACCTGGACAAGGTCCTTTCCAGCTTTATTCTGATGTAGCATTGATGGAAAATATGTATTTAGAGTCGTGCAATGCTTTAATTGAAAGCTCGATTCGGTTCAAGGCGTTTCATTTGATATGATGCATCAAATCATTTCAAAGATTCAATTAGAAAGCCATTTGATCTAATTAGCATTTCAAATCAGCCCTTCTAATCCATTGCCAAACTGATCTGGTGCATCTGACCAAATCGGAGCTTTTGAATCAAATCATTTCAATTTCAACGTTTCAAATGGATTCAGCCATTTGGAGCAAATTAAGAGGTTTGCACCAAATCTTGCTTGAGATTTAAAACCCTCTTAGCTATTTATTCAGACAAAGCTCCATGTGGGTATTTAAGAAACCATGGAGAGCTAAAAAAAAACAACAACAACCAACAAATGGATTGCAGAAGAGATTAAACCATAATGCTCACTTGAAGCACAAATAACCAAGCTCAAAGCATCAAATTTTGGACACATTGGTTGCCTGAAATATGCATAATTTTGGGAAAAGTGGAAAGAAAGAGAAAAGGACAACCAGAAGTCAGAGGGACTCAATCACAGTGATGATGGAATGCATCATTGGAAGACCTGATGGTCAGGTCAACCGATGTTGTTTCAAAGAATTAATGTAATCAACAGTGACACATGGTAATCCTTCCAAGCTGAGTTGTTTATTATGTTATTTTATGGCCAAACGTTTAAATGGAATGCTTAGTAAAGTAGCAATCTGCCAGAATGTCCCTGAAAACATCTCTTATCTGGCTTGAGTTTCAAGCCATTTTTATGGCCTTCAGATGTCTCCTTAAATCAGAGGGACCGGTGTAGCTTTAGAAGCATTTTTTTACGACTAATGTTTTCTATTCCCTGGTCTGTTTTGGACACCTAATGATCACAAACGCACACAAATATATATCCAAGTGTCTATATTTACGGTTTTTTCCTTGCCGATATTCATCTAAAGTTGAAATGCAATTATGTGGTAGGCTCCCTTGAAGCTTGTAAGCTCCAGAAAAATCTTTAATGGCCTTTTGTGTGTGTGTCTGTGTGTGTGTGTGTGAGTGAGTGAGTGAGAGAGTGAGAGAGGAGAGGAACCAATTCTGAGTTCAGGTACCAGTAAATCTCAAAGCTGAAACCTGTCAGCTTTAATCTTTGTTGTAATCAGTTAAGCTTTACAGTCAAAAGAGCCCAATGACTGCGTAGCTGATGGACCCCAAAACTCATGATGTTACTATTAGGAGAACTAACTGATGCTATTCATACCATCCCCAAAGGGAGAAGGTAGGGAGGGTTGAACATCTGGGAAATGTTGTGGCTTGCTGGCAGCTAGTGGAGCTGGCAGCAGAGTCGGATAGTGAGGAGGCTGGGGATGAACATGGGCCAGTCCTGGAGGCTGAGGGAGGGTTCTGCGTCAGAAGCAGAGATGAGGCCAGGGCAGCCTGGCAGTCAGCAGCTTCCTTCAGGTTTGGACAGCAGTGAGGTGAGGGAGCAGCTGGAGCTGGTTCTCAGCCTGCGCATGCACAGATCTGCCAAAAGAAAAGAACAATTATGAACTAAGGGTCAATGTGGGAGTAAGGCCAAAGGTGAATGGTAAATGGCTCCTCCCATAGGGATTAAAAGAGGAGCAAAAGGAGAGGGGGATTTTGCATATTTGTTGCATTATGTGAAGATCTTTCTGTGCATCTCAGAGACTATGCTGAGCCCTTCCTTGCCAGCACTGTGTTTGAAAATATTTACTTGGAAGCTCCTCAAGCTAGATAAGGTCTATGATTCTAATTAGACCCTTGAAAGATTGTTTGCCAGGCCTTTGGCTGAACATGAATGCAATACATTCACCTTCGCTTATAAAAGAGGTTTTGCCAGGACAAAGAGTCAGCTTACTGCTTTTTGGGAAAGCCTAGGTCAGAACAGCAAAATCCTACAGATTTGGATGCTCTTCACTGGAGGTTTATCTAGCTACATAAATCTATCCAAAGCAAATGTAAGGAACCTGGGTTCATCAGAACCAGGTGACTTCAGGCATTGCAAAAATGTCAGAATTTGGGGGAGATCTCAAAAAAAATACAACTGACACCTGACGGACGGAGGTGAACTTGGCTTATTGCTTTTCTGCATAGGTGTTAATTATACTTTGCATGACAGAGATGTGGGATGCCATTGGGTCAATCAAACCTTGAAAAATGAGGCTCTGTTTTAAATATGGCTTGATTGCATCTTGCCTGTCTCCATGAGTCTACACATCTGCAAACCTCCCTAGAAGTGAATAGTTGTCAGAAGAATGAAACAAGCATTATCTATGCTCTATGCCGACTTTCAGATTGCAAAAGGAAATAACAAAGAGAATCTCTGCTTTGCATGACAGTTTCAGGGGAAAAAAATCACATTAAAAGGAATGAATGGGGATAAAAAAAAACACACCATAATGCTATGCTTGAAGAAGAGAGAAGTTGCTATTTCATATGAAAGGACCTTGATGATGTATATCAAAAAGAGGAGAATTTTGTCAGCTTGGAAAGAAGGGAGGGGAGGGAAACTTCTAGATTGAAAATGTGGCTGTCCAGCCCAGACTTTGATTAATTCAAATCTTTCTTCAAACTACACATACTCAAGAGACCCAGAGAGGAAGGAAGAACTCTCCAACTTCTTGAACTATCAATCACTCAATCAGAATAGAGTAAGAAGGGACCTTGGAGGTCTTCTAGTCAAACCCCTGTTCAAGCAGGAAACCCTGTTCCATTTCAAATAGGTGGCTGACCAGTCTTTTCTTAAAAATCTCCAGTGGTGAATGTCTACGGATATTCTCAGTCATCCCAGTCATGATTGTCTCAAGGATGCTTTTTTTAAGAGACAACTGGACTTGTTTGTTTTTCTTTGAAGATGTTTCACTTCCCATCCAAGAAGCTTCTTCAGTTCTGAGTGAATGGTGCAGAGTTGAAGGATATATATTCCCAGAAGTCATTCTTTTCAAGAGTTACTCATTGAGATTTCATACGTAGGTCACCAAAGTAAGAACAATAAGAAATGCAGGAGGCTCCTTGCTGGCTGAAACGTTTCCCAAGTCATTATTCTGGTTCTTCAAATCATCTTTTATTTAGCCTGCAGGAGATGTCAGATGATCCATTAAGATGAGTGATAGAGATATATCAATTTCCCAGAAGCAGATTCAGTAAATAAGTTCCCATATCTTCAGGAAACTGGGTTCCCTTTTGAGACATCTGCCATTTGATTTGTGGAATAGAATAGAAAAGAATAGAATAGAATAATAACAATGGAATAGAATAATAAGAATAAGAATAAGAACAGAACAGAACAGAACAGAACAGAACAGAACAGAACAGAACAGAATAGAATAGAATAGAATAGAATAGAATAGAATAGAATAGAATAGAATTCTTTGTTGGCCAAATGTGATTGGACACACAAGGAATTTGTCTTTTGTGCATATGCTCTCAGTGTACTTTAAAGAGAATATACGTTCTTCAAGAGTCAAGAATCATAAGGTACAACACTTAATAATAGTCATAGAATACAATAAGCAATCAAATCATACTAGGAAACAGTCAATATAAATCATGAGGATACGAGTGACAAAGTTACAGTCATACAATCATAAGTGGGAGGAGATGGGTGAAAGGAAGGAAGGATGGAATGATTAACAGTAATAGTAGTGCAGACTTTGTAAATAGTTGGACAGTGTTGAGGGAATTATTTGCTTAGCAGAGTGATGGTGTTTGGGAAAAAAACTGTCCTTGTGTCTAGTTGTTCTGGTGTGCCGGGCTCTATAGCGTCGTTTTGAGGGTAGGAGTTGAAATAGTTTGTGTCCAGGATGTGAGGGGTCTGTCCCACTACTGTGTCAGTGCCTTTTGTTCTGTCATGGGCCCTCAACCTTTCAGTTTTGAAAACAATGCCCCCCAAATATGTCCTTACTTCCAGTTCACTTTATATTTTACAGTCAGCTCAAACTGGTTTCCTACTGCTTCTAAAACACACGCTAAGAAAGGAAAATGATTGAAGCGAGGTTGTTCCTGATTTTGTCTTGGATTGGATTGGACCAAGATTTGGATTGAACCAAGATTTTGTCTTGGTTCAATAACTGAATGTGGGACATTGCTATGAATCTTCAGTCCCTTTTCCCCAACCTTCCATCCTTTCCTACCCCATATTGACCTCCGTAATGGTGGTGTTTATGGCACATCATTCTCTCTTGTACTCACTCAAGTGGTCACCATGGAAACATGCTAGGGCCAAAAGATGTTCCTACAGACAGTCCAGCACATTGAATGGAATGTGTAAATGCTTCATTGGAAGTTCTCAGGCTATGACTCTCTCCGTAGATGACTTCAGCAATAAACCTTCCATTTGACTTTCAATTCCCCTCTTTAACAATTGTCACGATGATACAAAAATCACACCAAGCTTTAAGTCATATTAATGACTGCTAGCTAACTTGTTTCAATGACATTTATGCATACATTTTCTCATTAAGCCACCAATGCTGCTAAATATCAAAGTTCAGAAGGCTGGAAACAGGAATGGGGAAAGCTTTTGACAACCGCAAAGATTTCGGGGTTGGACATGTGACCTAGAGTAGAAAAGTTGCTGTCTGAGGATTAAGATTTTTGAAGAAATCAAGGAAAGAGAAGGAGAAAATGAGAGGGAGGGAGGGAGGGAGAAAAGGGGGGCGAGAGAGAATAGTATTATATAATATTACATATCTCTTTCGGTCATCGATATCTACTTGTCTACTTATCTCTGTCTGTCTGTCTGTCCGTCTGTCTATCATCTATCTCTTTTATCTCTCTCATCAATCTATCATCTATCTAATCTCTCTCTCTCATCTATCTCTCATCTATCCTTGCACAGTAAATTAAGAACTATTTTTAAAAACAAAACTTGCAATGCAGGAGGCAGATAATGTTCCTTTTTAAACCTATGGCCAACCTTTCAATGATCTTTGAAGAACCAGCATATTTGGAGAACTACAATACAGAATTAATCACTGTTGAAAAGCTCTTGCTGCCTTCCATTGGTCTTAGTGGGTGCTTAGAATTCTCTCCCATTTCAATCTGTAAATCACAGTGACAAGAGGTGTTTCTTGAAAGCCATACTGAAGAAGCGGAGAAGGACATGCTTCCAAGTCACATGCTTGGAAATTCAGGCCTGATTTATTCATGCAGCAAAAAAGGAAAATGTTTGGAACATGTTTGCAAACACTAATAAAGTCCTTATTGTTCCTAACGTCCATAAGCTTAGGCAAAGGAAGAGTAATAGAAAATTTGAATCAACGTTATGTCAACACCAATGTTCGTATCTTATCTGAAGTTGGAAGCCCCAAGAAAATTCCTTCCTTTCCTTTCCTTTCCTTTCCTTTCCTTTCCTTTCCTTTCCTTTCCTTTCTTTCCTTTCCTTCTTTCTTTTCCTTTCTTTCTCCCTCCTTCCTTTCTTTCCATCTTTCTTTCTTTCTTTCTTTCTTTCTTTCTTTCTTTCTTTCTTTCTTTCTTTCTTTCTTTTCCCCAGCCTCCTGAGAGTCAGAACTAAACCACTTGTTAAGGCTGCACTAACCTTTAAATAACACCATCTTCACTTTTTGTGCATCTGATCTCTCTTTTAAAATTACTTCTTCTATTTTTAAATAGCAATTGTAATTATCAACATTCTTTGGCGTGCATATATTACGCGCATATAATTACACGCATGTCACAAGTAGGTTAATCAGTTGGGAGCTGCAAAGTGGGTGTAGCTGAAGCAACCCTTCCTCCAGCCATGCTTGGTTTTTCCTCACATACTTTGCAGAAATCTGAATTGATCCCTTGTATAGCAGGCTGGAAATTAAGCTGATCTGTGCCATAATGATTTATTGCCCCTAATCTGTTTTTTATAGCTGCAGAAAGAAAAATGGAAAGAAGGGGGGGAAACCCACAATACATCAAACTGCATCAAATGAAAACCAAAGATGGGTGGAATAAGTTGCATGGTTCTTTGCAATGAACTATTCATAAAATAATTTTCCAAAGCATCATTTTACCCCTAGCCATATTTCTTTTGATGGTAATCTATGTTCTTATCTTGTTCTATTAGCATCACCCGGGAATGTTATGTGGGCTAACATTTTAATCTTCTTTCTTCTCTCTTTAGACTGTCTTCCTTCCTCTTACAAACAGCTTTGTCTCCATCTGACCCCTAATGTTTTGTCAATACCATCATTTCTTTATTCACTGGTTACAGCTCTTTAGTATAAAACTACTCACAAGGACATTTTTTTTCTTCCCTTTCCATTTAAAAAATTCATTATGTCTTGAGGGCCTGTGAAACATTAAGCAACTAATAAAAATGTGTGTAAACATTTTATGAGGTAGGACTTTTCTAAACCCATCCTCCATTGCCAATGAACTTTCTTTTCTGTTTTTGGAGTGGAAAGCAAAAATCATTTCATCATGTAAAAAGCCAGATAAAACACAACAATAAATCCCAAGTAAATATGTTGTATCTTTGCCCTTTCTCTGTCTTTCTCTTTGGTTAACTATCCAGTTGGCTTTATTTATTTATTTATATTTGTCAATCACTTACAAGATAATAGGTATAAGTATATACATAGTTATGAATACATGAAATGGGTACATATAAGAAAAATAAAAGAAACCATAGGACAGGGACGATAGGCACTTTGGTGCGCTTATGCACGCCCCCTACAGACTTCTTAGGAAAGGGGTGAGGTCAATAGTAGACAGTCTAAAGTTAAAGTTTTGGGGGTTTGGGGAAGAAACCACAGAGTCAAGAAGAGTATTCCAGACATTGACCATTCTGTGGCTGAAGTTGTATTTTCTGCAGTCAAGTTTAGTGCAGTTAACCTTGAGTTTGTATCTATTGTGTGCTCTTGTGATGTTATGGTTGAAGCTGAAGTATTCATTCACAGGTAGGACATTGCAATGGATGATTTTATAGACCATACTTAGATCCGACCGAAGACGGCATAATTCAAGGTTTTCTAGGTCGAGAATTTCAAGTCTGGTGGCATAAGGTATTCTGCAATGAGTAGAGGAGTGGAGAACTCTTCTTGGGAAATATTTCTGGACTTTCTCAACTGTGCTAATATCAGATACATAATGTGGGTTCCAGACTGATGAGCTGTATTAGAGTATTGGTCTAGCAAATGTTTTGTATGCTCTAGTTAGTTGTGTGATATTAACAGAGAAAAAGCTACATAGGATTAGGTTAACAACTGTTAATGCCTTTTTGGCTATGTAGTTACAGTGGGCTCTAGCACTTAGATAATTAGAGAAGAGTACTCCAAGATCCTTGACAGAGTTTGGATCATCAACAAGGTCTTGACTATTCAGCTTGTATTTTATTTTCTGATTTTTTTTTTGCCAAAAAATTTATTTGTTGAGATTTGAAGTTGCCATTTGTTTGACCATTCTGATACATAGTCAAGGTCTTTTTGAAGGGTAGCAATATTGTCTGTAGTATTGAACAGCTTTACATCATCAATGAAGAGAACGCAGTTGCTCTTAATATGATCACAGAGATCATTTATGTAGAGTATGAAGAGAGTTGGTCCTAGAACACTGCCTTGGGGGACTCCACTGTTGACAGGTACAGAATTTGATAGGATGCTCCCAATTGTGACCATTTGTTGTCTGTTTGACGGGAATGCTTCTATCCAGTTATGCAGGTGTCCAGAGATACCATGAGACCTTAGTTTTAGGAGTAGTTTGTCATGTACCACTAAATCAAAGATTTTACAGAAGTCTATGGAGATTGCGTCTATTGTTTTGCCCTGATTGAGTTGTGTAGTCCATATGTTTTTATAGTGTAAGAGATGCAGATTACAGAATAGTTTTTTTTTCTGAAACCAAATTGTTTATTAAAGAGTAGGTTGTTTGTCTCTAAGTGGAGGATAATGGATTGGTTAATAATTGATTACATGACTTTACAGGTGATGCAACATAAGGAGATTGGTCTGTAATTTTCAACTCGGCTGGGGTCTCCCTTTTTGAAGATGGGGATGACCGTGGCTTGTGAGCATAGGTTTGGCAAGGAGCTGGTCCTGAACAATTTTTCAAAGATTATGCCTAGAGGTTCTGCTATGGCAGTGGGTAGCTTTTTTAAGAAGTGGGCACATATTCCATCCAGTCCAATAGATAGAGATGGTTTGAGATTGCATAGTGCTTTTTCAACATTGTCTTCCTGTAAAATCGAAATGTGTTAGATCATTGTAGTTGTTTGTGATTCGACTAGGAAATCCTGGGCATTATCCATTGCTGTTTACAAATACTGAGCCAAAGAATGTGTTAAAGATGTTAGCTTTAATGGTGCCATCGTTGCAGTCTTTACCATTAGGTCCTTTAAGGGGTGAGATGGACCTTGAGTCTTTTAGTTTGTTGTTTACAAAATTGTAGAAAGTGCAGGTGGAATTGGTGCATAGAAGGTTTTCCTCTTGTTTACTGTGATAATTGGTGCATTCAGTCTTTATCTGGTGGCATAATTTTTTGTGCCAGCTTTTGAAATTGGCAACATGACCAGATTGGTTTTTCCGCCAGATTGATCTCTTTTTGGATTTAATTTTTCTTATTGTTATGGGTAATCTGTTTTTTTTTTTTGGGGGGGGGGTTGTTATTGATACATATAGTTTGATGACTCTTTTCACTTCAAGTAAAAATATGTTGCAATGGTCTTCAACAGTATTGCATTCAATGAATAGAGATTGACAATCAAGAAAGATAAAAGTGTGTGGGCAGGATGCTGCCCATGTTAGTAGTGAATTTAGCTTGTTTACATGTTCGATGTCATAATCAGGGGCTCTGTAACATAACAAGAATCAAAATGTGATATTTAAGGATAGTTTACAGATGATGGTCTCAGGAAGAACAAGCTCCTGGGTAACTTGGATGTTTTTTAGATTTAAGGACTTTTTATAGAAAATAGCAACACCACCTCCTCTATGGATTTCACTATCTGATCGGTAAACATGATAGTCTCTTACTGTAGTAATGGAGTCAGGGAGAGATGCATTGAGTCATGTTTCACAGACAAATATAATGTCGAATTTAGCCATGTTTAGTAAGAGGAGAAATGCAGGTATTTTATTCACAAGGCTTCTTGCATTGAGTAGCTTGCATTTAAGGCCAGTTGTAGTTGGAATTGAGGTAGTTAGGGGTGTGCGTGCTTAGTCTTGAGTGATGGTGGATTGGTTGAAGTAGGATTGTGGTTGAAGATTAAAGCTGAGTTGTGTTAATCTGTGTGACTTACTTACTGTGTGACTTACTTTTGATACAGTCAGCATGGTAGTCAATGCACAGGTCCTTCTCTCCATTGTCTAGATGTTTTTTGAGTTCTGTGGAGTACACAGGAGCAGGCGCGTTGCTGTATGGTTAAGCCAGGGTGAGAACGGAGGTTCTTATGGTTGGTGTTGCTTTTGGCAAGTGAATTTATAGTATAAATGAATTTAACTTTACTTGATTCATTTTTGCAAATGACCCTGCAGAAACCACTCAGAAAATTTAGCTGAAACCACTTAGAAAATATTTAAAAGACTCCATAATATGATGTAAGACCACTGTGATGGTATCTGTAAGAACCAGATTATGTCTATGGAGATTCTCTGTCATCCAGGTCAGGGTTATTCCAAAGAGGCAACTGGACTTTCATGGTTTTCCCTTGAAGACATTTTATTTCTCATCCAAGAAACAGTGGTGGGATTAGCCAGTTCTCTAAACTGCACAAAAAGTTAACAACCGGTTCACTTGAACCAGTCTGAACCAGCTGAATACCACCTCTGCAACCTTGCAGTCATCTGGTCATTAGCATTCTTTCTGAGAGTTGTTGAGGCCACTTGGAGGTTGATAGGAGAACACAAAAAGGAGAACAAACCCATCAGGACAGAATTCAGCACTCCATCAGCATTTGAAAGACAAAGGACACTCTTTTGAAGACAGTGAAGACCATATTCTAGGCAGAGAGCACCACTGGTTTCAAAGAGGGGTCAACAAGTCCATCTACATTAAGACTGAATCTACATTAATCTACATTAAACAGTCTTCTCTCAACAGAAGGGTAGGGATATGACATCACCTATCTCCTGTCTACAACACAGTCCTTTCAGCACTTCCAAGCAGCTTCCACACCCATTTGCACTATTCAGAGCACCAAGGACTCCAGAAATGTTGTGAGTTGGCATGCAATAACTTAATAGCATGTCATTTCCATAGGACTGTCAAGCCTAGCTGAGTCCCTAAAGATTTTATCATAGCTGATTTGTTTAACCTGACATATTAAATTGAGTTTGTAAAAAAAAAAAAAAAGTAACTTCTTAATTTATTTAAATCAATTTTGGGAAATGGAAAAGCAGTCAGAGTTTGGTAACCCAAACGAACAGTTGGCGGAGATAGCTGATTCTTTCACTCTCCGCTTTGACAGATCATTTGAATCTGATGCAGTATATAATTACATTGAGTGTGGAAATAGGTTAGCAGATATCAAGGCCCCTGCAGGGAAATTAGCAAAAAGAATGCAAAATGCAATTAAGAGTATAAATGAAGCTTGGCCTAATTTCTCAGCTTCGGTTCCTGATCAGTCTGTCATGAAGTCTGTCTGGCTATTGATCTATTTCTCTTTCCTTCCAGACTTGCTAAAATAATCTTGATCTCATTGATTTATGATGGATCATTTGAAAAAAAAAAAAAAAACCTCTGCCGTATTCTAATATTTTCTAGCAATAGAAAGACTATGGAATAGATCCTTGCAATAAATTCTTGTTTCTAGTTCAAGGAAAAAGCAGACAATTTTTGAGGAAGAGACAGGTGGGAAAGGTAGAAGGAAGGAGAAGAAGGGAATGATCAGAACAAGGTGGTAGGATTCAGTTATAATGGAAATAGCAATAGCACTTAGACTTATATACCACTTTATAATGCTTTCCAGGCCTCTCTAAGTGGTTTACAGAGTCAGCCTCTTGCCCCCAACATTTGGCTCCTCATTTTACCCACCTTGGAAGGATGGAAGGCTGAGTTAATCTTGAGCCTGGTGAGATTTGAACTGCCAAATTACAGTCAGTCAGCAGTCAGCAGAAGTAGCCTGCAGTACTACACTCTAACCATTGTGCCACCATGGCTGTTGGTGAAATGGGTGCACTGTTGGAAGATCTGATGATCCAGGTGGAGAGAAGTCTATGGAGATTCTCAATCATCCAGCTCATGGTTGTCCCAAACTGGGTAACATTACCTTGTGCACTGATGATGTTACCTAGTTTGGTAATGAAATGTCTGCCAAACAAAAATCAAGTTCAGAGAGAACCAAGGAATCCACAGTTTGAGGTTTCATTGGACTGGAGTATCCCTCTGAAGATTTACACAACTCTGAAAATAATTTGTGGTTGTTCCTTCTAAAAGGACATACAGTAGAATTCAATGTTGTGTAGGTACCTACTTTGGAATTCTCAATTTTCTATCTGGGAAAGAAGTTTTTTCTCTATTTCTGTTTTATCCGAAAAATACCTAAAAAATCTCTTTAGAATAGAAGTTTTTTTTGAGGTTGCTATTTCATTGGAGGTGATGAATGCTGATTCTGTTGGTGATGCTTTCTGTTACTCATCTTCTCATGACTCTGAAAATCATACCTACTTTCATCCACCTACAGGAAAGATCTCAGGAGCATTCTTTTCTGTAAAAAAATATTTTTTTATTGAAGTTTTAATATACAAAGATAAAAAAACTAATACAAACTAAGAAAACCATAAAAAAGAAAAAGAAAAAAAGACACAAAGGGAAAAGAAAAAAGATTTTCACTCTCAAATTACTCTCTTGATTTATTGTTTGTGAATTTATTTTAGTTATTAAGAGAACAGCTGGGTTCATTTTAAAAATCTAGTGTAACATAACTTGTGTTTAAATCCAATTCCAAAATAGCATGGTTCTCAGTTAGACCCTTTTCTAACTCCTTTTTTAAACCCGTTTTTATGGTAGCAAACAATCTTAAAAGAAATTTCTGAATGCATTGTTCCCAAATTCTTCCAAAGTTAAAATATTTTTATTGACTCTGTATTTGTTAGTCTCTTCTCTTTTAATTATAATCTTTAGTTCTTTCTGGTTGCCTCCAGCATCTAGCCTTCAAAGTCTCATACTGTTTTTCTCTAAACCACAACATTTTCCCACACGGGAACATTTCTTACACTTAGATTTAAAATCTTCATATATTTTTAATAGTATTGGAAACAACCCACTGGAAGGATTCTTATATTTATTTCAAAATTTCAACTCCATCTGGGCTCTCCGTCCATCTGCAGCTTTCTAAAATCAATATTCTAATCACCTTTTTGCTGTTTCTTTCAGAATAATGTTTAAAAGTTTTCATAAGCTTACATGAAACATCTTTACCTGATGATTGCAAGAGAATGACCCAGTGATCTATGACTTGTTGTTCTAAAGGTTAATGTCTAAAAAGCAGTTAACAAGCAATTTCCATACATGATGAAGAAAATACGTGGGAAAACTTCAAATGGTAGGTTAGACAGAGCTGTAAAACCCACCAGAGATTGCTATTTTATGGTATCTTTATAGGGAGCTACTGTACGGAGCACTTATGGGTAATTCCACATCCTCCCTTTTACCCAGAGAGGGTTTTCAAAGTGCTAATCCACTCATTGGCCCCTATTTATTGGCTGCAGTCATCTGCTCTACTGGAAGCAGAGCCAATTTCCAGTCTGTCACTGCTTCTCTGGAAGTCTACCAATCTTACTTTTACTATTAAGAAGAAATCCCTCCTTGAGAAATTGTTGGGAATGGTTTTCTTCTGCTAGAGTGAGAAATCATCCACTTATTTTCCCCGGCCATTAAGTTTGACCGAAAATTTCAAAAGACCATTTGTGCCTAAATCCTCTCCTTACATCAATCTAAATTAGGTTGTTTAAATGTGCATGTTTTGGCTGCTTCCCCTGTCTGGCATCCACAAACTTCTTTCCTCTTGCCATGCCAAATATTTTTTACCCATGCCTTAAAGATTTTCTTTCCTTTTTTAAAAAAAGAAATCTTGAAGTATAAAAATCCCACACTTCCTGTGGTTGCCTTGGTGTTTTCTTCTCAACGTCCCCTTGAAAATGGTTCTTAGCAACGAAGAAAGGCTTATAATGCTATTAGGAGAGGCGTCTCATGAGAGATTTGGTGTTCTCCATGCTACAGGAAAGAGCCAATCCCATTCACAGAAAACTTTTTTTTGTTCCAAATGAATGAGTCTGATGTTGCGTCTTCTCAGCTTCCTCATCAGGTGCTTGTTAACCACATTTTAGCATGCGGCTCGCTTCCTTGTTTCCTTCCCAAACAAAGGAAAGATTAGCCCTGTTCGCTCCTGTGCTTCTAAAATGGTTTGCCACTTGGATAATTCTGCCCAACCTATTATAACAGAGATTCAACACATACTTGGCTCCCTAATCAAAACCTGCCTGACTATTATCCACCATACAAGGAAGACAAGAAAGCTGGAAAATAGATTTTCACACTCTTTTGCCTGCATTGTTTATACAGATACATCAGATAGCTATGATTTGCTTCTCCCCAATCTTTGGCCTAATTTAATCTCCACAAGCCTTCGGAAAGCAGTGATTGCAGGGCGTTCTCTTTTGGATTTGGAAATATTTTTTTTCTTCCCCATCCAACTGAAGAAGACAAAGCCAGGAATCCTTATCTGTCTACTCCAGGTGCATTCCTTTACCATGTTGTGCTTTGGTAGGGAAGGAGCAGGGGTGGGATTCTACCAGTTCACATCTATTCGCTAGAACAGGTTGTTAACATTCTAAGCAGTTAGGAATCACTGGCCTAATCCTGTAAGGTAGGCAGGAAGGAAACATTCTGGTATTGCTTACAAAACTGCCTCTCCGTTAACCCTTATTACATTCTTGGCAGGACTAGACTTCCTGTCTCTGGAACTTCTCTGGAGCTTTTTTTCCCTCCTTTGCTGGCACTTTGCTTGTGTGAAGTGACCATTCAAAGTTCACATGGCACTGAAAAAAGTGACTTATGACCATTTTTCACACTTACAACTGTTGCAGCATTCCCACAGTCAGGAGAGGCCAGGCAAGGAGATGTGAGTGATATTGAGTTGGCCACGCCCAGCCAATAACATGACCACCAAACCATGCCCACCAACTAAGCCATGCCCACAGAACCGGTTGTTAAAAAATTTGAATCCCATCCCTGGGAAGGAGATATCTGAGAAGGGAAAAATGGGGGAGAGGTTCCCCAAGATCCTATCTAGGCTTGTGACTAGGACCAGAGGTTTAGTCTTCCAAACTTTCAGATTTGTGGTGGAGCCCATCCTCAGGGAATTTCTGTGTGTCTAGAATATGTATGCTCGGCTGTTCTAAGGAGTGTATTTACAAGGTTCCTGGTTGTGTGTAGCATATAATTGTTAATTAGGGTGTTAGTTAAAGCTACACAGAACCAGGAACCATGTGGACAAAGAGAAGGTCCCTAAGGATGGGCTCCAACATGAGTCCCAAAACTCAGAAAATGAAACCTTTGGTTACAGTGATTGGATCCTGCAACATTATCCCAGGACACATATATTTGCCTTCATTCACGAGAGGTCCACCTTCCACAGATATAAGTTCAAAATATGCACCTAAATTCAAAAGAGGCATGTTGTCACCCTCTTCAGCTTTGTAACCATACATATCAAGGTCATGCTTACTCTGTATTTATTGCTGTGTCTTGATCTATTAAGAGCCGTTGTGGCTCAGTGGTTAGAGTGCAGTACTGCAGGCTACTTCTGCTGGTTGCCTGCAATTTGGCAGTTTGAATCACACCAGGGTCAAGCTTGATTTAGCCTTCCATCCTTTCAAGGTGGGCAAAATGAGGACCCAGATTGTTGGGGACAATAGGCTGACTCTGTAAATCACTTATAGAGGGATGTAAAGCACTGTGAAGCAGTATATGAGTCAAAGTGCTATTGCTATTGGTTCCTAGGGTCATCCATCTCACAAAATATGATTCTAGGTGGAGTCTTCAGAAAGTTTTTCTCTGCCACTCTATGTGTTTGTGGGTGAAATATTTCTGTTTTTATTCTATTCATTTATATATAGCTTACACTCCCTGAACTAACTTGTGCAGCTGAATGGATTTGTGCTGTAATGTTCCCACATTAAAATTTTGCAAGGCACCTGGGAGACTTCAAGAGCACAGGTTTTTTTTTGGTGAAGGATGGTTTCCTGCCATTTTGGGGCAGGAGAAAATATCAGTGCAGTTTAAGCCTTAGTGCAATTTTTTTAAAAAGGAATGGGCTGTTTAAATTTAAAACCATCAAAAATGCAGAGAACAGTTTGTTCCACAATTTATCCATCGATGAGACGCAAACCTGCTGGTTTTTATTTTGTTTTACTTATTTATTTATATTCCACCTTTTTTATCTTCATAAATAACTCAAGGCTGTGTATAAACACCATGTTAATTCCTCCTCCTATTTTTCCCCCACAACAGTGAACCTGTGAGGTCGGCTAGGCAAAGAGAGAGAGTACCTAAGGTAGGATTAGAACTCACCTTGTCTGGGCTTCACCCTGGGGCCTTCACCACAAGACCAAACTGCAATTTTGCATTCTTCTCTTGTCTATATGGGCTGTTGGCTCTCAATGGTCCAAGTAGTAAAGGCCAGGTTCACACCAGAAGGTCTAATCAAACTGATTTATTGCTACTCAGGCTTATACCCAAGAATATTTTCAATTAATGGTTAGCATCTGGTAGGAGTTAGATAAGGATCAATGGAATTCAAGGGAGATTGGAGTTATTTGCTTGTGGCTTCAAAAGGATTCTAGGCTGAACCCTCTTTTAACCCTGTCCCCAGGTTCTGCTACTCGTTCTCCTACATTTCCAGTTGAAATCAGAAGTTTGAACTCCATCTCTTCCCACATTTTGGGGGGGAATGCCATGCCTATCCTATATACCCCACAAGCCAAAAGCACAATATATTTGCACAGCCCGGTTCTAAAGAAAGTAAAATCTTTACTGACATTGCCCTACCTAGCTTCATAATCTCTGATTGATCCATCAAACCATCCTTCCACAGAATTCACTGTGTCACTTTGCACTTTCAACCAGATAAAGTGAAGTCATTAAATTATTGAAAACAGGTCCTATCAACTGCAAACTTAATTTGGGTTGAGTTTTTTTCTGAGCACTTGAATCAGAAAAGAACTCCAGTGTCTTCCCCTTGTTCTTGATAAGGGAACAATCATCAACAATCTACTTAGCTTTCCAATTCCTGGTCTTTTTTATTGATAGATTTGTTCAAAAGGATGATTGTTCCCTTATCAAGAACAAGAGGAAGACACTGGGTCAGATTTCTGATTCAAGTGGTCAGAAAAAAAACTCATCCCAAATTTCTCTTTTGCATTTTATGTCCATTTTGGCTTCCTACAAATGGAAATTAAAAGTAAATGGCCTGTTTTTTTAAAGTAGATTCCCTTGAATGGTTTTGATGGTATGAATTGCTTTGGAAACTGAAGCTTTGTCTGAGATTTTTCTATTATTTGACAGTGGAGTGATCTGATTATATAGAGTACTGATTAGTTGCAAATTATGATTGGATAAGGTTTTTCAGGACAAGAATAGGCTAGTGATTAAATTCCACATTATCTAGCTGTTCTTTTCTCACACTTATTATTTTTTTCTCTCCTAGTGGAAGACAGTATAAATTCAGAAAATGAATGAGGATGATACAAAAGATGAATTTCAAACTGGAGGACCATTTTTGTGAAATGGTGCATTTCAGCCGTGGGTTCAGTGAAATAAGAAAATTAAATCATTTCAGAAAATGAATCCTTGTACAGTGTGTTCATTACTGTGCCAGATTGAACATGTCTTCTTTTTAAATATAGGTTTTGTTTTTCTTTTTAATGTCCAGGGAAGATGGAATGGGGACACACTGAGGACTAGTCGCAAACCAGAATTGGAGAAACCCCTTAAAGTGATTCCTCCATATTGCAGAAGAACCAAAGATCAGAGTTGGAAGGATCCTGAGAGGCAGTGGTGAGGTTCAAAAAAATTTACTACTGATTCTGTGGTCATGGCTTGGTGGGTGTGGCAGGGGAAGGATACTGCAAAATCCCATTCCCTCCCCACCCCACTAACCTGCTTTCCAGCTCCATTCTCCTGTGCAGGGCAACCAAAGACCCAGCCAATCAGCTGGGACTCAATGGGAGGCAGAGAATGTATGGGGGTGGAATTAGTCAGAGATGGTATTTGTCAATTCTCTGAACTACTCGAAATTTCCACTATCAATTCTCCAGAACTGGTCAGAACCTGCTGAATACCACCTCTGGTTTCAGACAAGTGACTGTCCAGTCTCTTCTTAAAAACCTCCAGTGATGGAGCATCCACAACTTCTGAAGGCAAATCATTCCCCTGATTAATTGTTCTAATTGTCAGGAATTTTCTCTTTGTTTTTTAAATGTTACCAAGAAAAATGCAGAAACTTATCCAGATGGTTAATCCGTAGTCAAGATACTGGAAAGATCTACCATGATGATCCATGCAGCATCAACTTCATAAAGAAGTCATGTTCAGCGAAGGGGCAGCCTGGGCCTGATACCAAATCAGAGTTGCTTTATATTCTTTATATGATCTCTGAATCAGTAAAATCATAGAACATAAAACTTAGAATAATGGTGTTGGAAGGAACATTAGCTACAACAATCCCTTTTGGTGCCAGTCATGTGAAGAGAATATTATTGGTGACGATGTGTCATAATCTTAACCAGGCAATCAAGAATTTCAGCAATACAATAATGATAATTCAAGCATTTATCCTAGATTAGATTTCATTTTTCACCGGTGAAGCTTAGCTGCTTCTCAACCCACTCTGCTGCATCAATTGTGGCAAGAGATAAAACATAAGGAAGAAAATAAATGTAAATGATCCCCCCCCCCCAAAATAGGATTATGCTTAAATTAAGATTGTAATGAAATTCATGAAACCGAGGATGGAAAGCTGAGCTCCAGTGTGTCTATCACTCAGTATAGTATCCCTTGTTCTCCTAACAAAGATTGAAATGCCTGCCCAATAAAATTAACAGAGTCTGCCAGTTCTCAAAGGAGGAATAACACACACACACACACACACACACACACACAGAAACACACACAAATTCCAACCAGAGAAGTTAATGGCCAATTTCAACTCAGTAGAAGTGAAGACATTCTGGGTGAAGGGAAACACAACATTTTCAGGAAACAAGAGATGGTGTGACCATGTATTCCCTATTTGGGAGAATATAAAAGGATAACATGGTAGTGCAGACAGGGTAGGACAATAATATATGCATTGAGAATACATGTGGGTTTTTCTTCTGTTTGTTAAGGAGCAGTAGTTTTCAGGTTTTCTTAATTTAGTTTTTTAAAACAAAAATTGGGAGAACATATTCTATGTTTTTGCGATATCTGCCTCTTGAAGTGCCTCTTGTAATGCTACATCCAGTTTTGGACACCACGCTATAAAAATATGTTAGAGTGAGACTCTGAAAGGAGTGCAGAAAATAACAACAAGGATGATTAGAGGGCTGAAGGCTAAAACCTATGAAGAATGTTTGCAGGAATTGGGTTGTCTGGTGTAAAAAAAGACTAGAGATGACAGCAGTGCTCAAATATTTCCAACAGGTTTTTTTAAAAAAAAACTAAACCGAGAAGGCCTGAAAACTATCACTCCTTAACAATGTGTGTGTGTGTGTGTGTGTGTGTGTATTTGTTTGTTTTCATAGATTTTCACAGGTACATGTATGCAGGTCTTGGTGTGTTCATCGAAACGTTGCCAAGATACTCCCAATCTTACACGGGAAAAGACCCGAACACTCCAAGACCAGCTGTTTCAGTTTTAAATTTGGGGCTAGTCTACTGCTGTGCCAGAATGGTTTTTTCTTCATCCTGATTGGTTACCTGATGTAAGTATATGTAAGTACCTGCGAAAACTTAAGAATATATATATATATTTGTTTTCTTAGGCTTTCGTGGGAACTTACATGTGTGCTGTTTAGCTTCCTTCAGGTATTATCCCACATCATTGTAGTTCTGTTAAAGTTGTAGCAACGTTTCAGCAGAATCTCATCTGCCATCCTCAGGCTTCTGTATAGAGTTAGTTCCTGGTTTGAAACCAGGAAACTAACTCTATACAGAAACCAGGAACAAACCAGGAACTAACTCTATACAGAAGCCTGAGGATGGCAGATGAGATTCTGCTGAAACATTGCTACAACTTTAACAGAACTACAATGACGTGGGATAATACCCGAAGGAAGCTGAACAGCACACATACACACACATATATATTTATATTCCCAATAACCCACCACAACACCTGAAACAACTAGTATACAACGTTTCCAACAGAGAACTCAACAAAACAGAAACAGATGTCCCATCCAAAGGATTCAATTATGCCATAGCACCCAAAAAAATCTCAACAGAATCCATCATATGTGCAGAAGAATCCAGCCTAACCAAATTAAATACAGATGAAGCTGACAGAATAAGACACCAGGTTACTCACATCTTATGCACAACGAAACCACCAAAAAATAATTTGCAAAAAGATGAATTCAGAGCGTTACAAACCCTGAAAAATGATAATAATATCATAATACTCCCAGCAGACAAAGGAAATGCCACAGTAGTGCCCCAAATTATACGGCCTCCCAAAAATACACAAAGAAGGCATACCTCTCAGACCCATAGTCAGCTCCATAGGAGCACCATTACAAAACCTAGCTAAATACTTAGCAAAACAACTACAGCCCCATGCTGAAACTGCAGCTTCATATGTACAAAACTCATACCACTTCTTAGAAATGATGAAAGATCTACACGTAGAACAAGAAGATCTGCTTGTAAGTTTCGACGTGGTTTCACTATTCACTCAAGTCCCGATAAAAGAAACTCTTGAAATCATCAAAAATAAATACCAACCAGCCAAAGACCTCATGGAACTAACAGAACACTGCCTAACCAACACATATTTCATATACAAAGGACAAAGATACAAGCAAATTGAAGGAGCCCCTATGGGATCACCACTGTCACCCGTCATTGCAAACCTGTTCATGGAAGAATTCGAATCCAGAGCCCTGGCTAATGCCACCCACAAACCCAAACTATGGCTAAGATACATCGATGACACATTTGTGATTTGGCCCCATGGAAAAGAAAACCTAAACAATTTCCTAACACACCTAAACAACACACCCCCCAAAATCAAGTTCACCATGGAAACGGAAATAAACAAACAACTACCATTCCTAGATGTACTAATCTACAAAAGAACAGATGGCACACTGGGACACACCATATACCAAAAGAAAACACACACCAACCGCTACCTCAACGCCCAATCCCACCACCACCCAGCACAGATAAATTCCGTAGCGAAAACCCTAATTACCAGAACCAAATGCCTGGCAGACAAGACACATATAAAGACTGAACTATGCACCCTGACTGAAGTATTGACAGCCAATGGCTTCCACAAAAACAAAATCACCAACTTGATCCACAAAAACACACCAAGACATAACAGAGACCTAGAAGATCAACAGATCCATGGAACAGCTGTCCTGCCCTACATAAGAGGTACCACAGATAAAATCAGTAAGATACTACACAGGCATCACATCAAGACTGCCTTCAAAACAGACAAAAAAATAGCAGCCATCCTGAGGAACCCCAAAGACAAAATTGACCTGGAAAACCAAGGCATATACGAAATTCCCTGTACATCATGCCCGGCCACATACATTGGACAGACCAATAGAAGAATAAGTACCCGCCTAGAGGAACACAAAAATGCAGTAAAAAAGCTGGAACACACCTCCTCACTAGTCCAACACATGAAAACCACAGGTCACAACATCAACTTCAATGGCACTAAAACCCTGGCCACTATAGAAAACCCCAGCCACAGAATCATCAGAGAAGCCATAGAGATTGAAAAAAGACCTGACAGCATGAATAGAAGAGATGATTCCACCAGACTGTCAATCATTTGGAAGCCTGCACTCTCAAATAGAAAGATCTCCATGCCACAAGCCAGGCAAACACCTGGGCAAAAACAGACTCCCTCTGATAGCTCCAACCTAACCCCCCCACCAGGCACCCAGGTGAAACCCAGCTTGCTAATGAATAGCAGCTTGCTAATGAAGAGCAGCCGTCCCTTCACACGGAGCCAAGCTGCACTAAAAGCCTCCAACACAAGAACAGACTGTTGCCAGCCAATCAAAGCCACAAAACAGACAGAAGAAACCAGGAACACCAATCAATCAAACTCCAAGTCCAATGAAACAGGTCCAGGCTCCCAACCAATCAGAATGGACCAGCCTCAAATTTAAAACCAGGAGCTGTAAGACCCATAGCCACACAGAAGCCTGAAGATGGCAGATGAGATTCTGCTGAAACGTTGCTACAACTTTAACAGAACTACAATGACGTGGGATAATACCCGAAGGAAGCTAAACAGCACACATGTAAGTACCCGCGAAAACCTAAGAAAACAAATATATATATATATATATATATATACATTTTTATATCTTTTCTTCCCCCCCCTGGGAATCACAAACCAATAAACAGGAATACGGGCTGTCCACTCCCAGCTGTAGAAAATGGAACAGTTTTAGAAAAAGGCTGTGGAAGGCATGAATCAGTCTTTATGAATGGTCTGCTAGGAGACGGGACAGGGGAATGCAACTGTAGAAGGAGAAGGACAAGGAATGTCTTGGAAGCTAGAAGCAGAAAATATAGCCGGGCTGCAAAAGTCACTTTCATTCAGGAAGGATTTACAGTCTAGAAATCAGAGCTTCACAAGAAGCTTAGTGAAAAGCAGAGTTGCTCATTATAACCCAGTGAAGAAACGTTCAGATATCATAGCCCAAATGAGCTATACATTTGGAATTTCATTTATTTCTATTTATATGAGTTTATACCTCTAAACAAGTTAAGTTGTTTACTTGAGGAAAGCAGGAGGGGGGAGGGTAGGAGGGGGGAGGAAGGAAGATAAGAGAGGGGAGGGAGGGGGGAGGAAGGAAGGGAGGAAAGGAGGGATAGAGAGAAGGGAAGGGAAAAGGGAAAGGGAAGTTAAGATGGTATTTATCACTCCTATCCAGAAAGTAACTTCATACCTATTGGGGTATAAGTGTGTATTGCTGTAATGGTATATGGCAATGTCCTTGAGGGATGAGGGGAAGAGATGCTGCTTAGGAAAAAATCAGAAAAAAGAGGCAGGAGCCCCCAGTGGCTTAATAGAGAAAGAAATTTAGAAAGAAATTTAATAGAGAAAGAAATTTAGACCTCACCTAATTGATCAGGCTGTGAAAAAAAGGAAATTGAGATAATTGTACTTTTAGACTTGCAAGATTCTGTTATTGTCGCCTTTCCATAAAGTAGAATTCACTCCACTGGCATCTGGTTTCTTGTCTGATTTACCTGGGTGGGCCAATAATTCCTCAAGGCAATGATTCCAAGGTCATTGGACAAAATAAAAGAAAAAGAGTGGTAAATAAGGGGAAAAGGATGATGGTGCAGAAGAATATTCTCCTTAATGCATTACATGAATGACTGCTGACACGGATAAACCAAAACAGAATTTTAATGACAATATTTATCAACTCAAAAACTCCAGTGTGAGGAAAATGGAAATACAAGCAGTGAATTACTTCTTTACCAAAAAATAAAATAAATGAGAATGTGGGGTGAGGGAAATACGATATTTCATTTTGTTCTGAAGTTATTATAGCGTAAAACTAAAATTATAGTTCCAACCCTCTCCTTATTTTAGGAATAGAAAACAAAGCAACATTTGAAACTTCTATAGATTTCAGAGAAAGCATAATTCACCTCTGGAGCTGCCAGTTGGGAGGTAAGATGAGATAAATGAGAGGCTGCAGAAGACAACAAAACAATGACAATGGGGGGAAAATTGGAAAGATGCATTACTTCTTTCAAGATCAGTGCTTTTAATTGCAGATGAAGGGCTGATTTGTTGGGTAATTCTACCCTAAAGTGCAAAAAAATAGAGAGAAGATTCTATTTGGAAACTTGGACAAAGTTGGTATTAAAAGTTGGCAGATATGCTGAGATGACAAGACCATCATTGTACGATTCAGGAGAAGCCACACAACTCCCTTTGGCCTCTTATTATATGAGATGATACAAAAACTTATAACTATAAGAAAAGGGAGGCCCTGTGAGGTAATCCAGACAAGAAGCACACCCTGACAGTACTAGCCCAAGGTTTATTGTAAGGTTGCATTATGAGAATCTTGCACATCTGCAAGTCCATCCATTCCCCCTCCCCTTGTCTATACAGTCCAAAAAACTAGGGAAGGTCCCTTCTGAGAAGTTTGCATGCCCCATTCCTACTGTGGGCTAATCTGCCTCTTATCTAACCATTGTTTGTTCAACCTCTGAGTGGCATGGTGTTTCCCACTTGGAAAGTTGAGAGTTCAATCCTAGATAGCCGCAGACATTTCTCTCCTAGGGCACAAAGAAAAAAAATATCTGCTGTGAACTCTATGTGGTGTCAGGAAGGGCATCTGGTCAATAAATGTTCAACTCCATCCAGATACCCCAATTCTACCTTGAATTAAGAAATTACAGGGTTGTAAAAAGGAATTTGCTCAACTTCTCTTCTTAGAGCAAAAGTTGAACTCAGCAGGGAAACAAACTTCTGCCATGCCAACTATCACAGTGTTTCAGAATAATTTGCCCAGATGCTTTCTTACTTTAAGCACCTCTGCCTTGACACATCTTCTTGTTTCTAGAGATCAATGGCTCCCCAACTGTATCTCATTGGTCCAGGCACTCTTTTCTAATGATTTGCAGAAACCATCCTTTGCATCCTTGATAGATGCCTATTGCCTTCACAGCATTCCTCCTTAATGGAGTGACAGAATGCTGGCAGATCTAAGATCCCCATTCAAGGGAACTCAGTTAGAATAATAATGCAGGCTTTTTTAACAGTTAGCCAACCCTTCTGCAGGACGCGGTTTGAAAGCCAATGAGATAAAGTACACGCTGCATGAGTCTAATCAGTCCCTCAGTGAGAAATTTTTTCCCAAACTTGAAGTTATGCACTTGAGTGCCCTAGAGACAAAATAAAAGACAGGTAATGAAATATTCATTTATTGTGGTATGTAATTATAAATATAAACACATAGTAACAAAGTACAATAGAAGGAAGGAGTCTGGAGAACTTCAAATCTTTTAGATTGCAACTTCTAACCTCTTGTTATTTATCTATGCTGGTATGGGCCGATGATTTATTTGTTTGTTTGTTTGTCAAACAAGATAACATATACAGGTATGAACATAATCCTGAACAAAGGAAGTAAATACAAATAAATGGGGACAGTAAGACAGGGCACACTGGTGTGCTTATGCACACCCCCTTTAAGGACCTCTTAAGAATGGGGTGAGGTCCACGGTAAACAATTGATGATGGATATCCAAAAGTTCTAGATAGTATCACATCATTCTTCTCCAATAAATTTGCTAGATAACCCTGGAACAGTCATTCTTACTTGAATTACCTCTTTAGATTATTGTTAGGGAACATCCAGCAGTCAGTAACTCCACCCAAAAGAGGCAACTTTTTCAAGAAGGTTTATCAGCAGGTTTATTTAAGTGCCTCCTTCAAATATAGATCACTGCACGTATGCATCTTCAGAAAGATGGACAACATATGCAGCATGATAAATGTGGTAATGAACTTCATCAAACTACGTATAGTTACTATGAGTCATCTTAAATTTGGCTGTTAGATTATTTGGACTGCTGATCAGATCTAATTCAAATCTGGAATTTAATTTGGAACCGTGATGTTATGCCAGAGAAACTGGTCCTATTGAATTTGGCAATCTGATTTGGAAATGAGATTCAGTTTGGAGATTCAATTGAGTATCCTTCAAATCAAACCTCTACACCATATCTTCAACCAGTTCTAAGAGATGAGGCCAACAATGCAATTATTCAAGAGAAGAGAAGAAAAGAGAAGGAGGAGAAGAGAGGAAAGGAAAGGAAAGAAAGGAAAGAAATCTATATTAGCTAGAAAAAGGGGGAATACCTTTTTTATTGTCAGCAGTTTCTCCAAAATTACCCCATTTCACATTACCCCAATTTTTAGAAACCAACCAGATAGACTGTGAAAAAACATTTGATCCAAACTCATGGGGTTCTTTTAGAGAGTTAGGAACATATGCCATCTTGAATGGAATGACTCCTTTTCTCACTTTAAGCTGGAAAGGAACATAATATACACCATTCCTGGCATTTGCTGAACACGCATTTCCCTTGAACTGTACGTATGGAATTAATTTGTTAATAAAGAAATTAGGAAATGATAATCAAGTGGTGGTACACCCGGGGGAGTTTGCTTTGTTTCCAAGGTAAGACACATATTGGAGGTATGCATAAAAGTTAATGCAAACAACATTACCAGCTCATTAAAGTTTATATCTTGAAAGAGGCTAAAATACCCATAGAAATTCAAAGTCTCATTACCTCTCTTAATGATTTTTCAATTTTGTCTCTGCCCCTAGCCTTTTCAACCATCGTCTTTTGGTGTTGTTTGTTTCCCAAGCTGTCTGCTCTGCTTTAGCCCCAGTGAAATTAGGATTATTTTTAAACACTTGTCATCGGGGATCTTTTTGGGAAGTAAGAAAAAGTAAAGGAATATTAGTATGGTGGTGCAGTGATTTTTACAGTCTAAGTGACCCAGGGATGTGCTACAACTTACACTCACAGAAATTGGTGGATCCAGAAATAAGTCTTCATTTGTTTCCATAATGTGGTGTACATCTTCTTATTGATTCTGTTCTGATTGGTTTCTTATAGATTGATTTTCACACCTGTATGCTGCCTTAGAGCTACTCATAATTAGATGATTTATAAATCAGAGAGATGGGGGGAGGGAGGGAGAGAGCAAGTGGGAGAGAGTGGGAGAAAGCAGGAGAGAAAGAGAAAAGAGGTATAAAGGTATAGAAATATAGATGGATCTTGGAAAATTGAAAGTTCCAGCTTTAGCCAACAGATACAGTGTACCTTTGGGTGTTTTTTTCAAGAGGCCACTGGATTTTTCTTGTTTTTCCTTGAAGACACTTCGGAAAAACTCTCAGGAAGAGTGCTAATGACCAGATGACTGTGAGGAATATAAATCCTTCCATTATCCACCATTCAGTCAGAACTGAAGAAGTTTCTTGGATGAGAAGCAAAAAGTCTTCAAGGAAAAACAAGGAAAGTCCAGTTGCTTCTGCGAAAAAAAGGGCCGTTGAGATTTGGTGAAGACTCTTCTTCCACTGACCTCCCCAATATCTTGCTGTCTTCCTTATTGGCATTTTATAAATTAGTCAAAAAAGTGCTATTCCCCTTGTAATTTTACTCTGAGTTCTTTAATTTATAGGGTGAATGTGAAATTTATGTTTATTGGGGTTTTTAATTATGTATAGGTTTTGCTCTTTTTTATGACTCCCAGTTAATGTTCTTGCTGATTAGAGTCTGTCATAAATTTTGAAAATAAATGTCTAAATATTAACTGTCCCTAAATTCATTCAAAGTGCCATTACTGCAGGACCTTATGAAACAAACCATACCAATGAGAATGCATTCACCTGCTTATCATCCAATGTGATATGCTATTTTATGTCAATGAGGAAATATTAGCCATGAAGTGATATAGAAGTCTAAGTCTATTGCTATTTCTGTTTACTTTCCTTCCTTCTTTCCTTCCTTCCTTCCTTCCTTTCCTTCCTTCCTTCCTTTCCTTCCTTCCTTCCCTCCCTCCCTCCCTTCCTCATGAAATACAATTTTTGATATACCCAATGATGCGTCACGAGCATCTCATCTTACAATGTACCATTAATATAGCACTGTTAGAGGGGAGAAGGAGAATGGGTTGAACTGCAGGGGTTTTGTGGAGCAACAATTAGCTCTGGAAAATGTTGAAGAGAAATGATGTTCCCTTCACTTCCATTAAAGGTTATATTACTGGACTACTGATCTTTGGCTGACTTTGCTTTGTTAGTTTGATTGCTGGATGACTTCTGCCAATCCCTTCTTATTCATTAGCACCTGCATGCAATCTTCTAGCTGAAATTTTAATTAAGATGAAATGCCATACAACAAAAGCATGTCAGTTGACATCTGCAATACAGGAAATGATGGAACCGAAGAAGCACCTTGAGTGGTTGACCAATTTAAGATGTTATTCAGGAACAAAAAAAAGAAAAAAAAATCACTTCAAGGTGGATTCTCAAAGCACACTAAATAAATAAATCAAAGCACATGTTGGGTTGAGGTCTGGAGGCTGTTTGTGGATGGTGTCAGCCTTGGGAAGCCATATTTTACTTAGAAGCTTTGAGGTTCCTATATTTAGTGCCTGGGAATTTGGGAGGGGGATTTCATAGAGAGGTGGAAGATTAGACTCAACAACATTCTTTCTTAGAGAGTCAAGGACATGTTGCCCTGCACCTGGAGAGGAGTGTCTGGAGTTGGGGTGTCTCCAGTTGGGGTGAAGATTTGATGGATCCATGTGATGGACTGATGGGTGCAGGGGATGGATCTTTGAATTTCTGTTAGGGAGAGAAAACCCGGAACTCTCAGATTTAGGTTTTCCCAGATGTGCCAAGATGACAACTGTTATAAAATGTATCTTTGAGAAATTGCTTATCTCAAGAGCTTATTGCTTTGGAGTTTGTTAGTTGGAATGCTGACAGAGGGACTAGTTTCTAGGTAAGACTGGTTGACAACTCTAAGAACTTTTTTAAAAAATCCTCAGTATCTCTCAAAGTGCTATTTGGATCTACCCAGTTACCTCTCAAGAAAAGGATAACAATAAGGCAACCTTTTCTACATATTTAGATAGAAGCAACAAAAAAAATGGAGAAGAATATTTTATTTTGCTGTTCTTTGTCTGGAAACTGATACCTTGTCTTCTGCTGTGGACTCTCCAGGATCCTGATAGCGGCAAAGTTATGAATCAGTTCATACATCTTCTACTCCAAGTGAAAATGTAACATGGACTGAATATCCATTTGTGCCTCCCTTAAGACTTGTGAATTCTTGTCTGAGAGAAGTACAGTTGGATATCAAGCCAATACTTTTGAATTCTTATTCAGGTGTTCAAGCATCATGCATTCGCTTCACAAGAAGGAATCCTATATTCATGTGTTCCTCAAGATAGTACCTTTTTTCTCAAGATAGATGAGAGAGAGAAGAGGGGAGGAGAGAGGAGGGGGAGAGAGAGAAAGAAAGACAGCAGAGAAAGAGAGAGGGGAGAGAGATGAAGAGAGAGAAAAAGAGGAGAGAGAGACAGAGAGGAGAGAAAGAGAGAGGGAAGGTTAGATAAAGTATTAACATGGTGACCTTTTTAATATGTAAGGATATCAAAAGACTTACTTAATAAAACTCTGATGATAACACAGATGTACCAAAGAGAAGTTGTATAGTTTCACTTGAGATAATACTTGGCTTTAATATTTCTTTTCAAGCAACCCTCTTGCCCTTGTTCCATATAGTCTTATCAAATGATTTTTCATCCCAGAACAGTCATAAATTGCTTCAAAGGGCCACTTTAAAATGAAGAAATATTTGGGATTCTGATTTCTGGTGGTTACACTCATTGGCAATTAAGATGAATCAGAGAATGTTCTAAGCTCCCATTTATTACCATAGAAACCCAAGCTGAACAGGAAGCTTTATAAAATTATGTAATTAACAGATAAAGGGTTCTTCAAAAAGTCTTAATTTAGACATTGACTGGAAAAAAGAAATGTGATTTCTCATTTCCATTGTCATAAGCATGGAATTGTATATTTTATTTATATGTTCATAATGAATGCAGAAAACTAGTTGACATTAGAAAGGAAAAACATGATTTCCTCTTGACTTTCTAAAAATGTTGACAAGAATTCAGTACTATCTCATAATAGAGCAACTTTCCATGAACTCCAGTGCTTATGACTCAACTTGCTCAATGTTTGTTCCTGGCTATTACAATCCATTTCAATTTTGTGGACTGTCTTTATAGCTATAGCAGTATCCAAATTCTATAGTGCTTTAAAAGTACAATGAAAACAATTTTTATTTTTTATTTATTTTTATTTGTCAATTGCTTACAAGATAATAGGTATAAGTAAAAACATAGTTAAGAATACATGGATACTTATAAGAAACAATTAAAAAATATAAAAGAAATAATAGGACAGGGATCGTAGGCAGATTGGTGCACTTATGTATGCCCCCTACAGACCTCTTAGGTAAGGGGTGAGGTCAATAGTAGTCAGTATAAGGTTAAGGTTTTTGGGGTTTAGGGAAAAAACCACAGAGCCAGGTAGAGTATTCCAGATATTGACCACTCTGTTGCTGAAGTCATATTTCCTGCAATCAAGTTTGGTGCAATTAACCTTGAGTTTGTATCTATGGTTAGGATATTGATGGGAGGGAGGGAGAAAGGGTGAGAGTAGAAGGAGGGGATGGAGGAAAAAAATAAATAAGGAGGGAAAGGGGAGGGGGGAGGAAGGAAGGAAGAAAGGAAGGAAGGAAGGAAAGGGTAAAAAGGAAGTTAATTTTATATTCCTCCCTTTTACTTCTAAGAATCTTGATATTTATTCCCATCAAATAATGTCCTAGAACTTCCTTCTTTCCTTCCTTCCTTCCTTCCTTCCTTCCTTCCTTCCTTCCTTCCTTC
>BLBF01000058.1:3264525-3280194 GCA_015471245.1 Laticauda colubrina
TTCCTTCCTTCCTTCCTTCCTTCCTTCCTTCCTTCCTTCCTTCCTTCCTTTCCTTTCCTTTCCTTTCCTTTCTCGCTCCCTTCATAATCCTTTACCCTATGAGCAAAAGTCCACTTAGGACACAGGACTTTTCAATGTAAGCTACATCTCAGGAGACATCCCAAAGCCCCTTCTGTCAAGGTCTAAAAATCTCCTCACATAAACTCAGGGTATCCAATCTCATGGACAAAAAGACAAAGACTCACCTTGTCCAGGGAGTAATTATTTGGCTGTCTGCCTCTTGATTTGTTCCCTTGCTTGCCACTGCAGTAAGGGGAAAGACATTGGGGTAAGAATTCAAAAAATTCTTTGGTGCCCAAAGACTTTGCAAATCCACCAGAGAAGTGACTGAGGAAGAGATGGACCTCCCACCCTATGTAATGATGGATCTTGAGCACTTTAAAATTCCATTGCCATCTCACTTTTGAAAAGTATGGGGCTGAGAGAACTAACTGCTCCCTTCTTGATGATTTTTGAGGCATGCACACTTCTACTTGTTATGCTTTGTGGGTGGTAGCTTTATTTAACCAGACAGGTTGTTCATTCTCCCTTCCTTCCTTCTTGACAGCTGAGACCAGCACAAATCCCTGAGCATTTTCTTCTTCTTCTTTTAAATAGGACAGATTTCCTTCCCTCCAAACTGACATCTTCCAAATGGACTAGATTACAACTCTCAGAATTCCCAGGCAGCCTTATTTCATGATACATTTTTTCTGTTAAAAATAGGTTTGATTGACATGGGGGGAAAATTCAAGAGCTTAGGTGCCTTCCAGATAAAATCCTCTGAAAATCTTCTTTCTTTCTCCTTTGTGTTAAACATTATACAGCTTTCAGGTGTCAAATATATAGCCAAGTAATTTATTCCAATATTTTAAAAGGCGAAGTAAACTATACGATCTGGAATTATTGGTTTAATTAGAGAGCATAACTCAAAACCCTGATATTCCCTCCTCCCCTGCTCATATCCATTCAAGGATACAGAAGAGGAGGAAACAAGCATCGAAGGTTGTCCCAAATCACAAGTGAGAATTAATCCTATCCTTTGCTTGCCTTGAAAGATTGTGTAGCTGGGCACATGCTTGGCACTAAGCCAAAATTTGTTTGGTTTGGTGTGGGCCTGCAGTGTTGTGTGAAAACATAGATCTACTAAGTGTGTTGGGCTTGCAAATGATATCTCCACTGGGTAGTAAATCTGATAGTTGCAGATTCAGGGTAGAAGGTTGATAGAGGCTGCCCTAAAATGTGTAGATATCAACTAGAACACAGTCCTAGGGATGACATGATAGCCATGTTCCAATATTTAAGAGGCTTCCACAAAGAGGAGTGGGTCAACCTATTTTCCAAATCATCTGGTGGCAGAAAAAGAAGCAATGGATGAAAACTCATCAAGGAGAGAACCAACCTAGAACTAAGGAGACATTTCCTGTGAGTGAGAACAATTTATCAGTAGAAATTGGGGGTGTTCCAAGGAGAGATCAGACAACCATTTGTCTGAAATGGTGTAGAGTCTCCTGCTCAAGCAGGGCATTTGACTAGAAGACCTCCGAGGTCCCTTCCAACTCTGGTGTCTGTAGAGGTTCTCAGTCATCCATGTTTTGGTTGTCCCAAAGGTGCTTTTTTCAAGAGGCAACTGGACTTTCTGATTTTTCTTTGAAGAGGTTTTACTCCTCATCCAAGAAGCTCCTTCAGCTCTGATGAAGAAGAGGGCTGAAGAAGCTTCTTGGATGAGAAGCGAAACGTCAAAGAAAAAACAGGAAGTCCAGTTGCCTCTTGGAAAAGCACCTCTGGGACTTCCAACTCTGGAATTCTGTCATAAAATATTTCAATAAGCATGGTGCAGGTTGGAGAAAAGCAGATACTACATTCCAGTATGTTATATCTGCAAAGGGAGTCTAAATATTGAGTAAAATTTAAGCTGAGAGTTCCATCTTTCAGGACATGAGATTGTCAACTCCCATTTAACAAAGCAAGTATTTCATTATTTACTTTATTTCACTCTCTTTGATCCACTGGATAAAAAATGCTTTTTCTCTCTCTCCCATAAATACATAAATGAGTCTTAATGCAGAACCTATCAAGGCTTCTCCCATCAAACGGTTCATTAGACAGGACCCAGATTTCAATTTCCCTTTCCCCCTTTTCCTCATTTAGTGACACTGTTGTTTGTTTAATCTCAGGGAGCCTCAATCTGGAAGGTGATCATAAATCAGTGTTGCCAATTAACCTGCTTAAAGGTTACTCAAGTAATTGACATTAATCATGTCAAATCTCATTATTGGGATCATAATTTAATCATCTAGTGTATCGACCCAAGACCAGTGACACTGAAGAGCTAATTGAACAGCCAAAAATGAGAGGGGAAAAAGAGGAATAGGAAGAGAAAAAAAAAAGACAAATATAGCACTTTTGCAAACATAGCCATGAATTCTATAGTCGTGATTGGGGTATTTTTTTTAAGGGTAAGAACAACAGCACCTAGCTGTATTTTTAATGAACCAAGAAGATCAAGGAAAATATATATAATTTAACATTAAAGACATGTCTCCCTCCAGTCCATACAACGTAGACCAGGAGTGTCAAACTCAATTTCATTGAGGGCCACATCAGGGCTGTGGTTGATCTCGTGGAGGGAGGCATCTGGGCGTGGCTGACTGGGTAGGCATGGCTAGCTTGACACCACTCCACGGATGGGATTCAGCTGGTTCGTGCAAACCGTATGTTAAATTTACATCTGATTTGCTGAACCGGTAGTTAAAGTGACCAGCTGCCCCACCCAACCCACCCCTCCCAGGAGTCTCCACGGGGCCCATTTTGGATGCAGGTAACTGCAAGGTCCATGTGGAGGCTCTGGGAGTGGGAAAAATGGGCCTTCCGGAAGTTCCAGAAGTCTGGAAATGGGCTTGTTTCCAGCTTCTGGAGGACCTCCAGAACCCGGGGTAGGCCATTTCTACCTTCCCAGAGGCCTGAGGGAAGCCTCCAGATTCTGGGAAAGCAAAAAATGGCTCTCCCAGAAGTTTTGATAGGCCATGCCCACCATGGCCACACCCACCTGTTGCTGGGATATTTGAATCCCATCCCTGCACCACTCTCCAAACTGCCGGCATGTTTCCTCTTCACACTGGGCAGACTGGGCTGAAGCTATGTTGGCCTGATGTTTCCTCTTCACATTGGGCAGACCAGGACTGTCCCACAGGCTGGATCTGACCACACCCTGGGCCTGATCCTGCCTGCGGGCCTTGAGTTTGACACCCCTGATGTAAACATATCCATTTGGGATTATTTTTTTTTAGCAACTGTTGTGGAATTGGGCTTCCGTTGCTTTCTTCTTGGATTATTTTGTTTAAAATTTCATAATATACTCTACCTCTTTAAAGGCATATGAGAATGACCTTGGCAGATAGGAGGAGGAACCACAGACTGGTCAATTGGTGCAAGAAAGATATCTCTGCCATCCAAGAAGGTTGGGAAACGTATCTGAAGAGACCCTCCCTCATTATCCCTGAGAATAAAAGCAGAGGAGAAAGAAAATACTTTCAGCCTTGCATTCTGTTATTTATAACCTCACAATCTCATCCCATTTGATGCCAGAAATGAACTAGAGAGGTGGGAAATTCTTAATTTAATATTTTAAAAGCTTTAATGAAACATAGATTTGTATAGTTTTAGCCCAATATTTAGCCCACGTTAATGGAAAATATATTTTGGACCAGCAAGTCATTCTGTGTGCAAGTCAGTCCCAAGGGCCACTGGAAAAAATGGACAGAAATAGCACTTAGACTTATATACTGCTTCATAGTGCTTTGCAGCAGTCTATAAACAGTTTACAGTGTCAGCATCTTGTTCCCAACAATCTGGATCCTCATTGTATCCATCTCGGAAAGATGGAAGGCTGAGTCAATCTTCAGCAGTTTGGAATCGAACTCCTGACAGTGAGCCAAGTTAGCCTGCAATACTGCATTCTAACCACTGCGCCACCATGAGTAGTTGTTTGAATAGTGCCACATTTGCAGTGAATATCCTTATCCTCAAGGAAACCTGCCATTGTCCCATGTCAACTTTCATTCTAGTCAGGTCAGTGTGCAGTCTCTTTAAGTATCTTCAGATTGGGGCAAGGAAGGAATAGTGAATTTATTTTTCCCTGGCTAATTTTTCCAAGCCAGAATACAGAAAACCTCAGTTGTAAAATTGATGCTACCTCAGACTAGAATAATGAAACACAATGAAAACCAATCAATCAATAAATCAACAAGGATCTCCATAGACACCAGAGTTGGAAGGAACATCTTCCTCTTCTTCTATTTTTTTGTTTTGTTTTTTGTAATGTAACGTGGTAATCTTCATTGTCAGGTCATTCTTACATAGCACTGCAAGTTCCCTGAGATTTGCTGATTATTTCTCATTCTAATACCCAAACTTCACCCAATTTAGCTTTGTTTCAAATTCAGCTGGAGGCTACCATAATTTCCAAAAAACAGCATCTTTCTTTCCACTGTATTTTGCTATGCCTTCCCATGGTCATCAAGCTGGACATTTTCCCAGAATATTCTGCCCATGCTTAATCTTTTGAATATGTTTTTTTTCCCCATGGCATCTTTTTTTTTCAGCCACAGACAACATGTATTTATTTAAAACATTTCCATATCAGCTGTCAAATTAGCTATCTCCAGGTGTTTTAGACCATTATTTGGAATTTAGAGTATAATAGCACAGAGAAAGCCAGGAAATAATTTCAGTATAGAACCAGAAAATAGAGGAAAACTGTAAGGCAGAGAGAGAGGGAGAGAGGGAGGGGGAGAGGGAGAGAGCAAGGAGCTAAAAATTAGTAGCCAAGCAATGCTATCTGGACATTTTACATGACAAGGAGGCATTAGAATAATCAATAATCAATAAACCAGACGAGTACAAATGCACTGCAGCAATTGTGAACACCATAACTGCCTGTGCATCTTCTAACAAAACGGATGCCCGCACAACTTTATCACAATCAACTTTATCAACCCAATGCAGCACAACCAACCCAAAGCTTTAAAAAAAGTATTATAATACATCAAAACCCTCTCAGAAACAAAAAACAGACTATTACAACTGCATGGTATCACCACAGCATACAAAATCGAGTAAAGCCCTCTAAAACATCTTAAATAAATCAAAAGGCCAATGGCCCAAAGAAGAAGAAGAAACAGGAGTCATCTATAACATAAATTGCAAGGACTGTTAACAGTGACTATACAGATCATAGTCTGCTAACAGGCAGAAGACCAATTGTGGACACCATAAATCAAGAAAGGTTTGTAGAAATGGAATAGGTTTAGAGAGGGACATTGAAGTATATCTGGGAATTAAAAAAAACAACCTAAAACTAATGAGAAAAGATTGAGGCAATTGAGCATGAAGTCTAAGTAGCTCTGCACCCAACTGTCTCCACTGTTTCTATAGAATCTGCCCTGTTTTGCCCTACACTTCAACTGAGCCTTTTTAGGATATGTAGCTAAGCTCCTCCTTGTGAAGAACTAAGTAGTGTGGCCACATCATTAGAGGAATGACCATGTTCAGCTTTGCAACCTCGTTTTGGAGAGGCACTTTTACCCAAAACTCTAGTGATCTCTTTCAAAATTTTATGCCCTTCTATGTGAGTTCATGAGCCACAGTGGTGCAGTGGTGATAGTGCGGTACTGCAGGCTACTTCTGCTGACCTGCTGGCTGCCTGAAATTTGGCAGTTTGAATCTCACCAGGCTCCAGGTTGACTCAGCCTTTCCTCCTTCTGAGGTGGGTAAAATGAGGACTCAGATTGCTGTGGGCAATAGGCTGCCTCTGTAAACCAGAGAGGGCTGTAAAGCACTGTGAAGCAGTATATAAGTCTAAGTGCTATTGCTCTTCCTTCCTTCCTTCCTTCCTTCCTTCCTTCCTTCCTTCCTTCCTTCCTTCCTTCCTTCCTTCCTTCCTTCCTTCCTTCTTTAGAATGCAGTATTGCAGGCTTTTTCTGCTGACTGCTGGCTGCCAGAATTTTGATCCTGACCAGTTCAAGTTTGACTCAGCCTTCCATCCTTCTGAGGTCAGTAAAATGAGGACCCAGATTGTTGGGGGCAAGAGGCTGACTCTATAAACCGCTAAGAGAGGGCTGTAAAGCACTGTAAAGTGGTATATAAGTCTTATTGCTATTTAGCTTTGAGGAGGAAAAAGAAGAGGTAGAGGAAGACCTAAGAAGCATTTTTTTCAAGATCTGATGAGATGGCCGACAGAAGAAGGTCAAGACTTTGTCTACCACCCCAGAGCTCGGGGCACAGAATAAAAATTACAAGAAAGGCAGAATCCAATTTTGCATTATGTTTGGAATAGTAACAGCTGTTTGAGAGAGGAACTAGTTAGCTCGAGTGCAATGGTCTCCCTTTCATTGGTTCAAGCAAAGGCTGGACAGCCATCTGCCAGGGATGTTATAATTTGGATTTTTACACCAAGCACGGTTTTGAGCTTAATTGTCTCAGTGACCTTTCCAGCTATGGTCTTATTCCAGAATTCTTTTGAAGCATCACTTTTTTTCTGTTCTTTATCTAAGTTGGCTTCTAATACTTTAATGTACAATTTGAAAAAGGAACCTATTCCTAACTAGCCATTCACCTACTTAATGTAGCAGATGGATCAGCCAGTTTGGGTTGATGGTATCAAAGGAATCTTTACCCTTTCCATTCATGGATACAATGCTGAGACTCTAGAAGGAGTGCAAAGAGCCACAAAGAGGTTTAGGGGACTGGAAACCAATGTCCACTCATAAAATATTTCTATGGTCTTTTTAGTTTGCCAATAGAAAGGAAGGGAGGAGCATGCATTCCATAAATGTTTTCAAAGATAGCAACTAGGTGACTGAAGTTTCTGCTATGCAAAATTGATGACTCTTGGCTATGGATGTGTCCCATTGGAGAATATGAATTATGATACACCCAGAGGGGTGTGGGGGGGGAAAACCAGGGTCAAGGATGATAATGAATTATGAGTCGATTATACCCAGGCAGTGCCAGACAGTTTAACTCCCAATAAATCCTTTTTAAGTTTTGGAAGTTTGGCTTGAGACTCATGATTTAAATGGGGATAACTGCCAGAATCCTGACAGCTAGCGAAACATATAAAGAATGGAATTGGGGATGTCTAGTTTGATGAAAAGAAGGACTAGGAGTGACATGATAGCATTCTTCTAATATCTCAGGGTCTTCCACAAAGAAGAGGGAGTCAAGCTATTCTCCAAAAGCACTAGAAGAAGCAATGGTTGGAAATTAATCAAGGAGAGAAGCAACTTAGAAGTAAGGAGAACAATCAATCAGTGGAATGATTTGCCTCCAGAAGTTGTAAATGATCCAACCCTGGAAGTTTTTAAAAAGATGTTGGACAACCATTTGTCTGAAGTAGTACAGAGTTTCCTACCTAAGCAGGGGACTGGACTAGAAGACCTCCAAGGTCCCTTCCAACTCTGTTATTCTATTCTATTCAATGGAAGCTTGATATTTGTTTGTTTTGACAAACAAAGACAAACAAGAAAACATCCCATGGATTCTCTCAAGACAGATGACCAACCTGGAAGGGATGTCAGCTGCCTCCCTCTCCTTGGCATCTAAGCTTGGATTTCAAATGAAAGAGATGTAGAAATTATAAAACATAAAAAACTGCTGTAGAAACCAGCTGGTCACCATATGGCTCGACTCTCGTTTGTGTCCCTCCTTTTACACAAATTGGTAGGACTGGGCAATTTGTGAGAACCTCCACTAAGAAATAAGACTAGCTAAAATTGGCATGCATTCAAGGACTTTCCTTTCCATAGGAGGACAAATAAAGCTTATTTCTTTTCAAGGATACCAAAATACAAAACTCTGCAATTTTAAAAGTGGCTCAGCTCTTTATGTGCCTGAATCAAAATGTGGGTTGGTGATGAAAACATGGAAATTGGTGTCTGGAAATTGAGGGGAAAGCTCACCCAAGCTAACTCCTTAGATAGAAAAAAAAAGAGAATTCTTTATTGGCCAAGTGTGATTAGACACACAAGGAATTTGTCTTGTGCAAATGCTCTCAGTGTACAAAGAAAAAAAGATACATTCATCAAGAGTCAAGAATCATCAGGTACTACACTTAATAATAGTCATAGGGTGCAATAAGCAATCAAATCATAAATAGGAAATTACATTGGGAGACAAAGGAAGATTACTTCTCCCAAATAAGATGTAAGGCAGGAGTGTCCAACTTTCACAACTTTAAGACCCGTGGACTTAAAGAATCCTCCAGCCAGCATAAATATTGTAGAGTTGAAGTCCACAAATCTTAAAGTTACCCAGGTTGGACACCTTTGACATATGCCATCTTTACTTTTACATTATATTTCATTGTCATTGTACATATATACACAGTATACACATACAATGAAATTCACATAACACCCAGAGACCAGACCCAACACGCACACACACGACACAAGCCTCCACACAACAGACCAAGTAATACTGTCCAACAATTCACTGATGATGGTCCTTAAGTTCATTGTTAAGTGCAGTTATAGCTCTGGGATAAAAACTGTTCAGAAAATGTGTGTCCCAAGTTTTAATTGTTCTGCATCTTCTGCCAGAAGGCAACAGTTCACAAAGATTGTGAGCAGGATGGGAAGAGTCTCTGAAGACGTGCGACTTCCTCAAACAGCGAGATGCAAAGATGTTATCCAGGGCTGGTAGCTGGAGCCTGATGATATTCTGGGCAGTTTTAATGATTCTCCATAGAGCTTTTTTGTCTTCTACAGAGCTGTTCTGATTCCCACTTAGTCCTGGACTCACTAATGATGCAATGGGCTGACACAAATAAACATTAAGCCTGGCACATAATGCATAGAAGATAAGATTGTGTGGACATGAAATTTGCCCTCCTAGATAAGCTGTACAAAGGGGTTCTGGAGAGCATGATTTTTTTAAAAAAAGTCAAGGTGAAAACTATGATGATGCAATCAAAACTCTGCCCATTTACATGCATTGCATACAAAAGCAGGACAGCTTCAATGACTTCATCGTGGCCTAGAAAATACAAAAAGGCCCAATAGGAAAATAGGAGTCCTTCTTGACAGCTTCCGACATCAACTATCGATAAACATCCTTCAGCTCAGAGCAATTGTCAATGGTCCAAAATCCCTCCTCACATTCATTGAGGTAAGAATTGCAATTTAAAAGCAAAGATGTTAGCTCTATCTAATTTAAAACATTATTGAGATTAAACATTTGCTTCTTCAAAAAAAAAAAAAAGACAATATGTGTTTGTTTCAAAGGCAGGGAATTGCTCACTTGATTTGCCAAATAGAATCTAAGTCATTCACAAAGTCACTGAAATGCCACAGGGGCTAGCAGCAGACAGATATGTAATTCAGAATTATTTTGATGGATGATAGCACACAGAATGCTAAATCTCAATATGAATTTTTGAAAATTTGGAGGCTTCTATCTCCACCAGACAGAAACAGCCTTGGTCCAGATGTATAAAAATGTACATGCATGTTCTTGCTCCATTACCAAAGTATCTCCATTGTTTGAGCAGCCCATACCATCCCAAGGCAGGTTCTAATTCTTAAAATATATATCATCATCATCTCCATTTCACAACCCCATAATCCATTGCAGGGTGGAGTCTCAACAACTGAATGGAGCTAGCAGAATGTTTGAATGGCCAGATGCCCTTCCTATTGTCAATGAAGAGTTTTGTTCAGTGGATATTTTCTCAGTGTGCCCAAAGAGAGAAACATCCCTCCTCTACCTAGGATTGAACTCACAGCCTCCTGATTGTGAGGTGAGAACTCGACCTCTAGGCCACCGCACCAATTTAATTCTTAAAATTTATACATATGTAGTAAATATGTCCTTTATACAGCACATTCCCAAGTAATGCACAAGAAATAAGGGAAACTGGAAATTTATTGCCATCTTGGTTGAAGTCCAAGGAACTTCAGCTATTCTTGTCTCGTCTTTTTTTGTGTGTGTTTTGTCCAAGAGTGTAGGTTGTGCTTACCTAACACCAAACAACAGAACTCAGCTTCTAAAAGGGCCAACTGGCCCAAATATAGTCCAGATTGTATTCTTGCACAAAATTAGAATCCTTAAAAAGTGAATGTGTGCATCTTGGTTTCTCTAGGATTACCTTCTGCAACTACAAGTATCCTCCATTCTACCACAATCCTGAGAAGTTCGGTCAGAGAGTTGCTGTTGTTTGATTAAATTCAGGTCAGGTTCTCAAGAACACCTCAGTTTCTTCCTCTGTTCCTAAACACCTACCAGGTACTACTTTTTCTTTCCCAGACAGTCTTCCCTGATAGAAGTTGCCTTAAAGGCCAACACAATGCAACCTGGTGCTGCCATGTTTAATAAATCATAACTTGCCATCTGTGCTAGGAGCAGCATCTAGTTAGCAGGTCTCGGGAAAGAAGGGAAAAAAATCTGTGCAGGTTTTCAAGCTACCCAAGGAAAGCTACACTATTGAGATTTCTTCTCTAACTACATCCACTTCTTGAAAAAGATTATTCCTAAAAATACCATGAATTATATTATTTTGCAGTTTTATTTTCATTTGTTCATTTGACTTCTCTATAGCCAATCTTCTCAACAAGTTTTTCCTTGAAATAATCAGAGGATATTTCCAAGATGGGAGATCCTATCCTTTGGATGGGTCAATAACTTCCTTCATCCCTTTCTTCTCTCCCTGCCTCTTCCTTCTTTCCTTTCTTTGCTTCCCCTCTCCTTCCTTCCCTCTCTCCCTCCTTCCTTTCTTCCCTCCCTCCCTCCTTCTATTCTTTCCTTCCCTCCCTCCTTCTCTCCCTCCCTCCCTCCTTCTTTCCTTCCTATCATTCCTCTGATATGGTACATTTTTGTACATTACTTCCATGCACGTGTGTATGCCTATACAGCCCTTTCCCTACTCCTCATGTTGCTCTGCTTTTAGTAGGAAAGCCAACATCAACAAACTCTTCCCAAATCCTAGAGACCCACAAGCCAGGATTTATCTTTCCATGAAATGAGACCTGAGAGGATTTCACACCAAAGTCCATTTCTCCATCCCTCAGAGTCATGATTGACTGCTTCTGAGTTTGCTCTCCTCCTCCATGTGTCCTCCTTCCCCTCTTTATCCCGGAAAAAAAAGTGTATGCAACTTGCCCCAAAGCTACAGAGTGCCAGCTGTTGTGACAAAAAGGAAGGATGCTGTGGGACCAGGAGGCATGTTGGGCCAAGTACCAATGCGTTGTTCCTTTTGCCCTCTGCATTGACTTCCACACACCCCTCCTCTGCCCTCCAAAGGATGCCAGTGTCAAGAGAGCACACCTCTTCCACACATTCATCCTATACCCTTTGCTTCTGTCTGGCATGGAATTTTCTTGGCTCTACACTCTGATTTCACTGCAGGCTGTTTACGGCTAAATGCAGTAACTGTTGATTTTCATAATAATCAGGGTAGGAGAGGAATAAAAATACCTCACTGTGTGCAACCACGTTGACTACAAAGGGAAGCCAACACACCAGCGCTTGGTGACAAGGACAGCTGCAATAGAAGCTCTACCCAGTTCATCCTCGACTTACAACTGTTCGTCTGGAGTTACAACACCATGGAAAGAAGTGCATGGTGTCACATAATTTACATTCAGATGCTCAGCAATGGATTCACATTTATGACAATTGTAGGATGATGCGATCCACAAGCAAGACCTTCCACAGGGAAACCCGGTTCATTAAACCACCACAGGACCAATTTAACAACCGCAGCAATTAACAAGTGTGGCAAGGAAAGATGTAAAGTGGGGCAGAACTCAACAATGGTCTCATTTGGCAGCATGGATTTTGGGCTCCCTTGTAGTCATAAGTCAAGGACTGCCTGTATTCAAGCCTACAGGCAAGAATCTAGTCCACTAAAGTTCAGTACTAGATTGCTGTCCCAAAGGGGCTTTTTCAAGAGGCGGCTGAACTGTCTGGTTTTTCTTTGAAGACATTTTGCTTCTCATCCGAGAAGCTTCTTCAATTCTGACTGGATGGTGGGGAATGGAAGGGTTTGTACTCCTTGCAGACAGCTGGTTATTTGTGTCCTTTTCGAGAGTTGTTGAGGCTACTGGGAGGTTTATCTGTGTCCTCAGGATCACCTGAGTGGTGTGGGACCTTCTTGGAACTACTGAAAGGACTGTGTTGCAGACTGGAGATAGATGATGCTGTATCCCTCCCCATTTGTTGAGAGAAGACTGTTCGATTTGGACATAGATGACCTCTTTGACACTGACAAAACTCCAAGTGGCTTCAATGACTATCTAAAAAGGATGCAAATGACCAGCTATCTGCAACGAGTATAAATCCTTCCATTCTCCGCCATCCAGTCAGAGCTGAAGAAGCTTCTAGGATGAGAAGCAAAACATCTTCAAAGAAAAAAACAGAAAGCCCAGTTGCCTCTTGAAAAAAGCACCTTTGGGACCATGGCCTGGATGACAGTGAATCTCCACAGACATCCTAAATTGGTGCCAGAGAAGGGTGAAAGGAATTTAGGGAGGGGGTTGTTGGACATGAATCCTTTATGGCAACCTAAGAACTCCAATGGTCCAGCAAAATAGATGGTTCAGTTCATCTGTGTGTGTTTCCAAGGGTGGGAAAATAATCCCATTACTTGATATGGATAGGTAAAGGCAGGAAAAAGCTTCAAGACATATTTCACGGAAGCAGAGAGGTGGCAATTCCCTGGAAATTGTGGTTTTTACACTTCCCAGTGAAGCATAAGATGACTCTAAATCTTCTTTTCTGGTCACAGCGTTCAAAAATGTAATGTCCTTCATTTCAGCCAAAAATGGATGAGCAGTCAAAACGAAAACAAAAAGTAATATTAATGCAGTAAATCAAAAGCTCATGGAACCGGGGGGAGAGAAAAAAAGATTTCACAGAAACATACTGTAGTTCTGTGTAAAATCCTTGTATCATCCATTGACCTTCCCAAGTCATCGTTTCTTGTTGGGTTGCCCTGAATTTTGGACTCTCAGCTGCAAATGTGTGCAGGGGGCTGCTTTCCTTGAATGCAGGTAGTCTTCAACTTATGACTGCAACTGAGCCCAGAATTCTGTTGCTAAGTGAAACACTGAAATGAGTTTTGCCCTACTTTGCAACATCTGGGGTAAGCTCCCATCCTTGCTCCAGCTCCTGCCCGCCTAGCTGTTTGAAAGCATGCAAATGCAAGTCGACAAATAAATAAAGTAAGTAGATAAATAGGTACCACTTTTGTGGGAAGCTAACAGTGTGCCTTGGCATATAGGCACGCCAGACAAATGACCATGGAAGCATCTTAAAACAACTCTGGCTCCCTCCATTAAAAAATGGAGATGAGTACCTAGAGTCAGACACAACTGGACATGGCAAACTTTCACCTTTATTACAATGTTCAATAATACAAACCTACGATTAGGGAAGGGACACAGTGGCTAAGATGCTGAGCTTGTCGATCAGAAAGGTCAGCAGTTCAGCGGTTCAAATCCCTAGCGCCATGGAACGGATGAGCTCCCATTACTTGTTCCAGCTTCTGCCAACCTAGCAGTTCGAAAGCATGTAAAAATGCAAGTAGAAAATTAGGTACCACTTTGGTGGGAAGGGAACAGCGTTCTGTGCGCCTTTGGCGT
Organism: Laticauda colubrina; assembly: GCA_015471245.1. NCBI lineage: Eukaryota > Metazoa > Chordata > Lepidosauria > Squamata > Elapidae > Laticauda > Laticauda colubrina. The sequence goes on from BLBF01000058.1 coordinate 3,278,208, forward strand.
TTAGTCCTGCTGGCCACATGACCACAGAGACGTCTTTGGACAGCGTTGGTTCTTTGGCTTTGCAATGGAGATGAGCACCATCCCCTAGAGCCGTAAATGAGTAGCACACATGTGCAAGGGGAACCTTTACCTTTACTGCTGCTATGAACTGAATGTGGAAGTGAGACTTTCAAAGTCTGGAACATCCAGTTTGGGTGTAAAACATTATTTGGATTTGCTGCAACTTAATCCTACCTATTAAGAGCATTATAGAGCCTCGGTGGCGCAGTGGTCAGAGTGCAGTACCGCAGGCGACTTCTGCTGCCTGACGGTGCCTGCAATTTGGCAGATCAAATCTCACCAGGCTCCATCAAGGTTGACTCAGCCTTGCATCCTTCTGAGGTGGGTAAAATGAGAACCCAGATTCTTGGGGGCAAGAAGCTGACTCTGCAAACTGCTTAGAGACTGGGCCGTAAAGCACTGGGAAGTGGGATATAAGTCTAAAATGCTGTTGCTAAGTGCTATTAAGATCTGAAGATCCCATTGCAATCCCTAGAATCTCTTTGTGTGTTCTGTTGCAGGGAAGGGGAACAATCTGTGTGGAAGCCCAGGAATACTGCCAGTTAGATCCAATGCAGGGGCCATGAAACAAATAACCCAGATTGTCGTTTGTCCGAGGCGAGAGACACTCCGGGATCAATTTATTGCTGGTTGGGGCACATTTCCTATCAGTGTTGTGTTATCTCCAGCACTTCACTGTTCTGCAGGCCGCTGCCGCAGTTAATTGAAGAAACCTCTCCAAGTTCAGGACATGACTCGGTTCTGAAGCTGGGATGCCTCAAACTGCTGCCTTAGTCTGGGCTTCAGTGCTGATTGGGCAAAACTGCAGAGCTCCTTGGAAACATAGGAATTATATCCAAGCAAGGACTCTGCAGCAATGTGAATTACATGGAAAAGAGTCGGCCAAAGGCTTCCCAGTAACCCCTAAACAGGGCATGAATTTTAATTCCCGTGTCTCCCAGCAGCTGCTAGACACTGAAATACAGACTCTAAATAGGGAGAATCCACAAAGGGTCCATGCATTTTCCTCCTCCTCCTTTCCCCTTCTCTTTCTTTTTCTCTTCCTTGTCTCCTTTTTTCTTTTTCCTCTTCCCTTCTCTTTCTTTTCCTCCTCCTTTCTCCTCTTTTCCTCCCCTTCCTTTCTTTCTTTTCCTCCTCCTCCTTTCCCCTCCTTCCTCCCTCCCCCTCCTCCTCTCCTTTTCCTCCTCCTCCTTCCTGGCCCTTGTCTTCAACCATCCCTTTTTAATCTACCTATTTACTCTTAACAGAGATCCAACAAATGCAAGCAGTTTGGCAAGCAGAGAAAATAAGTTTTGATGATTAACTTTCACTGCTTTGCACGGGGAAAAGTGTGTGTGTGTTGGTGGGGAGTGGAATATGGACCCTCCAATTCCTGAATGCCCTCCCCACTTTGGAGGAGAGTCCCTACACTTGGAGCCCCCACTCTTCCTCTCAAAAGGAGTCAGCTCTGAGATTTTTCCTGGATTTTTAATTTCCATCAACCTGAAAACAAATCATGCCCCAGTGATGGCCTTTGCATCCCAGATGCCCTCGAGCTGAAACTCCCATCATCCCCAGCTCCTCATCTCCAACTCAGAAGAGAATATTTGCAGCTCAGGGTTAAGCCAGATTGTCTTTCATACTATCTGGGCTATTCCTGCAACAAAGCCACCAAGCTTTGAGATCCCCAAGGATCCCAGTTTTCAATAGGCTGGGTTAGAACTCCCATCATCCCCAGCCTGGGCTCTCCCTGCCCTGGCACTCTCTTTCCTTAAGCTGAAACTCCCATCGTTCCCAGAGAGATCCTCCCTCTCTCCCGGAGGGGGGGGGGAAAGACGCGGAAATCTCCTCCTCACACCCTACTCCGGAGAGGAGTACCCTTCCTCATCCCACCACTCCTATTGCATAGGCCGCATTGCCCCCCCCCCCCCCCCCCCCCCCCCCCCCC
>BLBF01000058.1:3319081-3336581 GCA_015471245.1 Laticauda colubrina
ATAGATAGATAGATAGATAGATAGATAGATAGATAGATAGATAGATAGATAGATACACAGACAGACAGACAGACAGACAGACAGACAATATATATTGTTTCTCTCATTTGGATTATCTCTTTTCTCAGGTTCTCTTTGACTTCACCAGAGAAGTTCTGAGCATGTTTGAAGGAACTTTCATGATAGATAACATTATCACAGAATTTCTGAGGGATTCCATTTTAAAAAACACAAAGGGAGGGAAGGTATTTTTTTTAGGCAGAGATAGACCTTTGTGAAATTATGTTCACTGAAATGTCTCTTCAGGATTTGGGAAAGGGTGAGCTTTAGATTTCAGGATTCGAACCAGTGGTGGGATTCAATTTTTTTACCAATGGGTGGTGGGTGGCTTGGTGGGCGTGGTGGGGGAAGGATACTGCAAAATCCCCATTACCTCCCCACCCCACTAACCTGCTTTCCAGCTCTGTTCTCCTGTGCAGGGCAACCAAAGGAGACCCAGCCAATCATCTGGGACTCAATGGGAGGCGGAGCATCGATGGGGCAGGACCAGTCAGAGGTGGGATTTGCTGGTTCTCCAAACTACTCAAAGTTTCTGCTACCAGTTCTCCAGAACTGGTCAGAACCGGCTGAATCCCACCTCTGATTCGAACAGCCATTGCAATAGACTTTAGGGTATTATGACTGAGCCATCATTGCTTGACAGGACAGTGAACAATCCATCTTTAGAGGCAGAAGATCTGTATCTATTTCCTGGCAGAGTACATTTACATTTTTTACATTTGATTTGATTTATCAATCACTTACAAGATACAGATTTAAGGATAAATATAGTTTTGAATACATGAAATAGATACTTATAAGAAAAATAAAAAGAAACAATCGGACAGGGACTGTAGGCACGATTGGTGCGCTTATGCACGCCCCCTACAGTCCTCTTAGGAAGGATGCTTCTGACCAGTGGTGAGATTCAAAATTACTTCTGGTTCTGTGGGCATGGCTTGGTGCACATGGCAGGGCTTGGTGGGCATGGCAGGGGAAGGATACTATAAACTCTCTATTCCCTCCCCACTCCAGGGGAAGGATATTGCAAAATCCCATTCCCTCCCCACCTCACTAACCTGCTTTCCAGCTCCGTTCTCCTGGGCAGGGCAACCAAAGGAGACCCAGCCAATCAGCTGGGACTCAATGGGAGGCAGAGAAGAGATGGGGTTGGCGGGGCCAGTCAGAGGTGGGATTGGCCGGTTCTCTGAACTACTCAAGATTTCTGCTATGGGTTCTCCAGAACTGGTTAGAACATGGGCAATACCACCTCTGCTTCTGACCTTGGCTCACCAATCACTGCCTCTTGGATCAAGATGGCACTTGGTTCCTTCCTCTAAATTTAACCCAGGAAATCACTAAAATGTCACCATATTCTTAGCAATAACTATGACTGTGGGAATCTGTTGGGATGTCTCTCTCATTACAAATGGTTCCCATTTTGATTTTCTTATCCTTATAAGTATTGTGTGTTTGTTTTATTGGGCCGGGACTATAAATACCTAAACTAATATTTTATTTTCATTGGATTCCTTACTTCATGAACTGCGATTTCTGTTTGACCTAGTTCTACATCGGTACGTATTTCTTTCCAAAAATAACGGCGGGGAAAAATATGCTCCTTCTCATGCATTATTTTCCTAATGAGAGTCATTTTCATCCTGCACATGTTTTGCAACTAATTTTCCTTTCCTTCCCATAATAAATGGTGTTTCTCCTAATTTAGTTTTGAGAGGGAAGGTGAGGGAGTTGTCAGCCACACTGCAAAATTTTGAGAAGCATTCCTCTTGAGACATTGAAAATTGGTTTATAAATACAAAATTCTGAAAGAATGAATTCCTCATCCATCTCTATGGGAAGGCAGGTAAAAATATTATGGACCAAAGGTCCAAATTCAATTTACCACTGCCTTGCCTATATATATATATTAACTGGATTACATATTTTGAGCCTATCGATCCAAATATGAATAGAATAGGGAAATACAAGAGCCACTTGCTGAGATGGGCAGCCATATAAATTGAGTAAAATAAATAATTTACAAGACAACACTGCACATATGAATAAGGGAACAAAGCAAAACTGAGACAGATCTTGACCTTTGCAAGGGACTGTCTCCCATGTGGTGACAACTGTGTCAGAAGAATTAGAAAGGAATAGGCTTTTAGAAGGAGGAAAATTGCTCTCTTTTCTTTTAAATTCTTGAATCTTAGCTATGTTCCTTCACTAGAAAGAGATGATGGATTGGTCTTTTCTGTACTAGATTGGTCCCCTCTGACTAATGGTTGAGCTTCACCTGTGATGGATGGAGGCGTCAATATTACTTACATAAGGCTTACTTATTATCTAAGCAGGTCACTCTTGAAAAAGGGGGGGTGTTGAGGGGAGAGAGAGGAATGCCATCGCCTGGTCTTGGGCTCCACTGCAGCAATTAGTAATCCTCCCCTTAATAGCATTTTTGTTGGTGTCAGCAGCTCCTGCAACATTATATTTTTAATGGCACCCAGGCAAATATCCATCTTGACTCTCAGTTACCATCTGCCATACCCCTGAGAGGGATACAGAGGAGGTTGATCTATTGAAACAAATTATAATGGGAAGCTATTGATTCTCTAGAGGGGCTGTGATGATGGTGAAACCTTGAGCATGCCAATGTGGGTCTGAATTGCAAGGATTCCCAACGAAGTTGGCCCATTCTCTAGATGACAGTCGTAACCTGTTTTGTCAGATTGTTTACAGCATGACTGCAATTGTGAGACAACCCAGAAGCAAAAACACAGGACACAGAGGCTATGTCTTTTAACAGTGATTTATATACAAGACTACTATAGACATACACACATGTGTTAGGCAAATACCAGGCAAGCAAGCAATCTTCAACTCTACACAGAGAACTATAGTGGAGATAGAACACAAGGAGAGAGAGATGCCCTTGTTGTGGTTTGCCGGCAGCCTTTGGAGATGGCAGCAGAATAGGACAGTGGGAAAGAACAGGGACCAGTCTGGGAGTCTGGGGAGGACTCGGATGAGGGTCCTGCATTCGATACAGAGATGGGGCAGGATCATCTGGGAGTTATGTGCTGACTCCAGAGCCTCCAAAATCTGGCAATAGCGAGGCAAGAGGAACAAGGGGAGCCTGTTCCCAGTGTGCATTTATGTAGAGCTGCCAGAAGGCAAAAGCAGCTAAGACAAAAGGGGCAACTCGGGAGTAAGGCTTGGAGGTGATTGCTCCTATAAGATATAAAGGACAGAAAAGGTGAAGAAACCTTTGCAGCAAGCAAAGTCATTCGCTCTGATCGGTTTGGACTCTGAAAGTTCCCTGGTGAATTTATTCTCTGTTGGTTTTGGAAAGACTAATTGGGACTTTAGTCATTGGCAGCACTTCAAGTAAGATAATGTGCGTTTGACTTACGAAGAACTTTGGCAGTTTAATTATAATCGGTTAAGACTCATTCTGGGCTGTGAATAATTCACAGCCATGGAACTAAAATAAAAGAGTTTTGGATTTTATATGTGTTTGTTGATATCTCAGAAAGCCTTGATGGTCAGAACAGCCCTCACATGACCTCCCTTATATAGACAGCTTCTTAAAGTGGCAGTACACTGCTGACTTATCCTCCGTTCATCTTGGCTTACAGCCTTACAGCAGCTGGTCAGCTCTAAAATCATTATCTTAACACTCCTTCTATTTAAAGCTGAACAGCTGATAATCCAAATGCTTTAACATATTCCTGATGTTTGTCCACAGGTTCCATCTCCCTGTCCATAGCATCCTTCCATTTTCCTTGTTCTACCTTAGGCAATGACAACATCTCCTGGTAATTATGGAGTTCATACCTAACACTATATATTCTAACCTCATTTGCAGTGAACTGCTCAGGAGGTATACCTTTATTACTCCTTTCAGATTGGCTACATCATATTAACACAACTGGTGAAAGCCGACTCTAAAAGTTCCCACAACTTTCACCTAATTAAAAGTAAATGTTTCCCCTTTCCTCCTAAGTCACTGGTCATGCTATCCAATCCAGGTGCTGGCCAGTTGCTTGGTTACTTGGCTCCTCCTCTGGCCAGCCACCTGTTCCCACAGGAAAACTTTGCTGTTTTGTCTACAAAACCCCATCTAATTATTTGCCCCCTCCCACTGTTGTGTGACAACCCTGAAGCCTCCAAGATGGCCGCAGCCAGGTTCACTTCAGGGTAGACACAGGTCTAATTAACAGATGGCCACAATAGACCATGGATTACAATCGACAGATAAAACAAAAATCCATGATCTTGTGTAAATGAAAATTCAATTGTCTTGCTTTTCATTTGTCATGCAGCCTTTGTGGCAAGAGTTGGTTCTTCCCAATGATTCTCTGACTCTCTGCCTACCCAAAATTTTCATTTTGTCTGAAGAAATTACTTGGGTGAGTAATGAAACATCTCCGTTTTAATAAACTTTGGTCCAGTTACTGTGCTTTAACCATTTTAAATACATCAATAATCTCTCATCATAGATTTCTTTGTTGTTCTTCCATTATCACCTCAAATATCCAGACCTGGATGAGCTGAAGGAGGGATCATCAGCCTTGAGTTTGTATCCATAGGAGATCTAAGTCCAGCCCACCTTGAATTCCTTCTATTCTTATCAATTTGCTCGGACTATTAGTAGTTCAGATTCTTGTAGAGAACTTAAGCTTGCAATAAATCTTTATACCCATTTGAACTGCCTGGATTTCCTGATTTTTCTGGGGCTTCACATCTGTAATCCCTTACCTGCTCAGCCCCTGATCATAAAATTTTGAGGGATCTAATGAGGCAAGCCATTTGCAGCAGCATTTATATCCTTGGTATCCAAGCTGAAGAAATGCTTTTTGTGGTCCCATGAGTTACCGCCAAAGTCCATCATTAAAATATGATGAGCAGACCTTAAACACAGACAAAGTGCCAAACCAGCCCAGGCTGCCAATAAAAAAAAGGGAATATAAGCAAGAATGATGAAGTGGATTAGAGTAGGGAGCATAGCTAAATAATTACTTTGAAGGAGAGGATTTTTGAGTGAGGTAGGGAATCTGCTGTGTCGTTCCGTGATGGCATATTCCCTTCTGAGTTAATTATTTGATGTTTGGAGTATTTTTTATTTTAATCTTCAAGTCATAATGATACAGGTCAATGCAATCTGTGGAGTGGGTCAAAGCAAGCATGGACACACTGCCCTATTCAAAGCACCTTCTATTTGTTTATGTGTATACTTTTAACATGTGCCAAAGAGGTAGATCATGCAACATGATGTTGCAATGGCCAACAACCCTCAACAACCATTGGGGAAGTTTTAAGATTGACATTGCCAAAAATAATAGTAATGTATTATTTCCATAGCTTATTAGCGGGCTATTTTAGTATCTATATGTTTATAGCTTTCATATATGGTCCAGCTGCTTACTAATGTAGCTGAAGCATTTTAGATTTTTTCTGCCACCCCAATTCATCTCATATTTAGATGCTGTGTTTGTTCATTCTATCTGATTTGTCTTTTAGAAGCACTCATTTTTTCTGCTGACGGGCACTGAAAGTTCTTATTGAAAAATCATTTGCTTGTTTCCTTTAAACTAAGCCATTTTCTTTCTTTTTCTTTTTTTGATTTGTAACGAAATATTTATAAAGGGGCAGGAAAATAGGGGGGGAAATAACCTTTGTTGGAATTACACATAGCGGACACTCTCACAGGCTAACATTTTAGGTGTTAGTCTGACTGTTTCAGAAGCCAAAATGATCTGAAAGAAAGGATCTAGATATACAATAAGTAAGAGCTTTTACCTTTTCCTAGGTGTGTTTTTTATTTTATGCTGGGTTACAAGTCTCTCTTTCTCTCTTCGTGTCTATGTGTTCCTTGTCTATGTTTTCTGATGTTGATTATGCAAAATGCAGCATATGATACTTTGTCAAAGTTACTATTCAATGTCTAATGTTAAGAACATTCTTTTCCAGATTAAATTTTTACTTGGTTTTACTAGATGAATAGATCAGCTCACAATGTTCCTTATCCTACCTGGGTTAGAAAATTTGTACTCATTGCAAAAAGAACACTAGATGTTGTAAACAAATGAAAGGTTTTTTTTTTTTTCCAGATGCAAAAGTTTGTAGCTTCCAACCAACTCTAAACAGCTTCAAATAGATACTGAAAACAAACTTTCCTTCCTTCCTTCCTTCCTCTCAACTTCTTCCCTCCCTCCCTTCCTTTCCTCCTTCCCTCTGTCTGTCTGTCCATCCTTCCTTCCCTTCTCTCCTTCCTTATTTCCTCCCTTCCTTCCTTTCCTCCCTCCCTCCTCCCCTCCCTCCTTCCCTTCTCTCATCTTCCTTCTTTCCTTCTTCCCTCCCTTCTCTAATTTTGTTTACACTCCCTGGTTCTATTTTCAGAGTCTTCCTTCCAATGTCTTTGTTAAGTTGCTTTGCTCAGAGCTTCTGCTATACACGATGGAGGGAAACATTTATTTGAAGATTCATATCCCTGAAATCATTGCAGGGATAAAGTGATGGGCTTGGAGCTTAACTGGTTGGCAGATCAAACTCCCTTGAAAGCTTATCTGGATTCTGTCATCTGGAAATCCCAATCTAACTCCCTCTTTTCCCCATATTCATGTCTTCGGTCTCATGATTTGAAGAGATAAGCAGCACTGCAGTGCATCCAGAAGAGCGATAGAGATGGCTCTGTGTCTAGGACTCTACCTGCAAATAAATACTTCAGCTTCAACCATAACAACACAAGAGCACACAATAGATACAAACTCAAGGTTAACCACACCAAACTTGACTGCAGAAAATACGACTTCAGCAACAGAGTGGACAATGTCTGGAATCCTCTACCTGACTGTGGATTCTTCCCCAAACCCCAAAAACTTTAACATTGGCTTTGGGGAACCTGCAATTATATCATAGTGAGAATGAAAATGGTTGGTTTTGTCATTTAGGAGATCTAAATCCCAGATATTTTGTTTACATGTAGCTACTGAAGGGAAAGAAGTGGCAGATCCTGGGGGTGGTTGCAGTGGTGGGATTCAAATTTTTTACTACCGGTTCTATGGGTGTGGCTTGGTGGGCATGGCAAGGGAAGGATGCTGGAAAATCCCCATTCTCTCCCCACCCCACTGACCTGCTTTCCAGCTCTGTTCTCCTGTGCAGGGCAACCAAAGAAGACCCAGCCAATCAGCTGGGACTCAGGAGGCAGAGAAGAGATGGGGGCAGGCCCAGTCAGAGGTGGTATTTGCAGGTTCTCTGAACTACTCAAAGTTTCCACTACTGGTTCTCCAGAACTGGTAAGAACATGCTGAATACCACCTCTGGGGTGATGTTAAAAGAGGGAATCAGCCTAGAATCCCTAGGTAGCCACAAGAGAATAACTTCCCTTGAATTCTGTGGAGCCTTATCTAACTCCTAGCAGGTTCCAACTTCCCTTGAATTCTGTGGACCCTTATCTAACTCCTAGCAGGTGCTAACCTTTAGCTGAGAACATTCCTGTGGTTAGGAATGAGTAGCGGTAAATCAGTTTAATTGCAGCTGACAGGCACAGCTGTATCTAGGCCAGAACAGTAATGACCTAACCAGGAGTGAGAAGCCACAATATGTCAAATTAGAATCAATTTACCTCCTTGGGGTTGAGGTTCACCTATCCGATAAAGAGTCAGATGAAGTGAGAATTTGTTTCAACCAAACCCTTGACAAAAGAGATTTCAGGGGGACTCCCAACAGAGATCAGCCACGTTCTAAATAAGTCAGGGCATTAGATACTGTGCAAGGAACCTGGAGTCATTGGATATCTTGGATGGGATCTCTCTGCAAACAGAGGTCTCCTGACTATAACAAAATGTACCCGAGAACAAAATGATCAAATGTCTTGGTAGAAAATGAGGATGAGGCAACTTCCTAAGACAATTCAAACAGGTATCAGTCCAGAATACCTCTTGAAATCCAAGATTCATAAGTGGTATAAAAAGGAAAGAGCAGAGGTGGGATTCTACCTGGTCAGACCAGTTCTATAATACCAGTTGTTATGATTCTGCCCAGTTCAGAGAACCAGCAAATTATGCCACTGACTGGCCCCACCCCTTCCCTCCCCACCTATTCACTCCTTGCCTGCCATGCGCGCCATCAAACTTGCCTGCTAAGTTGCTATTTTTCCTTTTTTCTCCATCCCCCCAGCCATAAGCTGTTCTGCTGTGCCAAGAGATTTAGATTACCTAGAAAGCAGGAAATAGTTGAATTTCTTGCTTTTTAGCTCATCTAAAAAGCACAGCCGAACCTTCCTTAGGACTGAAGCTTCTATTTTGCAGTGCAGACTCAGGTAACAGATTGCAGATAGATAGATCTCTAAGTGAATCTGTGATTCTGGGAGCAACTTAATCTGCCTGCCTGCTTTGCCTGATTTTGGGTAAAAGTTGCTTTTTTTAAAATAAAAAATAATAATTTACATGCAAGCCACACCCACCCAGTCACATGACCACCAAACCACACCCAGTCAGCAAGCCACACCCACCCAGTCACATGACCACCAAGCCACACCCACAAATCAGGCTATGCCAAAATAACTGGTTGTTAAGAAATTTGAATCCCACCCCTGGGAAAGAGTAACACAAAGGAGATGAGAAAATAAATACAATAAGGACCATATTCAGTCATTAGATCCTGGACATGCATATCAGAGAAATACAGCCAGGGGTCAGCTGCTGAAGGTCCGCAGGGGTTCGGGAGAGTCCCCTAGCTAAGATTCTGTGCAGTTTGGAGAACCCCCAAATCCACTCCTGGCTGGCCCCACCTACCCCATCCCACCCCTCCCAGGAGTCCCCACGTGGCCAATTTTGGATGTAGATAAGTGCAGGGCATGTGTGGAGGATCAGGGAGGATGAAAAATGGGCCTCCTGGAAGTTCAGGAAGACCAGAAATGGGCCTGTTTCTGACTTCCAGAGAGCCTCCGGAGCCTGGGGAAGCTGTTTTCGCCCTCCTGGAATCACAAGGAAAGCCTCAGGAGCCCAGGGAGGGCAAAAACACCCCCCTGCTGTGCTGCAGGAGGCCAACTAGACCATACCCACCATGGCCATGCCCACCCAGCAACTGGGCAGATGACCCCTTGGTAAAAAAAATTGAACCCCTGAATTCAGGTGGACCTTGGAATATGACCATATTTGGGCCCAACATTTATGCCCCTAAGTGAGACATTTTAAAGTGAATTTCACCCTGTATTATGATCTTTTTTAATCCCGGATATTAATTGAATCCCTGCAGTTGAGTTAATGACATGGTTGTTAAGTGGAATCCAGCTTCCCCATTGGCTTTGCTGGTGAGAAGGTCCCAAAAGGGGATCACTGCAGAAGAGGATCATCATAAAGATGAGTCAGTTGAGAAAAGCATTCTGAAAATTTTGATATGGTGACTGTGGGGATGCTCCAACAGTTGTAAGTGTGAAACATGACTATAAGTCACTTTTTTCATTGCCATTGCAACAGTCACTAAATGAACTGTTGCAAGTTGAACATTTCCTGAATCACTTCCTGTCATTTCAAATGCTAACTTTTGATCGACCTACTTTTTTAAAAAATTATTTGGGGATGTGATCTAAACTTGATCTAATGATCAAGTCTAGTTATTTCAGGAGAATTTGCACTATAGAATGAAACCATTGTCATCTCTAACAGTCCAGCGAAGAAAGAAACTATTTAACTATGTTATATTCATTTTTTTCTTCTCTATTTATAAAACGCTGTCCATATATCCATTGGCCATCCTTGGACTCCGGAACTGCCACCACGCAGGGTTTTTTAGATGGATTGGAGACGGAGAAATGCAATTGTAGAAGTAAAGTGGATTTCATTTTAATCATATAAACATTAAGGGAAATGTACAGTATGTCTCTTTTGACTATCAAGCAAACAGCTCTGTTAGAGTAACAGAATGAATTCTGGGATGTATATCATATCCTAGCACATATGTCTGTCTTCTCAATAGGAGGGGTTCAAAATAGCACAGGGAGAGTGCAATTTTTTAAAATATGTATATTAAAATCTTGCTAAAACTTTTTTAAAAAGTTCACAAGTTGCAATGCATCCTAAGGAAGAAGTTAGTTAGCTAAGCAAGTGCATTATCTCAAGCTCAACGTTGCCAGGACAATAACATCAGAGACTCTGAATTAGTGGAGAATGAGTATGTTCTCCACAGGCAGTTTCTGAGAATTCCCAGTGCAACTCTTCAGGGCTGTAGTAACCCTTTGGGATCTGAAATGTTTGACTTAGAGGCATATCTTCTTTGAGATACAGAGATATTGCACAGTCATGCAATTGGAACTTGTGGATCTACTTAGATAGGGTGTTTTTCCTTCTAAGTGACAGATTTGTAGATTAGAATGCTACTCCACATAGAGAGAGATGGAGAAGGAGATGGAAAGATGGAAATGGAGAAGGAGATGGGTGGATAGAGATGGACATGAGATGAAGATGGAGAAGGAGATGGAAAGATAGACATGGACATGGAAAGATGGAGTTGGAGAAGAAGATGGAAAAGGAAAGATAGAGATGGAGAGATGGAGATGAAATGGAAACGGAGACAGACATGGAGATAGGAGATGGAGAAAGACATATGTGGAGAAAGACATAAACACAAACATGGACAATTTTCCATGCAGAAAACTGCTATAATAACTAACTTAAACTCTTTCTTAATATGTTACCTTCAATTGTCAAGTCCAGGTTTAAATGGATCTTTTGCTTATCTTCACATTTATGTCCTCAAGTCTTATAAAAACAAGTGCTTATAAAAACATCTTCCAACAGCACCAACTGAGAGAAATAACCAAAACCTGAGCTTGGAACCAAGATTTCAGAGACCCCAAAACTCAGCTTCGAAATCAATGCTGAGCTTTTACATATAAAAAGTCCAGAAAAATCTGTCCAGGCTTTAATGTGGCATATAGAAATCTATACATATAAAAGCGAAATACCCCTCACGCGTCATCACAAAATCTCCAGAACCGTAAAACCTACAAACTTGAAATTTGGCCCATAGTTTCCTCTTGGAAACTGCTCACTAAAAAAGGATTTTTCAAAATGATCATCAGAGCATTAGCATTTCCTATATTATTATTAACACACTCTGATGCTAAGGATTTCTACTCCCCCTCCCACCTGAAAAGAAATCTGCTCCAAATGCAAAACACAAGCAGAGGAGAAAAGTTTCTGTTTCCATTTCAGAGCACCAAGCAGCTTTAGTACAAAACAGCTGAGCTCCTTGCTGACTCTTTGCTCACACAGCAAATATTTTCAGTTTCCAAACAGCCCTCAAGTCCCTTAAATACTGACAGGATACTAGTCAGATGAATACTGATGGATGCTGGTAGGCAGAGGTAGAATTTTTATCCCTTATTTTCCTCCCCAAATGTAAGCCCAACCACATAGTTTTGTAGCGAAACATGGGTATCGAGCTAGTGCTGAAATAAGTAAACCATCTTGTGAATCTAATAACAAACCTAGGACCTCAATCTAATGACAAATGGACATGAATAGACTCAAGATAGAAATTGTTTGGCCTTGTCTTCTGGGATTCTTTTTTAAAAAACTTATCAGTCTACCCAAAATAAATTTCAATCAAGTTTTCAAGTTGAGGGTGGTGAACTGGGCAGAGGAAGCAGTGAGCTGAAGCTTTGGCTTCTACTTGGTTTCTCAAGAGACAACTATCAACAAGGCTGGCTTAGCAGGAAGCCCATAAATCTATGCAATCCTGATGGTTTGTTTTAAGCAAAGAAGGAACTAGAGAAAAGATTTGCACTTAGTCCGGAGGCTAGAAAAATTAAAGAAGGAAATGGATACTGAATATTTATAATTTTATTGAAAGAATGTAGGTGTTACCTTTCACAACATAAGTTTGTCATAAAGATAGTTTTGGCCCACATGACTTTGGTTACTTAGAAGAACTGTCATCTTGAAGGAGGTCATGATACCATGAAGAAATTAGAAGATAAGGTTAGGATTCTTCAAAGCACTTCCACAAGATGGAACATCAGGGGGAAAGAACCATAAAAGGGAGAGCTGTTTAGACATCTTCTTCATGGGAATTGTCTGTTTCTTGTGAGGGACAGGGGGTTGGACTAGAAGATGTCCAAAATACTTTCCAACATTTCAGTCAATGAATATATGAAATGTATCCTATAAAAAAGTGCTAATTCTCTCTTGGACAAACAAAATAAAACAGTGATAGTGTACACATTAAATTGAGCTTGCTATCTATAGTTCAAAGTGTGCCCAATATCTTTCTATTAAAGTGACTGACTTTCATTGACTGCCAGGATTGATCAGTTACTTAGAGATCCACCTGATCCTCTGACTGGATTCATTGAGGTCAATCATTCAGGACTTCTTTTCAATGCCAATTGGAATGAATTCTCTTGAATGGCATAGAGATATTATTTGATATGTCTACGGAGACCCATCTTTTGTTTTTCAGTAAGAGGGGGAAATCTTTTCATCTCTCGTCCTTCAAGCTATGATGATCAGTGGAGGGGATGATGAAGCATCAAGAGAGAAAGGAAAAGGTGACTCATGTTGGGACAATTTTAATAGGAGAGGAAAAATTCACACTGTGTTGCAAGTACAGAGTCGAGGAGCCACTTTGGACAGAGACCAAGGACAAGAGGATGTTTCCAAAAATCTCATCATTCAAAAGTGTCATCAAGTAGAATTACATCCTGAATTACATGGTGCTATTTGAGATGTATGTAGACAGGTTGGAAGAGACCCAAAATACAACAATATATTCAATAAGAAGCAATATAATAAAAGACAGAGAAACATCAGTTTCCAAATTTCTCATAGCCACATAACTGAGTCACAGACAACTCACCATGGTCAACTAGCCATGGCTAATTTGTCACAGCCAACTAGCCATGGCCAACTTGCCATGGCCAACTCACCACAGCCAACTCACCATGGTCAATTTGCCATCCCAACTTGCCATGGCCAACTCACCACAGCCAACTCACCATGGTCAATTTGCCATCCCAACTAGCCATGGCCAATTCACCATGGCCAACTTGCCATCACCAACTTGTCCCACATCCAACTGAGTTATCCTGTATTGAATTGCCCCACAACAAGTTCTCCTGTGACAAATTGGCCACAACAAGTTGTCCCATGGCAAGTTGGCCATGGTGAGTTGGTCATGCCAAGTTGTTCCATTCTGCACACAATCAATTTCCTTGGACTTGTAGAAATACAGATATTGATTTGATGGGGAGAGATGTTTACACAATACTGGGATTTATGTCACATAACTCTCTTTCATACCAAACTTTCCTTTTGCACCAACCCATACCATGGCTAACCTGCAAGAAATTTCTCTGCAGACATCAAGGACTGACAGTCATATTTTCTTCACATGAGTTATGGTTGCCTTCCTAAAGCCCATGTCACACTGCACCAATGGATGGAAAGAGGATGTAAAACGGAGAGAAACACTTGCCATCCATTGGTTAACGCGATGCATCCGTTCTGTACTCACTGCATACGTCGTTTTTCATCCTCTCTATCCGTCCAGCATCCGTCGACTGAGGTTCCATCCGCTCAAAATGTTTTGAGCTGCTCAAAACTTTTTGAGCAGAAAATGTATCCAACGCGTCCGTTCTGCATCCGCTACGCATACGGGGAATATCCGTTCTGCATCCGTCGGCATCCGCTCGGCATCCGCTCTGCATCCGCTTTTTCCATTCCGCGTCCGCTTTGCTGCGGTCCCCCGGAAGCCTTGTGGATGTGCCATCCGCTCCCATCCGCTTCCATCCACTAGGCTTCCGTTGAGCATCCGCTTTCCATCCGCCCTGCATCCTCCCCCCGTCTGTTCCTTTCCATGTTATCCGCTCTGGTTATGCAAATTTTTTCCCCTTTTGAGAGCGGATAACAACGGAGGGAACATTTTTCTCGTCCGCTGTGTCCTTTTTACAAATGTTTTGCATCTGTCGGCCAGTGTGACAGGGCCTTAAGATAGACTTTCTAACAATGAGGAAACCTTTAATCTGTCAGAAACTCCACATTTTCACAAAGCATCCGATATCACCCCTTCTTTCTACTTGGCAGAGAGGGGAATTAAAAATAAAATAAAATACCAGAAAAGACAAATAGATATTCAAGAGTCCATTGTCACCTGACTTCTTTTGAGGGAATAATATCTAGGAGATTTGGAAGGGTCAATAATTCAGTAGAAAAACAACAGAAGGGATCAATTTCTATGAGTGCCTCTTCCATGCCAAGGGATGGGTGGGAGCAGAAGACAATGGTGAAAACTCTGAACCATGAGACCCAATCAATCTCCTTTAAAGCCCGGCATGCAGACAGAAGCACAATGTTCTAACTTAGTGTCCTTATCTCACCTTCTTATGACCTGAAAATCCCATCTATCTTGAGAGAACTGTTTCATTCTTATACTGTCATTCCCCACTTCTTCCTTCACAACCAACTTTGGTTCACAAGGCTGCTATTTCCGAATCTTGAGGCTCTAATGTTGTTTCTTTTCAACTTCTCCAGCACGATGCAGTGAAAGTTCAGGTCTGAGACAGATACAGTGTAGTTCAATCCACATCAAAGGCACCCAGGAATTTCCTTCCTGCTTGGCTGCCTGCTTTCTCTCCCTCCCTCCCTCCCTTCCCATCTTCCTTCCTTCCTGCCTTCCTGCCTCCCTCCTTCCATCCTCCCTTCCCTCCCTCCCTCTCCCTCCCTCTCTCCCTTCCTTGCTTTCCTTCTAAATCTCTAGTCACTGAGCTGAAAATAGACACAGAATTTTCATTCTCTCCTATTCCGACCAAAAGTACAGATATTTCTCACACACACACATACACACACACACACATACACACTCTTTGTGCCTTGCTCTTAATTGTTATATTTTATTTTCTGTCTCTAATGCTCAGGAGAGCTGAAGATGAAATACAATAAACATGAATGTTAGAAAACAAAGCGAAACAAAAGATCAATATTACAATAAACCTAATAAGAAAGTCAGGGTAAAAGCAATTATAAAAATCAACAAAGATCAATTAAAAAAAAGATAACAGCAGACAGTAAGAAAAATACATTCAGTTCCAGATCAGTAGAGCAAGGAAACTTAGTTCAATAAACCAATTTCACTTTTATTTTAGTTTTTCCTCTGTCCTTTAAATCATAACGGATGGTAGCTGATGTTATGAAGCTGTGAATTTTAAGGAACTGCAAAGCATCATCTGAGAAAAATCTTTCTTGAGTTTTCAACCCAGATAATGTTGGCCTAAGTAGAAGACCCCTCTGGTTCCATCAATGAAGCTGGTTAAGGCATTCCTCAGGAGGGAAGGAGGGAGGGAAAAAAGAGAGAGGAAAATAAAGGAGGAAGGAAGGGAGAAGGGAGGGAGGGAGAAAAAGGGAAAGAAGGAGAGGAGGGAAGAAAGGAGAGTAGTAAGGAGGAAGGGAGAAAAAGGAGAGGAGGAAGTAAAAGGAAAAGGAAGGAAGGAGGAAAGAAGAAGGGAGTGAGGGAGAAGGAAGGGAGGAAGGGTGAAGGACGAAGAAGGGGAGGGAGGGAGAAGAAAGGAAGGAAGGAAAGAAGAGGAGGAGGAAAGGAGAGAGGGAGAGAGGGAGGAAAGGGAGGGAGGGAGGGAGGAGATGAAAAGGGAGGGAGGGAGAAAAAAGGAAGGAAGGAAAGGAGGGAAGGAATTATAGCAGGAAGGGAGGGAGAAAAAGGAGAGGAGGAAGTAAAAGGAAGAGGAAGGAAGAAGAAGGAAGGAGGGAGGGAGAAGGAAAGAAGAGGAGGAGGAAAGGAGAGAGGGAGGAAAGGAAGAAAGGAGATGATAAAGAGGGAGAAAGGGAGGGAGAAAAAAGGAAGGAAGGAAAGGAGGGAAGGAATTATAGCAGGAAGGGAGGGAGAAAAAGGAGAGGAGGAAGTAAAAGGAAGAGGAAGGAAGAAGAAGGAAGGAAAGAGGGAGAAGGAAGGAAGAAGGAAGGAAAGAAGAGGAGGAGGAAAGGAGAGAGGGAGGAAAGGAAGAAAGGAGATGATAAAGAGGGAGAAAGGGAGGGAGAAACAAGGAAGGAAGGAAGGAGAGGAGGGAAGACATTTAGATTCACATTTTGTCTTCCACCTTTGAGAGGTAAGGAGTTTTGTTTATTCACTCAGCACCATATTCTGGAATTCCAGTCCTGTCTACAGATTCTGGCATTTGACTGAGGACCCTTTACAGGAAGAGAATAAAACCAGCATTTCCCTCTTTCGACCTCACTGGACGTTTTTCTCTGTGCCAGTTTCTTAACCCACTTCTTGTCCCCTTCCTAGCCACCCACACGGAGTCCACTGTGGAAGTACGATATAAAAGAAACCTTCATACAACGTTCTGCTTTCATTGGTCCACTGATGGCTCTTTAACCATTGGGGAATTTTTCATTAAAATTGTGTGAGACTGGGGAAAAAAAGAACCTATCATCAATTGAGTCTTCTCTCCCACCCCCCCCCCCAAAAAAATAAAAAATAAAATCCAATTTCTGCCTCAATTCATGGAGCTTATGGGCCTAATTAGAGATTTATCAAACTTTCTCACTTCTGCGTGAAAATGGACTCATATGTTCTGGGATGCATTTGGGAGCATTTTGTCTTTTAAAGAAGAAGCAGTTATGAAAGAGAGAGAGAGAGAGAGATCTAATATTTTTCTCTATTATCCCCAAACTCAACTTATCCTATCCAGGATTCCATTTTCTTTTCTATTGACTTCACCTACATTAGTCCCAGAGGTGTTTGGAGAAGGAGAAACCTGATTTGGATGGGATGAGTTGGAAAAGCCCTTTTCTTTTCTTTTTAATATTCTGCCAGAAAAGTCTCCCAAAATTCAAGGTTGGTTCTTGATGTTCCAAAGGTGTTTTTTCAAAAGGCAACTGGACTTTCTTTGTTTTTTCCTTGAAGCTGTTTTGCTTCTCATCCAATAACTTTCTTTCGTTCTGATTTCCTTGATTTTCCTTGAAGGCATTTTGCTTCTCATCGAAGGAGCTTTTTCAGTTCTGTTTTCTTTATTTTTCCTTGAAGGTGTTTCGCTTCTCATCCAAGGAACTTCTTCAGTTCTGTTTTCCTTGGTTTTCCTTGAAGGTGTTTCACTTCTCATCTAAGGAGCTTCTTCCAGTCTGACTAAATGGTGGAGAATGGATAGATTTATATTCCTTGCAGTCCTCTGGTCCTTAGCCCTCTTTCTGAGAATCATTGAGGTGATATAGAGGTTTATCTGCGCCCTCAGGTTCACCTGAGTAAGAGTGCAAACAGGTGGGGAACCTACTTGGAGCTGCTGAAAAGGCTGTGTTGTAACTGTGCTCCACCATTCAGTCAGAACTGAAGAAGTTTCTTGGATGAGAAGGGAAACATCTTCAAGGAAAAACAAAGAAAGTCCAGTTGCCTTTTGAAAAAGCACTTTTGGGAAAACTATGACTTGGATGGCTGAGAACCTCCA
>BLBF01000058.1:3382180-3392222 GCA_015471245.1 Laticauda colubrina
TATTATTATTATTATTATTATTATTATTATTATTATTATTATTATTATTATTATTATTAACGCTCTGATGCTAAAGAGTTCTACTCCCCCACCCCACCTGAAAAGAAATCTCTTCCAAATGCAAAACACAAGCAGAGGAGTTTCAGTTTTAGTTTCACAGCAGCAACCAGCTTTAGTTCAAAACAGTTGAGCTAAGCCACGCCCAGGCTCCTTGCTGTCTCGTTCTTGCTCACACAGCAAATAACCTTTCAGTTTCCAGACAGCCCTCAACTCTCTCACACACTGACAGGACGCTAGCCAGACAAATACCAGTGGATGCTGGTTGGCAGAGACAGAATTTTCCCCCCTTATTTTCCTCCCCCAAAACTAAGCCCAACCACATAGTTTCATAGAAAAACACAGTTATCGAGCTCGTAGTTGATATCAAGCAACTGATATAGCAAATATCTGTGGAGATTCTCTGCCATCCAGGTCACAGTTGTCCCAAAGGTGTTTTTTCAAAAGGCAACTGGTCTTTCTTTGCTTTTGCTTGAAGACATTTCACTTATCATCCAAGAAGCTTCTTCTGAATTGAAGAAGCTTCTTGAATGAGAAGAGAAACATCTTCAAGCAAAAGCAAAGAAAGTCCAGTTGCTGTTTGGAGAAGCACCTCAGAGACATCTGATATCTCACTTCATATCTTTCATACAGCTAGATGAATGCATGTCTGATCTTGGTCAATCGTGGATCATATTCAACAATGATAGCTTCAAAACGCATAGCAAATAACATTTGGCTAATTGGTCATATTGAATAAAAAAACCAGCTGATCATCAGAATAATAAAACCCCCTGATATGACTAGACAGTATTCAAAGGCCATCAGCTGCTCATTTATGGACTTATTAGATTTTATCTCACCTTCACTGATTTATAAGTAACTCAAGGTGAGGGACTTACCTAATACTCCTTCCTCCTCCTATTTTCCCCACAACAACCCTGTGAGGTGGGTTGGACTGAGAAAGTGGGACTGGTCTAATGTCATCCAGCTGGCTTTCATGGCTAAGGCAGGACTAAAACTCTCAGTCTCCTGGTGATTGGCCCAAAGTCACACAATCTGCTTTCATGCCTAACATGGGACTACAACTCTCAATCTCTTGATGATTGACCCAAAGTCACCCAGCCAGCTTTCGTGCCTAAGATGGGACTAGAACTCACAATCTCCTGGTTTCTAGTCTGGTGCTTTAACCACTTTATCTTTTTCTGATCAACTTCCTGTAAACATGAACTTGGTCATTGGTGAAAGTGTTCCACCCTCAAAACTTTCATTCGGTCCTTGTTTCAACAATGACTAAAAGAAGTTACAGCCAATACCTGCCATTATAGTGCCTTGACTTCTTATTGGCAATTGCAATCAAGAGAACTCTCCTCTCCTCTGACAAGTGACGGGCTAAACAAATTAGATTGCAGAAAGTCTTTATCTGGTATCAGACTACAGAAGGCTTGTTCTTCGCGTAAAGGCATTTTAAGAGCTGTCTCCAAGACAGAAACTTAATTAGTTCGGCTTTAGAAGATGTCACTTAACAGATCTGTTGGTTTGCGGGCTGAGACACAAGCGCGATGAAGAAGTGAAGCATAGTATTCGGTCTACAGGCACTTCGATAAAATGAAGCCAATTGTTCTTCAGTTGTACAAGTAAGTCTTTCTCCCATTTGCTTAGCAGCTCCAAGAGAGAAGGACAGCTAGGAAATGGGAAAGATACATAAATAAAATGGAGAGGCCTTTGATCTCTGAGCTGGCTTCTTTTCTTGCAGATGTTTCATTACCCAAATTAGGTAACATAGAAGAGAGGAGGAGAATGAAGAGGAGGGGACGTACAACTCATCCTCATGTCTACAACTGTTGTCACAAGTTCCCCAAGATCAAAATTTGGGTGGAACTAAGAACTAAGAAGACATTTCCTGACAGTGAGAACAATTAACCAGTGGGAAAAACTTGCCTTCAGAAGTTGTGGGTGCTCCATCACTCAAGGTTTTTAAAGAAGAGACTGGACAGCCATTTGTCTGGCCTGGTATAGGTTTTCTTGCTTGATCAAGGGGTTGGACTAGAAGACCTCCAAGGTCCCTTCCATCTCTGTTATTCTACTATTTGTCATGTTTTTTAATGAGTTTCTAGAAAAAGGCACCATATTATAATCTGAAAAGTGAAGCATTAATCTTCAGGGGAACAGTTTGCTTTGAAGAGAGCTTTTTCGGGGCATTGAACTCGTTACACATTGCAAGATCTGTTTCTAAATAGATTCTAACCCTCTTTAAAAGTTCATGCTACAGTAAAAATAAATATGATAACCTAAGGCTTTTGTAGAGCTGTATCTTTCTAACTCACTTTATATTAATAGATTTCAAGGCAAGATGCAATCAATAAAACTGCTTGCATTTGGTTAGCTCTTTGGGATTCTTGTACAACAGAAGTAGGAGGAAGCCCAATTTAAAATATAAAGACATACATTTCTTTTTTTCTTTTGTAAGTGAAAATGGGAACTTCTAAGAAGGGAGATGCTGTATGTAAATGCAGCTAAAATTCAAAAGTTCTTAAAAGTTTCCTTTTTTAAAAAAAGAACTTTTTTGGTGAGAAATTTATGAATACAATTAAGACTATATATTCCAAACAAATGGCAAAAGTAATCATGAATGGGGACTCAATGGCAAATTTTAACATACAAAAAGGCACAAGACAAGGATATTCACTGTCCCTATTACTATCCCTAACACTGGAAGTACTAAATAGGACTATAAGACAAGATCCAGAGATAAAAGGCCTGGAAATAAAAAGAGGAAAAATATAAATGACAAGCATTTGCAGATGACCTGGTATTTATTTTAGAAGAACCATTGGAATCTGGACCAAATATAAAGAATATAAATTTCATAGGTGCTATATCTAAATGAAACTGAAATTCAAAAGTTCTTAAATGTTTCTTTGAATAGTACTGTGGATTAGCTTTAGAAACTTTAAAAAAAAAAACCCAGTCATATGATTTTTTAGACTGGAACTTGCTCTAGAGGAAAAAAAAGGGTGATTCTACAATGGACTTTTTAAACCAGGTGTGAGTCTTTTTTAAAAAAATATTTATTTTAACATTTGCAAGAAAGCGGATTCTCATTGTGAATTCTCTACAGCAATTGGTGATTTCCCAAAATAAACTGCAGAATATCAAGATGGAACCTGTGAACCAGAGGTGGTATTCAGCAGGTCTGGACCAGTTCTGGAGAACTGGGAGTGGACATTTTGAGTAGTTTGGAGAACCGGCCAATCCCACCTGACTGGCCCCGCCAACCCCATCAATTCTCTGCCTCCCATTGAGTCCCAGCTGATCGGCTGGGTCTCCTTTGGTTGCCCTGCACAGGAGAACAGAGCTGGAAAGCAGGTTGGTAGGAGGGGGGATTTTGCAGTATCCTTCCCCTGCCCCACCCACCAAGCCACACCAACAGAACCGGTAGTAAAAAAATTTGAATCCCACCACTGCTATGAATCCATTGCTGACATATGCTCACAAGACCACTAACCATTCCTGGTGGGTGACAGCAGCCATCCATCTGGTCCTGCATTCTGTTTCCAAAAGCAATCAGCCAGATGTCTCTATGAAGCTCACCATCATAGCAACGGGAAGAGGGGAAGCTTCCCCATATGTGCACATCCACACCTGGGCTTTCTGCAGTGTGCAATTATTCCCAGAGAACATCAAGATCTCTGATTATGTTGGGATATAAAAAGAAACTGCATTGCATGCTTCCCCCCCCCCCCCACAAAAAAAAGCAAGCTTGCCAGTTTAGCATGGACTCTGTATTTAAATGAAATTGCATCTCTTTATGGGACAGCCTCCATTTTTTTTCCTCTCTGGCAAAAAAAGTTCTGAGGCTGTTTTTTTTTTTTCACCTACCATTCCATCTTATGTCAGAAAGATTTTTAGATAGATAGATAGATAGATAGATAGATAGATAGATAGATAGATAGATAGATGATAGATAGATAGATAGATAGATAGATAGATAGATAGATAGATAGATAGATGATAGATAGATATCATACACATATCTATCTTCATTTATCATCTATCATTTCTCTCTCACACACACATATATATCTTTATCATCTATCTATCTATCATCTATATCTCGCATATCTCTCTCTCTCACACACACACATATCTATCTCTATCTATCTATCATCTATCTATCTATCTATCTATCTATCTATCTATCTATCATCTGTCTATCTATCTATCTATCTATCTATCTATCTATCTATCTATCTATCCATCTATCTATCTCAAATTGTGGCTCTGATATAGGACTCCCTTGAATGGAATAATTGATGAGTTAGAACATTATTTAGATGGCCTGCTACATTCCTGTCCCTCATTTCTAATTCATTTTCTTATGTGTCCCTCAGGCCCCAAGTGACACCACGGGTGATCAGAAGAGAAGAATAAAGAAAGTACACACTGCTGATTTATTTAGTGAGGACCAGATCAGGAAATTTTATGACATGGCCCCAAACAGTCTCCTGAAGTACAGGTCATATGCCCAATGAGACTCACCTCTGGGGCAAACATGTGCAAGGAATATGTGAATGTGGATGACCTATAGGGGACAGTAGAAAATGAGATGATCAGACATTGTCGTCCACACAGTGAACATGATTTTGAGCAAATTCTGGGAGACGGTGGAGTATACAGGGTGTCATGCCCGCTTTGGTGTCGGAATCAGAGGAGGAAGATGAACAGCTGACAGGGAGTAGGAGTGTCGCTCCGTTTGTTGTGGAGGAAACTGGGGAACATGGGTTGTGTGGTTTATGAGGGAGGAAAGGGTCCTGATACCCTTCACAAAGCACACTTGAGGATGGTGCTTAAAAGAGAGGCAGTTGGGAAAGGTGGCTGTCAGGAACGAACGTTGAGTTTCTCTAGTGTGGGCTGCTATTATCTGAGTTCCTGGCATCCTCCCAACTGGTTTGATTTACTGCCGTGTTACTTCACTTCTGGTACTCCTTATCTTGCCATGCTGGATTTATTACTTTATCTTGCCTTGTTAGATTTATAGTTTAAAGTTTTCCGTTTACAATGTTTGAATTGAAATATCTTCAGCCAAAAGCTGTTGCAGGTTCCTGGGAGAGTTTTTCTCCAGACCAGAAGGTAACCAGAACATTGGAGATAAGTTGCAGCTAATAAAGGGACCCGATTTGTCCTCTGACTGTGTTGCCTTTGTGCCAGGCCCTGGGTCATCACATGGGGTATCCATGCTATGGTCCATGGGGTCATGGAAAATTAGACACAACTTGGCAACTGTGAAGTGGTATATAAATCTAAGTGCTATTGCTATTGCTATTACACTACTCAAGACTAAGATGCCAGCTTTAAGACATAGCTTTTCATATTGGGAAACTTGGGTGAAATTCACAGAAGGATCTCACCCTCTTGATTCAATTGCCTGTCATCCTAAAGACCAAAGGATTCCACCTCAAGTTTTGAAAAGATGCAAAAAAAGACTGCTGGGCTGCAAATTAGTTTGACCCTGGTTGTCCATTTAAGTGTGCAAACAACTCAGAGGACCATCATTCACAGAGAAATATGGATGAGTATAATTATTCCCAGTTAAAAACAATGGACGCTGTTGGTGTATCCAGGAAAACCTAAAGCCAACTACTAAATCTTGCACCACAAAGAATGCTTTCCATTTGTCATTTCATTGAAGGTTCAAACAAATTAATATTCTCCCTTCCCAAAAAAAATGGATTTGGACTGAAGAAGGGTTAGATTCAGTTTACCAGCTTGGAGAAAATTCACGAGGACAAAATCAGAAGACCCTCAATCGTGGATCCTTGCCTGAAGTCCCCAAATCAGAAGATCATTGCTATTTATCATTTCGAAGAAATGCTGCCAACATTTTGCTGATTGTGTGATTCAACTCAGCTTTGGCTAGCTGAATAATTTCTATTTGGTCAGTTAATCCTTCCTTTCTACATTGCCTCATAAATGTAAAAATCATTGCTGCAGTACTATTCTACACAGATTGCAACACACAAGGAGCTGGGTTGGCACTTGTCTTGGCATTTCTGGGCATCCAAGATTTAGTTAACTTTATTCCCATTGCACCTCGTACAACAAAATTAAATGCCATCTTCAGTGTACATTATGACTATGAAAGTAAATACAAACACACATCCTTCCAAAACATCATTCCAAACTTCATAGCACAGCTGCTGTGAAATCCAGGAGCTATAACTTATTCATCATCTTTTAATGACTCCCATGATCCCTTCCGGAGTGGAATCTGGGCAACTGAATGGAGCTGAGTGTTTACTAGCCGGATGCCCTGCCTGTTGCCAATGTGGAGTTTTGTTCAGCAGATATATTCTCATTCTACCCAGAGAGAGAAATTATCTGCCGCTACTGAGGATCAAACTCACAGCCTCCTGATTGTGAGGTGAGAGCCATGAAGGCCATTGCACCACTCAGGAGTATAACTTCATTGATCTGAAACAATCAACTCAATGACACCATGGCATTATTTCAAGCCAGCATTATTACTTCATCATCAATTATAGCACAATAATATTTCCTCAAGACATCTCTGTCATTAAAATGTGGTGTGTGGGGTTTATTTGGATTGCCATTTAGCACCAGAAGTTAAATCTATTGGGAAGCATTTTCTATATTGCTAAGTTTCAGTGAAAGGCGTGATTAAAAACTACTGATGTGGTTCAATGGATTTACTTAAATTGTTAACAAAAAATGAGGCTGGCTCTTAAAACATGGACTTCACATACATTCCTTTTTTTTCTTCCTTCTATCTTTTTAAGCGGACACACACACACACCTGCATACACACCCACATTGGACAAGCATTCAGTTAAGCAACAAGTGTCTGGTGGCATGTTCCCTACACCAGCAACCTGCTGGTTTGTAAAATGCCAATTTCAAGCATGAGTGAGTCGCCTGGAGGACTCTACCAGCGAGCGCTGAATCCAGTGTCTTCACATCATCAGCTGGCAATAACAGTTTAGCACCAGCTGCAG
The DNA here is from genome assembly GCA_015471245.1 of Laticauda colubrina. Classification (NCBI taxonomy): domain Eukaryota; kingdom Metazoa; phylum Chordata; class Lepidosauria; order Squamata; family Elapidae; genus Laticauda; species Laticauda colubrina. Next base: position 3,389,233 of record BLBF01000058.1, read on the forward strand.
TTTATACCTGCTTTGCCAGATTTAAGTTTGTTGTCCTTGGATGACAACTTCCTCTGGTGCTTCCCAGAGAAAACTGGGATATTGCAGGATCCAATCTGAGTCGGTCACTGGGACCAGACCAGAGATGATATGCAGCCAGTTCTGACCAGTTCTGGAGAACCGGTAGTGAAAATGTTGAGTAGTTCAGAGAATACCACCTCCGACTGGCCCCGCCAACCCCATCTCTTCTCTGCCTCCTGAATCCCAGATGATCGGCTGGTTCTTCTTTGGTTGCCCTGCACAGGAGAATGGAGCTGAAAAGCAGAGTAGTGGGGTGGGGAGGGAATGGAGATTTTGCAGCATCCTTCCCCTGCCACACCCACCAAGCCACGCCCACAGAACTAAAATGTTTGAATCTCACCAATGTGTCCAGAGTTTTGCAGCATTAATTCAGCACCAGAAAAATAAACACAGATGGCTGAGGCTTCATTTAACATCTTTATAAACATAACGAGTAGATTTTACAAACCAGTTGTATATTTCTCTATCATGGAACAAACTCAAGACAGAAATAAACATGTTGCAAGTAACTTCAGCAGCACAGAAACAGACATCAGTTTCACTTTAGTTCAGCAAGCAAGCAGAGCAAGCAAGTTAGTTTCATTTTCAGTGGACAGACTCAGAGCTCAACACAGCTTCAAAGCTGCAGATGTTGAGCCATGCCTAGGCTACTTCTAGCTTCAGTTTCCAAGGCTACTTCTAGTTTCAGTTTCCAAAGCTACTTCTAGTTTCAGTTTCCAAGGCTACTTCTAGCTTCAGTTTCCAAGGCTACTTCTAGCTTCAGTTTCCAAAGCTACTCCTAGTTTCAGTTTCCAAACTGTCCTCATTGGCTGACTTAGTTGCAATGCCTATTCATTGGCTGATCTTGTTACTATGCTCTATTCCAGTTCTTGAATATACTCTGACACAATGGACCAGAGGTTTTATCTGCTGAGCTTTCAGGCTCAAGAGCTAAAGAGAAGTTCCCTGAAGATGGGCTCCAGCACAAGTCCAAAAGATAAAACCTTTAGTCCTGGTGACCATCCCAGAGTGGATCCTGCAACATTATCCTGGGATATTTATATTTGTCTTCACCTGTGACAAGTTGTGTTCACCAGAACTTCAAAAACATTTAGGAAGGGTAGATCTAGGAGGTGATTACCTTCATCTCCTCCATCTCTCCTTCTCTGGGATCCAAAAATCATTGTGAATCATTAAAGAATCTCTACAGAGGGATGTAGTGGGTCAGTGGTGAAGACACTGAGCTTGTTGATCAGAAAGGTCAGCAGTTCAGTGGTTCGAATCCCCAGGACCATGTAATGGAGTGAGCTCTCGTTACTTGTCCCAGCTTCTACCAACCTAGCAGTTTGAAAGCATGTAAAAAAATGCAAGTAGAAAAATTCCCCTTTGGTGGGAAGGTAACAGCGTTCCATGTGCCTTCAGCATTTAGTCATGCCGGCCACATAAGCACAAAGAAGTCTTTGGACAGCGCTGGCTCTTTGGCTTTGAAACGAAGATGAGCACTTCCCCCTAGCACATATGTGCAAGGGCAACCTTTACCTTTACAAAGGGTTATCTTGTCTCTCTCATCTCAACTGTTCTTTGGTAAGAAGAAAATTCTCAATTTCTCTTCTCTCTGTCCATTTCATCAATTTATTTCAGAGATGAGAGATAACTGATGGGATGCTGAACCTATAAATATCCTAAAACTGGTTCCAACATTCAGAGGTGGTTTTTAGACAGCTGTGACAAAAAATATCTCTGCTACTTGGTTCCAGGTATTTTCCATAAACAAACCCACAAAATCTGTGTAAATAAATCCAATTCCAACCATTCCAACAACTGCTGCAGCTTGCAATTAAATTCTTCCTGCCCATGTCCTTCAGTGGAAGGCAGTTATTTTCCAGACTCTCCTGAATGAGAAGTTTGAGGGTGAACCAAATCGTAGATCACATGTCTATCTTGGCCTCCATATGAATTGAGAGATACACTTCTTCATCCCCTTACCAGCAATTCAAGGATTGGATTTCTGCAGACTTTAGGAAAAGGGCAAAAGGGGAAAGGAAAGGAAAGGCAGCTACAGTAGCAAAATGTCCGCACACACATGCATGAATGTCACTGGAACAAGTCAGTCTTAATCAAACCTAAAACCTGGTGTTCTTTTGTTTATACATACATTAAATATTGTTCTTTGCATAAGCATGCTTAACTCTTTCTTTTTTTTATCATTAGGGATCTGAGTTTGGCTTTAATATTTTTATTGGTTTATTTATCAAATTTGGGTACTGCCTATCTAATATTCAGTGGGTGTATGTACTTTAAAATCTTATCTATCTATCTATCTATCTATCTATCTATCTATCTATCTATCTATCATCTCTCTATCATCTCTCTATCATCCCCCCCTCATACTGTATATCATTATACCGATATAACGAGTAGGTTGTACTAGGTGATCTCTAAAGAAGTCCCATCTCTGTGAGTCTTCCTAAATGTTGGGTAAATACTGTCAGAATTCAGACTGCTGACCTCTTGGTCAGGCAATTAGAACTCTGGTCAAGTTAGGCCCATGATCAGATCGAGCAGAGTTCTTACATGTACAGTCAAGCTTTCTGTCCTTCTCTGCCTGGGTCAGATATGGAGTGAAGATGGTTGACAGGTGAGAAATTGAAGCAGCTGTCTGACTGAGGTGACTGCTACAAGGGTAATTTGCTAGGTTCACTCATGAGAAAGGCAACTGACATTCAGAATGACTCCAGTATTATCTTCCTGCAGCCAGTCTCACTGGAGTTTCGATGAGATTGTCACTCTCCTGTAATGAAAAGCCATTCAGGATCATGCAGTATCCCTTCTATCAGACCTCTCAACTTCTTCTGGAAAGCCATGGAGGTCCTCTTGACCTCCAAGTTACCCCAAAAGGGATGGAGATAGATAGATAGATAGATAGATAGATAGATAGATAGATAGATAGA
>BLBF01000058.1:3395521-3408089 GCA_015471245.1 Laticauda colubrina
AAGAGAAGAGAAGAGAAGAGAAGAGAAGAGAAGAGAAGAGAAGAGAATTGTATGACTTGGAGAAATGTTTAACTCAGTGATGGAACATAAGTCCTATACATGTACCAACTCTTAGCATCAACTTAGCAATGTGTAACACCAGTTGTCTTGGACAGATTGTGCCTTTCCTCTGCTCTTTGTTGCTGTTTTATTTTTATTTTTTATTTTAAAAAACCCTCTTGTCGAGAAGTGTTTATGACTTGTGTGCATCCACTTTTAGACAATGAAAGTTTTATTTTTTTTTTAAAGATACAACTCATAGCCAAGCTGGCTGTATATTTATACCAACAGATTGCTTGCATTCGGACCATATGTGAAGTCTGCCACCATTCCATGTGCCTGAAGGAAAAAAATCAACCAAAGTTTTTTGTGGGTTTTTTTGTTTTCAAGGGGGGAAATTGCCTAGAAAATGAGCCATGGATAAATGAGCCATGGAGAGGAAGACTAGTCTGGCCAAATTGCTGGACTCCCCTCAGTGGTAGTTACAGTTTTTGAACCACTCACGACCAGTGGTCGTTATATGATATTGTCCTTTTTACAGCCCCTGCTACTTTTTTCTTTGGCATGGCGTTGACTTTGAGAAAAAGAACATTAGCAGCACTTGCTTTAGAATGACAGCGAGCAGATGGTGTTGGGAGCTAAGATTCCTTTTTTATTTGGACTGCCTGGAGGGAAGATTAAGGGGCTGGCGGGGTGGGACACTTGATGACTTCTCGTAGAAGTTCTTGGCTCTCCTTCCTTGGAATGGTCAAAGGTCTCCAGCTAAATTTGGGGAGGCTCAATTAATGTGCCCAGACAGTCTAATGAAACTTTGGCAGATAATCTCAAAACCCTGGAGGTTACAGATGACAGATTAACAGAGTTGGAAGGGGCCTGGCAGGCCAACTAGTCCAACCCCCCCCCCCCCACCCAAACAGGAGACCTCACACCAGGGGCCTTCAAACTTGACAGCTTTAAGGCTTGTGGAATTCCTCCTCCAGTCATGTTAGCTCAGGAATTCTGGAAGTTGAAGGCCACCCATCTTCAAGTGGTCAAGACTGAGATACCTTGGTTTAGGTCAATCCACAAAGCTCAAGAGCAAGGATCTTCAAACTTGAGAAGTTTAAGACTTGTGGACCTCACGTCCCAGAATTCCTGAGTTAACATGACTGGAGGAGGAATTCTGGGCATTGATGGATGACCCTTGCCCTACAACCATTTCTGATAAGTGGCAATGCCATCTCTCCTTGAAAGCCTCCAGCGATGAAGCTCCCACAACTCCCGTAGGTCATCTAAGGTAGGGTTGGATGGAGGCAGGCAACTTTTTCTACAGTTTCATAAAAGAGGATTTGCTCTAGAAGTGGAACCACAATAAGATGGGTACAAGCAGGAGAATATCTCCCTGTAAAGGTTGTGGGTTCCAACTCTACAATCCTGTGCTTCGGAAAAGAGAATAACATTCGTGAATGGAGAAGAGGGGAGGATAGTGGCATTCCTGTGCTAATTTGTTTATTCTTTTATTGAAATTATATCTGACTTTTCTTTCATTGAGGACCTGTATACTGCAAGAGTCAAAAAGAGGGCTGTGAAAATATTTACAGACCCCTCACATTCTGGACATAAACTGTTTCAACTCCTACCCCCAAAATGATGCTATACTATAGAACACTGCACACCAGAACTATGAGACACAAGGACAGCTTTTTCCCCAAATGTCATTCCCTCAACACTGTCCAACTGTTTACAAAGTCTGCACTCTGCACTACTATTACTATTAATCTTCTCATCACTCCTATCACCCATCTCCTCCCACTTGTGACTGTATGACTGAAACTTTGTTGCTGGTATCCTTATGATTTATACTGACTGTTTCCTAGTATGGTTTGATTGCTTATTTGTTCCTTATGACTATCGTTAAGTGTTGTACCTTATGATTCTTGATGAATGTATCTTTTCTTTTTATGTACACTGAGAGCATTTGCACCAAGGCAAATTCCTTGTGTGTCTAATCACACTTGGCCAATAAAGAATTCATTCATTCATTCCAGGAATTCAAGATGGCTTCTGTGAGAATCTACTATCAGTTCAGCCCCTCAACAGCAACTCTCAGAGGTAGCTCAGGCTGAAATATCGAGACTAGCCCAAATCATCCAGTGAGTTTCGATGGCTAAAGAACAAATAGAATCTCCTTATTGCTCTCTAAAATCTTTATTACAATAGAACTCTGAGTTTGAAAGTTTGGAGGTCGTTAAGGATTGAAGATGAATGTCTTCTTTCATGGTACAATCTTCTCTCCATGGGTCTACCATCAAACTGAAAAAATGTCCAATGAAAAGACTCCAGATGGACAACTCAACTCTTCACCTTCTTGGAGGTTTGCTTTCATTCATTCATTCACTCACACACTCCCTCACTCCCTCATTCAATTTCTAGGGCTGCCCATCTCAGTCCACAACTTCTCTGTGACTGTTCTAAAATTGCAGGCCCAGAGATTTCACAGCTCTGCTTTCCATCAAGTCATATATTTCAGTATTGTGAAATCTATGAGTAACAAGATGAACCTGCTAAGGAAGAATTTCAGTCATTTGCACAGAGCAGAATCCAGAATTTTTTTTCCTGATGCAATTTTTTCCAGAAAACCTGCTTCTCTATCTTTGACTCAATTCCAAAAGGGAAAATAAATCCAGAGGAAATTCCTATTTCAGTGTGTCCTTTCCTTGTCTCAAATGCTTCTACTGTCACTTCTAAGGGGATTCCAGCCTTTGCAAAACTGTTGAAGAAGAATTTCTCCTTTCCATGGGCATCTGCAGGAGAGAAAAGTCAACTTGTGCCTACACCATCACAATATGGTGTGTGTGTGATGCTTGCAATAACCCAGGTAGATCTTTGAACCTATGGATGAAGATACCATCTTGATTTTCTTCCAGATGTCCTGATTTCCTTTGCTGCCTGTAATGCTTAGTGAAGTTTAAATCCTAAAACTATCCTCTGAACTTTTTCTTCAATGGTTTTGTTGGATGAAACAAAAATATGGATTCACAGAGAGAGGCTATCAATGGAAATCAATGTTGCTGTTTCATAAACCAGAACAATTTACTGAAGCATATTACTCTGTGTTCACCTTTTCTTATAAAAGAACAGGCCACATTTAAACAATAATAAGGATATCTGGGAATGTACTGCTTTAGGAAATGCACACACATGTAATCCAATCTTGTAAGGTGTGCGGTGTACAATTATTATTTATTAAAAGAGACAAATTAAATAATTGATCAAATTAAATACCTGCCACACATTGTTATATACTAATTTACGGAACCGGAGGTTGAATGAAATTAATCTATCCTGCTCACAGGCACAAGAATATTAATCTAAGAAGGGCGCTCTTGCAAACAATGAAGTTCTTTTTGACAAATCTAAAAATAGCAAGAAACATATTTGTACAGCTATTGAAAAAAAATAAGAAAACAAATACTTTCCCCCAATATTTTCCCACCATGATTGCAAGTAAATTATGAACAGGACAAAAGGATCTTCTGTTTGAATGCAAATACTATAAATTGTGCCAATTTATGGGCTAAATACTTCCGAAAAGCTCATTCTCATAGACTAGAATAACTCTAATGACAATGTTTACTCTCGCGTGTTTACTTCCAGTAAGCAAACAGACGAATCAAAGTATTGCCAAGGAGGAAAGCATGGCCCATCAAAACTGGTAGGGCAAACTGCCATATCTATGGGCAAATAAGCAGCAATATAAAATTTAATAAATAAATAAATAAAAATAGGTAACAAACCCCACACTCACTCACACTGATGAAGCTACCTCGTTGGGGAATGAAATGTCTGTAAGCAAACCACCAAGACAGTGGTGGGATTCAAATATTTTTATGACTGGTTCTGTGGGTGTGGCTTGATGGGTGTGGCAGGGGAAGGACACTGCAAAATTCCCATTCCCTCCCCACCCCACTTACCTGCTTTCCAGCTCTGTTCTCCTCTGCAGGGCAACCAAAGGAGACCCAGCCGATCAGCTAGGACTCAATGGGAGGCAGAGAATAGATGGGGTTGGCAGGGCCAGTCAGAGGTGGGATTTGCCGGTTCTCCTAACTACTCAAAATTTCCACGACTGGTTCTCCAGAACTGGTCAGAACCAGCTGAAGACCATCTCTGCAACAAGCCCAGGGAACACCGGGGACTCCATAAACAAACTTGAGATACGGCTATGCCATGGCTTAAAGTAGACATCAATAAATCAGGAAAAAATTATAGGTGTCTAAAGCCACTAACCTATTTAAAAGTAGACAACGTAGAAGGGGCTGGATTGTTGATGACCAACACAGATGTTTCTTCTCAAACCACAGAATGTTTGAACATTGGAAATGTGAGCAGAAACTGGAGATTTGAATAACATGGTAAAATGTTTTGGAAGTTGAACACAATACAACTATACTATTGTCATGAAGTTAAATGGGCTTTCGAAGATCCACCATGGTCTGTTAAGGATTTCTGACCTTCCCAACAGCCTACATTTTACCTGGCCACCATGTATGCATGCATGCATGTATGTACTACTGACATGCCCACCAGCATGTGTGCATGTATGCGTGCATGCATGTACTGTGTGTACTGAACTCACAGGAAGCACAATTTAATAAAGTCAAATGATTTTGAGTTCTCTGTTTGAGGTTTCTGTCCGGAGCAATTTCAAATTTGTTAGTAAGTCATTATAGTTCAGTTTGGGACAATTGTACTCTTCGGCCCTGTTCATTCTTTATAGAATGGCCTGAGATTTTGAATTAAACAATGATCAATTTATTTACAATGGCTAAAAAGTTAAAACTCTGCAGGATCCTCATTTATGGTGGGGGTTTTTTAATCCTCTACTTTCCACTTATCTATCTTGCTTTGGTTCTTTATGGTCCTCTCTTGTCCTTAAAAAGGACTTCTCTAAACCAACTCCAATTTTGCTACTTGTTTGGGGGGTAAAACAATTCAATTTTGTGTTATTGTTTTACAATATAGTCTTTGGATGTTTTAGAGCAAGGGTCTTCAAACTTGGCAAGTTTAAGACTTGTGGACTTCAAACTCCCAGAATTCCTGAGCTAACATGACTGGAGGAGGAATTCTGGGAGTTGAAGTCCACAAGTCTTAAAGCTGTCAAGTTTGAAGACCCCTGGTTTAGAGAATTGCCTTGGACTTTTAGGAGTGAACAGATTTGATGTAAAAGTTGAAAGGATAAATGTTCTTTGAAAGACTCCCCCCCCCCCCCAAAAAAAAAAAAACCCCACCTGATAAATGACTATTCGGCCTCTATTTGAAAGCCTCCAGTGAAGAGAAAAAAATTACTCCAGGCAGTAACTTATTCTACTGATTGACAACCCTTCCTGCTGAGGAAGGTCTTATCTCCATCTAATCCTTGAAGGTTCATCCCATTAGTTTTGGTCTTACCCTCTGGAGCAAGTGAGAGAAGTCCTCAACAATGTGACAGCCCATCAGATATTTGAAGACAGCCTTGGTATCCCCTTTTGACCTTCTCTACTGCAAGCTTAACATGACTAGGTCTATTATGATTATTATTTACATTTATTATGCTAAACAAACATCATGTTGTCTGGGTATTAAATTTGCTCAACAATATATATTGCATTCTTAATCTCCACCCCTTTTTTCCAACCCTTGATAAAATAGACTCCATGTTTGATCATATTATGTATCTTCTTTCTGTTTCATTTTTAATGTCATTTCTGCATACTCTCGTATCTTCTAAATTATTTCTTCATCTCATGCTGTTTTCTGCATTTTTCCAGCATTGCACAAATACAATCTTCGCTGCAGTCAAGACATGCAATATTAAATATATACTTTTCTTGTCAGGTTTATCTGATATTATACCTACTGTAATAAAAAATAGTTCAGGTTTAAAATCTACATGCTTTCCAATCATCTTTTCGAGCCATTTGTGTATTTGTTTTCCCAAACATTTTCTGCTTTAACATGATTAGGTCTTTCAATCGTTCCTTGTAGATCTTTGTTTCCAATTCTGCCAGTATCTTATGGCCTTTTGTGGACTTGATACCTCTTCTCTGAATTTGGTAGCCCTTCTCTGGACTTGCTCTGATTTATCAAAGTCCCCTTTAAACTGGGCTGGGCAGGCCTGAAGGGAGTTTGGACCTCCCTTGTTATCCTTTTAACATCTTTAGTACTTTTGCACAGAAGCTTTCTATTCTGTGGTTATTGGGAACACGTAATTATTACTTACTATTACGATTTATACATGTAGAATGAAAAGAGGGGAAGTGACATTCAGCAAGTGACTTACAGCAGTTCCTTCGAACTTACAACTGAAAAAAGTGACTTATGACCATTTTTCACACTTAATAACTCTTGCAGCATCCCCATGGTAACATATGTTACAGATTCACTTTTATGGTGGTTGCAGTGGCTCATATGATTCTCCTTGGCGATCTTCTGATGTGCAAAGTCAATGTAGCTTCATCTCTGATAATATTGTACTGCTAACTAGATGAGCATACAAAACATTTACTAGACCAATTCTCAGATGCAGCTCATCTGTCTGCAACCTGCGCTGCATATCGGACATTAATACAATGGAGAGAGTCCAGAGATATTTCACGAGAAGAATCCTCCACTCCTCTACTTGCAACAGAAAACTTATGTCACAAGACTTGCCATTTTAGGCTGAGACAGCTTAGAACTATGCCGCCTAGTACATAAAATTATCTGCTCCAATGTCCTACCTGTCAATGACGACTTCAGCTTCAACCATAAGAATACACGAGCATGCATTAGATACAAACTTAAGGTAAACCGCTCCAAACAGGAAATACTACTTCAGCCACAGGGTGGTCAGTGTCTGGAATACTCTACCTGACTCTGTGGTTTCTTCCCAAACCCCCAAAACTTTAACCTTAGACTGTCTACTGTGGACCTCACCCCATTCTTAGGAGGTCTGTAAGGGGTGTGCATAAGCACACCAGTGTGCCTACCGTCCCTGTCCTAATGTCCCCTTTTATTCATACCCATTTCATGTAATCATAAGCATGTTCTAATGATACCTGTTATCAAATACATGCTTGAAAAATAAAATAAAATAAATAAAATAAAATAAAATGGGGAAATCAGATTGACTTAACAACTGTGTTATTAATTTAAGAACTGCAGTGATTTACTCAATAGACATGTGGCAAGAAATGTCATAAAATAGAGCAAAAAATTTAGCAACGTAAATTTTGGGCATAAGTGGAGTACTGCCTATAATGTTATTTGGTTGCAGTTGGATTTTCTCCTGCACATTCCCTGTTCTTTTGGTAAAGCATTCTTTATTTTGAACTATCCCTGAACCAAACCAAAGCATGGGGAATTAGGGCAGCTACTCCCTTCAGTAATAAATAGCATGAACTGGCTTGGTAACCAGATACTTATTGCAAAAGATGAATGGCATCAAATGACGGAAATGATTTTGAGGCCAGATCTGTCCCTCAAAAATCATATTAGCAACAGACAGGTTCCTATCTTACTGATGGATGAGCCGTTCTTTAGTTTGTCTTTAGTCATTTCTGAGATCATAGATCAAAATATATTTGAAAGGAAACCCAGCTGTGGAAATCATCACACAATCCTGAATGAAGGTGACCTTCTACGATGAAAGATTGATGCCACGATGCCACTCAACTCAAACTCTAAATATGAACTCTGAAACTGGTTAAAAGTCTACATCCATCATGATTTTGAATTACCAATATTTTTTTTAAGTGTGTGCTGAGAACTAGCAGGCAGAACAATCCATAATGGAACAGCAAATCTTTGAGCAATCAGTCAACCTGATTCAGTGGAGGACTAGAAGAAGAAGAAGGAAACATTTTGACAGCCAACACAATTGGGCCCCTTCTACATTAGTCCCAGAACCCCAACAAGAAATCCAATATATTTTAGCCATCAATAAATGGAGCTTTGCCAGTAACTGAATAAGGTTGAAGACTATTTAGATGTATGGCACACAATATATCCATGAATGCTAGGGAAACACAAGGATCTTTTCATGTATGGATCAAACACAAAGTGGCACCTTTCAAGACTTCACCATCTAATGGATAATGAATATTTTGACCTGGCTAGCTTTAATCTTTTGCTTTTTTTCAAAAATAAAATAGCCTAAGTAACATACATGTGGAGAAGCTGGCTCTAATGGGAAATGGACATCTGGAAATATGGATGAATCATAGAGGGAAAAATTGTATTGCCCATAGAAAACTAAATCTTGGAAGAAAAAAAGTATCAACCAGGTCTTCTAGCTGTCATGGTGGCTTTCTATCTACAACAAATATCTTCTAACTTGACAGCTTTAAGACTTGTGGACTTCAACTCCAAGAATTCCTCCTCCAATCATGTTAGTTCAGGAATTTTGGGAGTTGAAGTCCACAAGTCTTAAACTTGACACGTCTGAAGAGCCTTGATCCACAGGGACATATGCTCAAGGAAGGTATGATTGTGAATTCCTGAGACATAACATTGTGGTTTTGTTTTTGTTTTTTTAAACAATCCTTTTGGGGTGTCTATGGAGATTTTCAATCATCCAGCTCATGGTTGTACCAAAAATGCTTTTTCTGGACTTTCTTGTCTGTTTGTTTTTTCATTTGAAAATTGTTTTGCTTCTTATCTCAGAAGCTTCCTCAGAACTGAAGAAGCTTCTTGGAGAAAAAGCAAAATGTAACTGAAGAGAGGTTTGATGATTAGGTTATTCTATGAGTGGCAGACATCCATCTTGAAGATACAACACTTGAAGATACCAAATCCAGGTGGTAATAATCTTGACCATTAAGCAAACTTAGACCTGGTTAATGCTTGGGAGATTGCATTAGACTTTGCAATAAATTCAGATGATTGCACCAGATACATTGTCAGAAATTGCAACAGATTGTGATTATCACCCTGGATAGCCCATACTATATGGGAAAGAGATACTAGATCAATTCAATCATTTAAATATCAAATTTGTATCTAAACTTTTTAAAGAGAGCTGGAGGCTTCTGGGTTGTTGAGAACTTCAGGTGGTTTTCAAACGTACCCTTACTAGGATTACATTGATCTCTATTGCTATCTTTGTACAAACTGGGTTCCCTATATATTAGTAAATGGCCAAAGGTCAATCTGAATGTGGTGGGCTCCAATCAATCAGTCAATCAATCAATCAAACCTTGGGTTTGCAATATTTTCAGTCTGTGCCAATGCTCCAAGCCCCTTTTGATTAAACTGTTAAGAACAATGTGTTGTCAGACTTAATGCCACTGTTTCACAATGAGACGCGCATCCTCTGTCCAGCTCATCACATTTTCTCATCAGCAGGTAGGAAAGGAAAGATTCATCCAGGAATTGAAGAAAATCTCCCATGGACTCAATTTCAGTTCCGTGGATCTTCTTTTTGTTTTTTGCCAAGTGAATCAACAGAGGAATTAGCCAGGGGAGCTCATCCCATGAATTTAAATATGCTAATGAGGCTGACTTAAATTTCATTACTCTGAAGATTTATCAAAGCAAATCAAACAACCGTGTTGATGCACTAATTCTCACAGCAAACTTGGATGGCCTTTTCCTTCTGCTCAGAGTCCAATCTCTTAAAACGTACATACTTCCATTTGCTTCGTAAATATCAATCTCTCCAGACTGGTGACTCTTCACCTCTGGTATTTCTGCAATGGGATTGTATCACTCTAGAAAAATAGATCCAAATTAACCCTATCGTTGATGTGTTTCTGAAGTATTCACATAAAGATAGGGCCAATTCCATTCAGAGCAATGAATAGCAGAATAACAGAGTTGGAAGGGACCTTGGAGGTCTTCTAGTCCAGCCTACTGCTCAAAGAGAAGACCCTATACCATTTCAGACAAATGGTTGCCCAATCTCTTCTTAAAAACTTCCAGTGTTGGAGCATTTACAACTTCTGGAGGCAAGTCGTTCTACTGGTTAATTGTTCTAACTATCAAGATATTTCTCCTTAGTTCTAGGTTGCTTCTCTCCTTGAATACTTCTTCTGTTCTTTACACATGTCTTAGCACTGGTTTGTATTTCCTTCATTCTTCCTCACTTCTTGAAGGCAACTCTCATGGTTTCCTCTGGCCAAAACCTAACTGGCAATGTTGATTATCCAAAACAGTAAATAAATATTTTGGAAGCAAGAATCTGGATTATTTTACTGTTTGGTTGCTTTCCTTGAGAATTTTCTCATGACTTTCTTCCAAAAATTCTAGGGGAATTTTTCCTCTATATTCTAGAGGAACATAGACATGACCTTTAAGAAGATGTGCAGGAATTACTAAGGGAGGAGAAATGGTAACTCTGTCCAGAAAAAGTAAAAGTATGAGATAGAAACTCAAAAAAATCCTGTCTTGATTCTGTTTGGTGTAAGAAAACTAGCTTTCAAATTATCACGGCCTACAACATTCCTGGAGTCCTTGAAATGCTTCTTCTCAGAACTGAAATTTCATGGTTCTTTTCCCTCCTCTCCTTCCTAGGAGAAAGTTGCTATGTTTTTGTGAAAACCTACTGTAAAAAGTTAGCATCCACCCCTCTCTTAGAAGAATGAAAAATTTGAGAAACATTTAAAAAGGCAGGTTAAAATATTTCCCCTAATTAAAAATAACAATCTTAAGGGAGACAGAAACTCACAGCTTCCTGCCCCTTCCCCAAGCAAATACTAAAATGGGGCCAGTTTTTAGAAATGTAGATTTGGTAATCCATTACTCCCTGCAGCAAGGTCTGAACAAAGTTAGGGTTAGCCCTCAGCCACAATAGGAATTGCCCAACAAGCCCCTTCACTGCATCAGCCCAAACTTCAACCAAACTTAGCTCAGACAAACTCCTAGGATTTGTACATGGCACTTGGGAGTCTGACAGCAGCCAATAGAATACATATTCTTGCAAAGGAACAGGAAGCTCAAATGCAAAGTATAAAAACCTCTCACTCTCAACTCCATGTGGTCAGCTGCCCAGAACCATGTGCTTGGTGGTTCTGTTCATCATTAAACCATCTTTCCAATCATCCTCTAGCTTCCATTTTATCTCCAGTGCTTTTCTCCCAGCTTAGAACTCAACCGGGTGGATATTTCTTCCAACACTACCACATAGAAAGGTTATTGTAAGGACTGGACTCTCCCCCTTTCAAAATTGAGTATGAACTCTTGAAAATCTTGTATTTCGAAAGGAATCTTTTATTGAAGATGGAAAAAGCAAGTCAACATTCAAAGCAGGGTTTGATATCCCTCAGAGCATGCAGTTCAGTTAAAGGGAATTAGAACCCTTCCCCGTAGTCCGATGTGAATTCCACCAATCCGCAAGTGCAAACATGTTATTTCTCTTCATCTCTGGGAGAGAGGTTCCCAGGAGTTTTCTTTCAGTGTTGGAATCTATATGGCTCCTTCTCCTCTTTCAATCTTTCCAGGTGGTGAGAATTTTCCAGGCATCTGGGGTGCCAGGCAACAGCTATAATTCATGTAAAAGTTTATACAGATTCAATGCAAGACCTAAGATATTTAGGTTACATCGAGTGGAGAAGAATTAACTGTGTCAAAACCACACCCTTTTTCTTCCATTTGAAGAACAGCAGATACACAGATCTGACAGATCTCAGGCAGTTGCAACTGCTCTGTAAGGAAGCATTGCACGAGCAGGTTAATCATCCTTACTCTTCTATGGTAACCACTATGCCATGCTATCATAACACAAATTAATACCACCCATGTTATTATCTGTCATAGAACAGCCTCTGTGTTCCTTCTGGAGAGCCCAACCACCCATTAGCATGTACAAAAATCTTTACTTAGAAACCCTCAAATGAAAGGTGAACCATTTGCTCTTAGAAAAGGAATAGTCCTCAGTGCTCTCAACAAAGGATTTAATTATCAGTTAATGAAAAGCTCAACATTATAGTCATTAGAATAAAATTTGTGATTGATCAGTTTAAGTATTAATTGCTTCCGGTAATTAAACCTCCAATCTGTACAGATGGGGTGGCAAATTGTAGTTCTCAGTTGTTAGGCTATTTCAAGACTTGGGATTCAAGGGCCCACAACTTCATCATCTTGAGTGTGAGCCCTTTGCCTACCCAAGGATTTGGAGAAGATTTTCTGCAGAAAGAGAAGGAATATATTGCAAGACTGACAATTCTTGCATTCAGTTTTGGTCACCATGATGTAAAAAAGATGTAGAGACTCTGAGGGCAGGACAAAGACACAACGGATGGAAATTAATCAAGGAGAGAAGCAACCTAGAACTAAGGAGAAATTCCCTGAAAGTCAGAACAATCAATCAGTGGAACAGTGAGAAGAATTAACCAGTGGAACTCCTTGCCTCCAGAAGTAGTAAATGCTCCAGCACTAGAAGTTTTTAAGAAGAGATTGGACAACCATTTGTCTGAAGTGGTGGAGGGTTTCCTGCCTAGGCAGGGGGTTGGACTAGAAGACCTCCAAGGTCCCTTCCAACTCTGTTATTCTCTTCTCTTCTCTTCTCTTCTCTTCTCTTCTCTTCTCTTCTCTT
>BLBF01000058.1:3408099-3434136 GCA_015471245.1 Laticauda colubrina
TCTCTTCTCTTCTCTTCTCTTCTCTTCTCTTCTCTTCTCTTCTCTTCCCTTCCCTTCCCTTCCCTTCTCTTCTCTTCTCATGAGTGGATTTTCTCTCATAAAGTGGCATGTTTTCCCCACAAACATGCCCCATTTTATATTCATGAAATTTGTCATCTTCTCTTTGTTCGACGAGATTCAATCATTCATCGTTATGGTTTAGACTTAGTTGCTGAAGCAATTGAGAGAGCAATTTAGTGTGCAAACCTTGCAAAACAAACAAACACATAAATATATTGTTGCTGGCACATTTATTTATTTATTTTGCTATTGACACTTGCCTTTTTGGACAATGGTACAATATATTTAATAAGAAGGGAAGCAAAGATTTGTAGCATTTAACTGAATTCTTTTTTTCCCCTTTCTCCCTCATGCCCAAGCAAGTTTTCATCAAATGAAGTAGGTTTAGTCATTAAATATTAGCATTTCAGTTTTCTTTTTTTCTTTTTTTTGAGAGCTACATTTTTGTGACTTGTGACTTGTTCAGAGGTGATTTGAAAGTCAGAGACAAAATAATTACTAACTTCTCAGAAAGTTATAATCGAGACATTAGCCATTAGCCTTATTCATATGAAATAGGTCTTCAAATTGTTTTCTCTGATAATATAAACTTGGAATGTGGCCAACCCAAAAGTGAATTTAATGCATTTGCATTAATAACATTTGTAGATTACAAATGGGGCAGGGGAGAGCAGGCACCGTACAGGTTGTGTGAGTCATCTCCAAAAGTTATATGAGCCAATTAGCAATTTTTATTTAAGGAAAACAAACTGAAAGGTAACAGAAAACTATGACGCTTGAATTTATTTTCCCTTCTCTGCTGAACTTCAAACAAGCTTATCTGCTCTTCAGTTCAGGAGCTCATAAAAAAGGGAATATTTTGAATGACCCTAATGTTGACAGGCCTAGCATTTGGCTGCAAAATTGGGGCTGCCTGAATACCCAATTCAATTCCCACTTTATTTAAATGGAAATTAGGTTGTATCCCCCCTGATCTGCTCAGGGATATTGATAAAACAGACCATCTTGGTCCAAAGACTTTGTCTTTTTGTCAAGAACCAGGAGTGAAAAAAACAGTGAGGAGGACATTCCAACTATGTCAAGAAAGATTCCTTAAAAAGTCCAGGTCCTTTTGAAGATCAGGGGATTATGGGTATGATCTTGATACCAGGATTTGGTTTGGAACAAGAAATCCTAGCCATACTTTGAAATCTGCTGCCTTATAAGGTAGCAATGACCAGTTTCAAGAGGGGAGAATGTCTCTTGGTCAGAGTCGAACTGTTAGATTCATCTCCTCGGAGGTTGTTTTCCTGCAGGGGTCTTATTTCCAAGCTAGGTACCATCATCAGGGCAAGAGGGAGTAAAGTTTGCTGGCTATTCATAACAGGTGATTTGCCCTACCAGTCTTGCTTGTTTTTTTTTCTTGATAATAGTTTTGTGTCTTTGTTTTTGCTTCCTTTCTATTGGAGTGTAGGCTTTAAAGAGATGAATTCAGGGCCTGTTCAGGCACAAGGGGCCTTTGCTGAGTTCAAAAGCACTGAAGTGTTTGTTGTTGCTACCTGTATGGTGCTAAATAAAGGTCAATTCATGAAGCACTGGACTTGAGTCTCTTGTGGAAATGCAAGGATTCTCAATGGATGATATACTTAACCCTACTTTCTAGCTCATCCTGATCTTTACCCTTGACTTTGGGTTGAAGATTTTAAATGGTATGTAAATGTGATTGATATCTATGTGTTTATTGACAGCTGATCTGTCTAAATGTCCAATTTCAGAAATTGTGTATCATTTTTGACTTGGCTTAGTCTACAACTTCAACCATTTCCCCATTCGCATTATGAATGAATTTGTCTATGAACTGAGAGATGAAAGAATTCTCAGCAGGAGAAGATGGGCAAGTATCCATTGAAAGAGAATGATTAAAATGGTTGGAAAGAACCAAGCAAACACAAAATCACATTTGGTGGAACAACACATCCAAGATGGTTCAGCTTTTGAAGAATGAGTCAAGAAGACAGTTAAACTAATCAGATTTAATATTTCCTGTAGACAACATGCCTGAAGACCTTACAAATACCAAATCTATCTTTTATGAGCAGAATTCTCTGAATGCCAATAAATATTTTAGTAGTCAAAAGGTCAGCCCCCTTTTTTTTCTTCCAAACATGAATGTCTCTTGAGCTCTCAGGGAAGCTAGAGATGTTAATTCAAACTGCTGGCTGATATAATGATGCATTTGAATAATTCCTTTTTGTGTGTTAGAAATCTAAACATTAATACACCAATATGTATCTGAGAAATTAATGAGGCTTCCTTTAGAATGCATTTGCAAAAAAAAAAAAATGCTTAGGGATGATTTAACTCGCAAAATATGTTTTTTGATACTGGACTTTCAAAATGTAGGGGTGGAGTAGGTAGACTTGCAGTGTTTTAAAAAGGCTGCAATAAGAACTTTTGAAAAACTTTAAATTTAAAGCCCAAATTCAATTAAACTTCGGTTATAATTATTTGTATTTTTGGTGCTCTATGAGCTCCATTGTTTGCTTGCTGACCTTTCATTGCCCAGCTAGGTAACATCATCAGTATAATTGAGTGATTCTGTAGAATTCAACTTTTCTACTTCCTAGGGTAAAATTAAAATGGAGTGAGATTAATCTAGTTCTATCCTTTGGCCAGAGAGAGAAAGAAGAAATGCAGAGATTCTGAAATTGTAAATGTGTTCTGTTGGAACAAAAAGCCATATATACATCAAGGAAAGAAATATTTGCTACTGGCAAGTATATTCACTTTCAAATCCTGTTGATCCAGGAATGGAGCAGAAATTGGTTCATGGTATAATTCAGCCTTTCCAATGCTAGATGTTTAAAACTCAGAGAAGCCGTACCAGTTTTAGGAGAAGGAAAATGCAGATTCATTCCAGTAAAATCCCAGATCTTGCCATTTTGTTCTCAAAACTGGATATAGCAGTGATGGGATTCACATTTTTTTACTACCAGTTCTGTGGGTGTGGTTTGGTGGGTGTGGCTTGATGGGTGTGGAAGGGGAAGGTTACTGCAAAATCTCCATTCCCTTTCCCACCCCACTATCCTGCTTTCCAGCTCCATTCTCCTGTGCAGGGCATCCAAAGAAGATCCAGCCAATCAGGTGGGACTCAATGGGAGGCGGAGAATAAATGGGGGCAGGGCCAGTCAGAGGTGGTATTTGATGGTTCTCTGCACTACTCAAAATTTCTGGTACCGGTGCTCCAGAACTGTTCAGAACCTGCTGAATACCACCTCTGGGATATAGCCTTCAGCTGCAGGAAGTCTGGAAAGATATAGGGAACCTGGACCTAACCATAAAAGCAGCTCAATAGATCTTTCTCATTCTGAAGGTGAGCTTCTCTTGAGTAGATGTATTCAAGCAAAGACTGGGGAGTCATCTGTCAAGAAAGATTTGACTTGGGTCCTTCAATTCTAATTAAAGTAGTGTTAGGCATGAAAGATCAAGTCTATGAGCCAAGGCCTTGTTAAGCTGATTTACTGTTACTCATGCCTGTTGCACAGGAATCTTTTCAACTTAAATGTTGGCACCTACTAGGAGCTAGGTAAGGGTCAATGGAAATCAAAGGTGGTTGGACTTAGTCAGTGGTAGGATTCAATTTTTTTTACTCCCGGTTCTGTGGGTGTGGCTTGGTGGGCGTAGCTGGGGAAGGATACTGTAAAATCTCCAGTCAGAGGTGGGATTTGCTGGTTCTCTGAATTACTCAAAATTTCTGCTACCGGTTCTCCAGAACTGGTCCGAACCTGCTGAATACCACCTCTGGATTTAGTCCACTTGTGACTACATAGAGATTCTAGGCTGATGCCTCTTTTCACTCCACCTCCAGCCTCTGACACTCTTTCCCTTACAGGTAAGTGCTTGAAAGCCTTTATGGAAACTTCCAGCACTGTGATTCTATAAACTTGGGTGTGTGTGTTTTCAGATAACAACATAATCAGTCACTTTCCACTTTCTCTGATCCCACTGTTATATTTTACACTAGAAACAGTAACACGCAGACACACAAACAGCCCCTCCTCCAACATTTGTGAGTGTGTGTTCTTTATAATGAGTTTCCTTCCCCCTAAACATTCAGCTAGGCTCTTATTAAATGTTTACGAGCAGCTTGTAATGAAAACATGGTGGCCTTCATCACTTTCTACTCAAGATACCTTGGTTCCTTTTTCTCCCTGTAGCTGTTTATGTCACATCAAAATATTCTTAGGTTTCTTCATTATTAAAGGCATCTTTATTTATCCCCATTGACTAAATCCCATCCTTCTGGCACTGATGATTTATCAGACCTGGAAAAGACTGAAACTTTTCTTTGACTTGTTCATCCTCATTATTTTCTGATAGTCATCTCTCAAATCTCATGCCTTCCCTCACCTCTGCTTTAAAGTTGACATCAATCTCCACAACATTTTGCTGGTAGCATAGATTTGCCATTCATCTTTGGGTTGTGTGGTTTGTTAAATACCTCTGGGAACGGTTTGGTGCACAGTTGCAATTGTTGTGATGTGTAAAACGCTTGTTTGAACTTCCACCTCTACTTAAAGAGCAGAAGGCTTATTGATTGTGGCAGAAGACACTTGGGACTTTCTCACAGGACACAGTGAAACCAATATTAAGTTATGCGGCATCTCAAGAAAATGTCTACCTTTTGTGTTGCTAACAGGAGTGATGTCAGTCTTCTCCTAAGGTGACCTCAGGATCTTCTACACAGAAAACAAGTGGAATCTTGTTGAGATAAGGACATTTGTTGTTCATCAGGCTTGAAAGAATTTGCCTTGTATGATTCTGATCATTGTCAGTTTGCAAAACAGGTTCAGAATTGGAAAGTTGCAAGCTTCTGGGAACTGACTCTTACAGTTTTTGCTTGCAAAACACATATTCACCCTGTCAGCCTTGGAAGCCACTTTCTACTGAGAAGCTTCGAGGCTGCAACATTTTAGTGCCTAGGAATTTGGGAGGGAAGATTTCATAGACAGGTGAAAGATTAGACTCAACAACATTCTTTCTCCGAGAGTCAAGGACATGTTACCCTGCACCTGGAAAGGAGTGTCTGAAAGGATGTCTCCAGTTGGGATGATGGTTGATTGGGCCATGTGATGGACTGGTGGGTGCGGGAGATGGATTTTTTAATTCAGTTGGGAATGGAAAACCTGAAACTTTCAGATTCAGGTTTTCGTAGATGTGCC
This sequence comes from Laticauda colubrina, assembly GCA_015471245.1. NCBI lineage: Eukaryota > Metazoa > Chordata > Lepidosauria > Squamata > Elapidae > Laticauda > Laticauda colubrina. Next base: position 3,413,361 of record BLBF01000058.1, read on the forward strand.
AGTATGACTTCTGTAATAAATTCTTACTTGGATGAACTTTGTTTCTCAGTGCTGAATGAAAATGGGGAGTTTCACTGGAACACTGACACATTCATTGTGCTACTGATGTTTAAATGGCCACATGAACCTTTTCTGTATCTTAAATAAAAACAAGCAGCTGTGCACAGCAGCTTTCCTCAACCTGTTCACCTCCAATTGTGTGGCTCTCAGCTTGCAGAGTTCTCAAACTGTTTGGTTGTATTGGTTGAATATTCCTAATGCTGGAAACCAAACAAAACATCTTGAAGTTTCATAAATACACTCACCTTTTCCTTCCTGCATCAACCTTACGAGAATTCTGCTAACATACCTACATGGAAATATCTGCTGTAGATTTCACTCCTAAGGCTAAGAAAGAGGCCAACTTGGAAACTTGGAGGTCATATCTTCATCTGACTTGTGCAATGTAATGGAGAACAAAGGCATTTGTTGCAGAAAATTAAATAAGAGAGAAAGATGATGATAAACCAGCAAAGTGTTTTAGGCCAGTGTAATTCCTGACTGGGTCATTAAAAAGCTTTTAAGACAGCACATCTTTAACCAAGACTAACCAGGTAGAAAAGGGCTTGACAGTTGCTTTGGGATCTTACATGTTGGGCAATCAATTGCTAGGCTCTGTCATCGTAGGAAAAAAAAAACACAAAAAACCCCCCAGAGCAATAGCACTGTGTGTATGGACACTGTAAGGGAAATTTCACTGTGTGTTTGGATACTGTAAGGGAAGGAGACTTTCCCAAATTTTTCTTTGTTAGGTTTCTCCTTCTTATGAGCAACATTGGAGAACATCCTGAATGACAGATTCGGAGGATAAGCTCAAGAACCAAGAGAAGTTGATGGGACACTGGATTTTGTCTCAACAAAAGCCCACTTGGCAAAACATCCCCAGAAAAGAAACACTGTGAAATATCAGGTCTTCAACAATGGTCAATTAGTTGGTCAATGATATAATTGGTCAATGATATAATTGGAGGAGATAGCCAGAAATTTGGATCTGTTTTCCATTGATAGGAGAAGAATTGTAAGACTGGATGTGTTTTAACACAGCTATTGTATTCCATTTGCAGACCCTCAAAATAAGTGGAAATTGCTGGATTTAAGCACTGTCACCTGAAGACGGACCCCAGAGATGAGAATGTTTCTGGGCTACCTACTCATACTTTTCTTTAATGACCTGGGGTATGGCACAAAGGCAACACAGTCAGATAATCAGTAGATGTCCCTTTATTAACTCCAACTTTGCCCCCAATGTCCTGGTTACCTTCTGGCTGGAGAAAAACTCTCCCAGGACTCTTTGGCTGCAGAGAGTCAAGTCCAAAACATGGTCAACAAAAACTGTAACTATAAGTCCAATCAAGGCAAAATGAGGTAATTAGTCCAGCAGGGCAGGAGCAAGAATTCCAGATATGAAGGCAAGGCAATAGCTTAACACAGTTGGAAAGACACCAGGAACACAGATAAGCAAAGTCAACACAACATAACCTCATGTTTGTACCCAGCAGACACTGCACTCAGCATGCAGCTCTTTTAAATTCTCTTCCCAGCTGCAGCTAATGAAGGGAATCAGGGCCCTTTCCTCCCCCATAAGCCATGCAACCTACGTTACTCTTTTCTCCGTTCTTCCCTGCATGCTCTAGGATGAAGAGAGGGCGGTCCTGGGTCTTCCTCTGAACTGCCTCTCCCTTGTTCTATCTCTCCCCTGCTCTTCCGAGCCGGACTTTGCCCTTCCCCAGTTTCCTCTATAGCCAACAGAACCACACTCCCACTCCCTGTCTGTTGGTCATCTTCCTCCTAGGATTCAGACAGTGGCATGACACTTTTCATTTGGGGTCACAGCCCGCCCATTCATACACTGAATAATGGATACCATTGTCAAACCATTTCTATAATCAAAATATAGTGTTCAGTTGAGATCTGATCTTCTACATTTCAGTTCTTTTGAGAAAATGTTGCTCCATTATGAACTTTGGATTTTTGTTTTGTTTTGTTTCCCCTGGATCAGCAATGTTATGATGGTTTAGATTGGCAGGTCAACTTCCCAAGAGCAAGCTCACCAATTAAATCCCATTGTCCCAAAGGGTACCATTTCACTGTGTTTCTTTTCCAGGGATGTATGCAGAAAAAGTATTTTTATGTGCACTTAAGGAGAAACAGGGAGAAAGTTTAACCTCTCCAAAGACAGGGAGATAAAAAGAGCTTTACAGATGAAAGTGTCATCCCTCCAAAAAATCTATTTTCCTTAAAAGGTAGATCAAAAAAAAAGAAAAAAGCAAAACTCCAGTGGAGGAAAAACCCAACTGAGCCAGTAGGAGAATGTAAGAAAAATAATTTGTAAGAAACTAAATAATGTGTCAAAACCCATGCTTCAGATGAGTAATTTCCTATCAAATGAATAGCGAGATGCATGAAAACACCTAGGAATGGAACACTAGATAGAGATATTGAAGGTCTGCGAGGGTTTTGTGTGTGTGTGTATATGTGTGTGTGTTCTTTCTTATTTTTTTTGCTCTTCTGTGTTTTACACTGTCCTCATTTTTTCTGTCCAACAATTTCAGACACCAGGGATGGCTGCCCTGTCACCCCTGTTGAGGCAGGTCATCGCTGGAAGGTGGATGATTCATTAGGATGGAGATTGCATGAGACCTGCAAAGACCAATTCCTTGCTGTCTTCCAGCATGTAAGTTTACTTTTCTTTTTCCAATGATACAGACGTGGGTAATACATTTACAATACCTAAATTGGAATCCCTGCTTCTAATAAAACTACAGCTGTCTTCTCTCCTGGCTTCCTACCATCCACGGCTGTTATTCCCCAATCCATTTGCATCATATATATTTCTTTTCCTCTTCTCCAGTGGTGGGATTCACATTTTTTTACAACTGGTTCTGTCGCCTTGGTGGACATAGTGTGGCATGGTGGGTGTGATGGGGCTTGGTGAGTATGGCAGGGGAAGGATATTGCAAAATCCCCCTTCCCTCCTCACCCAACGAACCTGCTTTCCAGCTCCAGTGCAGGGCAACCAAAGGACACCCAGCAGATCAGCTGGGACTCAATGGGAGGCGGAGAATAGATGGTGGTGGGGGCAGTCAGAGGTGGGATTTGCCAGTTCTCTGAACTGCTCAAAATTTCCGCTACTGGTTCTCCAGAACTGATCAGAACCTGCTGAATACCTCCTCTGATCTTCTCTTTTTCTAAAATAATAGTTCTAAACCAGTTCTCCTGACTTACACTGGACCACAATTTTTATCATCTCCCAAAGTTGTTCTTCTGCTTACAAATGATGATCATTGTAATCCAAGATACTTCTAGAAAATCATTTTTATTTTTTTTTTGGTGGGAAGGACCTCTTGTCTAAGAAGAACCATTTGATCTTCCATATCAGTTTTCCAGCATTTTTCAAAGGGCGCATTTCCCCCCCAAGCATTTCTTCATGTTCCTCTAAATTTGTATTAGCTTTGTAATGGATCATAAAAATACAGAAGATGCCCAAGAGAGCTAGCATAATCTATTTGTCCATTGTTGTTTGGTTACATTGAAATTTTCTTTGGAAGGTGGGAGGGGAAGAGTGCCTGATTTTTCACAAAAGAAAGTCCTAGATGTGCAAATAAAGATTAATTATTCATGGCTTCCTGGAGTAGATCTCCAAAATGAAATCAGTAATGCTACTGAACCATTTCAAGCTCCCTCCAAGTCTCCATGGGAAAGAGCTCATTAATTCCTTCTTGAGGGAGAGCAGCATTTGAGCCAAGCATTTGATGGAAAACCCCAGAGAAACTGTGAAGAAAAACCAGAAAATAGTTTCTATCAAGTTTTAGCTTTTTCCCCCCTCAGGTTTTCTCTTTGTTCACAGAATAAAGTAGACCTCGAGTAGTTCTTAGATCTAAGGGCTTCAAAGAGCCAATCCTGCTGTTGGACAAAGTGTCATATTTGCCTTAGGCAGATCTGGGACATCACAAAGCATCTCCATGATAATCATCTCTACATAGTTCCCGCTTTTAAATGGTTTAATTTAATAAAATTCTTTTTTGTTTGTTTTTTACACATCTCTTCATGTGAGCCACGTGATTCCAGGTTACAACATTTGTACACAATTATACTTACGTTTTCAACTTTCTTATTTAACATCACATCAAATTATTATCCACTCCACTAATCTTCAAATAAATTTCCATTTCATATTTTAATTCATTAACTAAATATCAAAATCATTTCCTCATATATATTTTCAATTCTTTGTCCCCTATTATTTCCATTTTCAGCTTACCACCTATTTTATTTTACCTTCTACATTATTATCTTCATTATTGAACTCATGACCAATGTATAATAAACACTAAAAAAAAGTAAAATTAGAGTAAAATTCATGTATTTAGGATCCACATGGCATATCCTTCAATCTACAATATATCTTATATTTATTCCAACACTATTCATATAACCATTTCATGTTTTTTCTTTATTTTCACAAAAACAAATTTTACCCCTGTAATTTAAATAAAATTTCATTCCCCTAATTTTAATTATAATATAATAATCTCATTATAAAATTTCAGTATGGTCTCTATTTTTAGTCAATTATATTTTCTATTTCATTTAGGAGATTTATAAAAAAGAACAAATTAATAATAATAAGACCCTCTTAATATCTCTTGATTCATCTTCACTTTTCTCGTGTATAGTTATATAATTCTCTTAGGGTAATTCCCAATAAATCTTAAATTTCAAATCTCCCCATTTTAAACCTTAAACCTTTTAAATGGTGTAAGTCATTGGTTTTTTTTTTGCTTCCAGATAAGAGAAGGAACTTGTAGGTTGAAGAAACTTAGCTGAGTCTGGCCTAATAGAGCAAGGAGGAACCTCACATTTTTTGATAGAAGAGAGTATTTATTTGTAGCTCAGGGTTAAAGTGTGGGGTCTTTGGTACTCTTTGAACTTGGTGGTTGCCTGTAGATATTTCATGACCAAACTGGGTAATCTCTTCAATCTACCAATGATGTTACCAGTTTGGTCATGAAACATCTGCAAGAAAGCCACCAAGCTCAGAGACCATCAAAGACTCCACCTCAAGTTTTTGTTATTGTCCAGTGTCTGACATTGACTCTTTTCTCATCTAATATGGAACTGAGAATCATGGCAAACTTCTCTCAGCTTTCCACCAACCTTCTTAATTATTTTCCCTACATGGCCCTCAAACTTTGCTTAATCAATGAAAAATGTCCAACCTCACCTCTCAGCGAGGTTGCCGCCTCACCAGATGGTCTCTGTTGTAATGTGCCATCTTTTCCTTCTGTATTCCTCTCCCCCTTCTGTTGTGATGAATTTTTACAAGGAAATAAAATGAACTTTTTTCCCCCTCTTAAAATACATACCTACCGAGGACTTTTGATTTACATCCTCTACAAGGCAACCCAAGCTGACTTCTCTTATTTAAAATTAATCAGCAATCCATTTGCATGTTCACCATCTTAACTGGAAACCCTGCTTCTCAAAAGTGACTTTATAAAGATCAAAACAAACTAAATCAAAAAGAAATAAAATTTATCCCAGAGATGTTCCGACAGGTGGCGAGGGAAATTTATACTATGCTAGGATAATATCCCAGGATCCTAAGGGAGACATTTTATGTTTTGCTATGTCTATAGGATTCCAGCCCAAGGAACTTGGACAGCTTGATCTAAACACTGGGTTAGAACATGGATAGGCAGATGGAAGAAGAAAGACAAATAGCCTACATAATCTCTGAAAGATTCCCATTGAGGCTATTCCAAAAAACAGAGCTTGAAATACAATCACAGAGATTATCATTTCAGCATAAAAATGCCATGCTGCGCACATTATGACTCACAGCCTTTCCTGTCCCTGTTCCGTGCCACATAATAAATTCAGAATTCCCAGAGAATGATACTCAATGTGTAATACCAGAAAGAAATGTTTGTTTATTTTTAGGTATTACCCACACAGCTTTATGTGCAAAAATGCATTGATTGGAAGTGAGCAATTTTTTCTCAAATGAGGTTTAGCAATATTTTATTTTGAAATCGGCTGCAAATTATCTATAATGCACAATTTGACCCCATACTGCATTCTTTCAACTGAGAGAAAGGAACATCATCCTAGTTGTAGATTCACTGGTATGAACTCTCTTAAGTGGCAATTAATTGAAAAAGCAAACATCAATAACGGAGATCTTTCCTCCCTCCCTCTCTCCCTCCCATCCTCCTTCCTTCCTTCCTTCCAAAATTCATCTTCTGAATTTTGTTCTGAAGCAAAATTCTGAACATACCTGTTGGATAACTTCTCAAACTATGAGGAGCCCTCAATGGTCTCCAGACTTCATTGTTTTCTTGTAGTTGTTTCATGATCCAAACTAGGCAACATCATCAGTTCCACTGACTAGCATTGATGATAGTTTAAATCATGAAACATCTGCAAGAAAGCAACCAAGCTCAGAGAGCACCAAGGACTTCTCATTTCAACTCCAAGTTACCAATATTCTCCTTTATATAGTTCTTAAACTATATTGCATTTCCAGGTGTATGAATTTCATCCACACCATTATTTAACTCACCTGTGGAATATTTTCTCCATCCAGAATTCTGATCCCAATTAGAAATGTAACAATAGTTCTACAACACTCATTGAGAGCTCTAGTTTTACTTTGGCCACTGTCTATCAACCTTTCTCGTGTTCAGCCACTTCTCTTAATCTCTTCTGGAAAGGCATCCCTTTTATTTACAAAGACGAAACATCAGTAGAAGGACGTTTCGAAAACATGTGAAATCAAAGCCTGCATTCTATTCTAGATTAGTCAGAATTAAGTCTGGGCATTTTAGGAAGTATTTAGATCAGCAAGTGTGGGTCCAGGAAGCACATCAGGGTTTATGCTTCGTAAGAGGGGAAATATGAAAAAATGAAGGTACCTTATCTAATTCAACATCCAGTGACCATATGAAGGTATCCCTATTGTTTTCTTGGAAATATTTCTTCTTCCCACTAGTTTTTCTCCTTGCCAATCTAGCCCCATAGAAGGACAAGTGGGTTTCTAATGTTTAGTGCACAATATATTTGTACTCAGTCAACACACTGTTTTAAATGGAAGATGGATTTGTTGTGAAATTTAAATAAAAAATTATGCAAAAAAAAAAAAAAAAGAATTACAATTGGGTGGAATATATACTCGTGTTTTTTTTTCCCTGTAGGTGCAATCCTTTTTATAAAACCTAACGCTTCTGCATTTTGCTCCTTTTTTGTTGACTGCAACGTTTCAAGATTTTATTAACAGAACACAAAACAAGGAACTGGATATAATGGGGTTGATTTTCAGCAATCTTGGCCTTTGTTTATTTTGGGTTATTTTTGTATGTTTGGAAATTAATGAGAAATTTAAGTTTGTGCAGCACAATAGATGCTTTCCCCCATTTTGTTTCTTTATTTTTCCCTGGTTTTGTGTACATTTTTTTTTAAAATGCCACCTAACCTAATTTAAATGTGTCTTGTCTGGAAACCAGGACGTGGAAGGAAAGCTATAGTTGTCCTTCAGATGAGGATCAAAAATAAGGGAAATGAAAGATATTTTGGTCCAAAAACAGGTAGCATTCTTCTCCAATCTTACATCTACGCCCTATCTAAAAATGGAAGGACTACCAATTGCATTAGGGAGACAATCTTGTGTGGCTTTGAAGCCAACGTTTTGCATTTTAGAGACACCAGGTGGAATTTGAAAGCCTTCCACCCTTGAAGTCACAGCTTTGATATAGCTGTATATTGCACACATGTTTTCATTATGCAGAAAATGCTTTTTGCAGGAGGAACATTACAATATCAGAGTCCTACGGAGTGATTTCTCTTCAGGGTTCAACTCGATCAATTCTGCTTTCTCCAAAAGTACTGTGCAAAACACCATCCCTGACGTGAATTCCATGGAGAGTACAAGAACAATAGAAGCTGCCAGGAGAACCTTGAAGAACATTTTTGAAAAGCAACCAGAGCTGAAAGGGGAAAAAAATTATAAAACATGCGTTTTGACTATGAGATTCAAACTCTTTTAAATCTGGACTGGATTTATAAGTGAGGCACGATTTATGTTATGATCTCCTGATCTATAATCTGCCCTTTTAATGAAACCTCTGGTTCTTGCAACCGCTTCTGCATTCTTTGTTAGACAAGATATATACAGTTCCAGTGGTGGGATTCAAATTTTTTTACTAGCATTTCTGGGAGCTTGGCTTGGAGGGTGTGGCTTGGTGGGTGTGGCACAGGAAGGATACTGTAAAATCTCCATTCCTTCCCCACCCCACGAACCTGCTTTCCAGCTCCATTCTCCTGTGCAGGACAACCAAAGGAGACCCAGCTGATCAGCTGGGACTTGGGAGGCAAAGAATAGATGGGGTTGGCAGGGCCAGTCAGAGGTTGTCTTGACCGATTCTCCAAACTGCTCAGAATTCCCGCTACTGGCTCTCCAGAACTGGTCAGAACCTGCTGAATATCACCTCTGCACAGTTCCCTCAATCCTTCATTATGTGGTTTAGCCTCCAGACACCCTACTCAACTTTTGCTGCTCTTCTTTGCACTCTTCCTAGGGTCTCAACATATATATTTTTTGTTGTATTGTGGTGACCAGAACTAGATGCAGTATTTCAAGTGTGGCCTCACCAGTGCAGTATAAAATGGCACTATAGTCTCATGTATTCTTGAAACTACAGTATCCCTTTGTTAATGCTAGTAAGTTCTGTTCTGTTCTGTTAACAAGACATTTATTAATGTCTTGAAAGCTAAGCAATGGAAGGGCCAAGGGGAACAAGGGGCCAAGGGGCTGGGTTTTAGAGTATCCATTGACCTGACCCTGCCGGTATCTTCTTAACCCAACTCTAAGAGGCTCCTTATAACAAGAGGAAAAGCCACAATATTTGACCTCCATAAATGCTTCTAAGTAAGCAAAATAAACAATCGAGATCAGTTGCATTTTTGGCTACTTGTCAAGTGAATGTTGATCTAAATAGAGATTTAGAGATTGGGTTTCTTTTCTAAAATTGAGATTAATTGACTCTTTTACTCCAAGGAACTTCAAACACAGTCAGGCTGCCATCCTCGCCATTTCGTATTACATATCAGAGAAACTGCAACGTTGAGCAAGAAGTATCTCGTGAGAAAGAATAACACCGAGAGGATGGATTTCGGAAGGTGAATAAGGCAATCATCACATTTAGCTAGCATGGAAAAACATTTCCCTCCTTCGTTGAAAAGGATAGTTGCCTTCTGCCTGGCACCATTAATCATCTATAGGTATTCCCCAGATGAACTGGAAATGTGTAGCTAGAATTATTTTAAAAGTGCAGAAGCCAGCTTGGAAGGAGACGGAGAGGCAGAGCTTGGAAGCAGAGTCAAGAGAGGAACCAGCCTGGAGTTCCCACAAATGGCCTCAGTCCAGCCCTTTTTGAATTCCGTTGACTCTTAGCTAGCACCAATTTAGCATAGACTATGAGTTAGATTTTTGTGTGCAGGGCATGAATAATAAATCAGCTTATCTGGAACTTTCTTTCTTTCTATCTTTCTTTTTCTTTCTTCTTCTTTTCTTCCTTCTTTCTTTCTTCCTTTCTCCTTCCTTCCTTCATTTTTCTTTCTCATTCCTTTCTTCTTCTTCCTTCCTTTCTTTTCTTTCTTTCTCCTTCCTTCCTTCTTTCTCCTTCCTTCCTTCTTTCTTTCTTTCTTTCTTTCTTTCTTCCTTCCTTTCTCTTTTTTTCTTCTCTCTCTTTCTCTCTTTATTTTGTCTTTATCTTTCTTTCTTATTCTATTTCTAAACTGCCCATCTCCCTCAGACCAACTTAACATGTAGTCCTGATTCTTCATGCCTAACAGCTTTGAATGTCAGTCATAACCACAACCCAGTCATATGTCAGACCTGCCACAACTTAAACCTCTAGGTGGAAACTAGCCTTGGGCCCATTTCTTGCAAAAGGTATAGTTTTGTTAAAGGTGTTTGCAGTAATGCAAAGCCAGAACTGTACACCAAAATCCCTAAAGTTCTACTCTCCCTGCAACTGCCCATTGTTGCCCACTCCACTGTCAGCCAATCAAGTCCATGCAAGATGTTTTTATAATGGTCCATCTCAGCACAGGTTGGTATGCAGCTCCCTCTTCTCCCAGTTGGATGACATTGGAGCAGCACCTTGAGGTGGCACAGTTTCTACTTTCCTTTCCCCCAAACAATCCATGCCAATATATCACGACGTAGTAGTGAAGCATAGCAAGCATCAGGTAGCAGCTGACATTATAACTAGGTTAAACCATTTTTTTTTTAACAATGGACCCCATCAACTGTCGTCATCTTGGATTGGTTTCAATTCCATTTGAATTCCTCTTATGGTATTCTGCCAAGTTACGTTAAATCAGTGCACTGAGAACGTTATTTAGTTAGGTCATGAAACATCTGCAAGAAAACCACCAAGCTCAGAGAGCACCAAGGACTCCACTGTTCAAGCCTGAATTACCATTATTCTTTTCTGACAATACTGATGTCTTTCCAGCTATCCCCCTGTTATTACACTCCTACACCAATGCCCATTATTACTAGGACAATTATATCTCCTGGGTTTTTTTTTTTTTTCCCCCCCCCCCCCCCCCGGCATTCCCTTCCAAAACGAGGAACTCCTGAAATATTAAGGCAGGATCCACACCAAACCTAGCTACTCCCTGAGGGTACTGGGCCTCACTGGTCCCCAAAATGCTCCTGTTCTCATCAGGCTGAAAGATTTATCAATTGTCATTATTCATTACTGGATAATCAAAGTCTTTTTGTTTCAAAAACACCTCCACAGAAGGTTCTTCTGTTTTTTTCAGATAAGGGAAAAATAATGAGATACAAGTAGAGAAGAAATGGGAAGGGGTTTCAGAAGATTTTTTTTTTCCCCTCGACATTTGGCAACATCATTAGAGAGGCTGAATGACAAGGATTTCCCCTCGCAGTAAGAGGAATTGCTATCAAATGCTCCCTTTTCTTTGAAACTGACTTCCAAAGGACCAGTTTGGTAGAAAACAGCAGACGAGGAAGGAGAACAGGAAGGAGAAGAGGAAGAAGGAAGAGGAAGGGAAGGAGAAGGAAGGAGGGAGGAGGGAGAGTGTGGGAAGGAAGAAGGAAGGAAGGAAGAATGAAGGAGGGAGGGAGGATGGCAAGGAAGGAAAGAAGGAGGGAGAGAGGGAGAGAGGAGAGAGGGAGTAAAGGAATGAGAGAGGGAGGGTGGGAAAGAGGAGGAAAGGAGAGAGGGAGGGAAGGAGGGAGGGAGGGAAGAAAGGAAGGAAGGAAAGGAATGAGAGAGGGAGGGTGGGAAGGAGGAGGAAAGGAGAGAGAGAGGGAAGGAGGGAGGGGGAGGGAGGGAAGAAAGGAAGGAGGAAGAGAGGAAAGAAGGAAGGAATAGCAATTGCACTTATATAACACTTCACAGTGCTTTTACAGCCCTCTCTAAGCAGTTTACAGAGTCAGCATATTGCCCCCAACAATTTTGGGTCCTCATTTTACCGACCTCAGAAGGATGGAAGGCTGAGTCAGCCTTGTGCCTGATGACATTTGAGCTGCCAAATTGCAGACAACCAGCAGTCAGCAGAAGAAGCCTGCAGTACTTCACTCTAACCACTGTCCCACCATGGCTCATAAAGAAGCAACTTAGATCAGCTCATTGGATCATTGTTCTGGTTTCTTGGACCTGACACATCTCTTTACTTCATCTTGAAGCCTCCCAGTCTACCCACATTTCCCACTCCAAAAGAGCCTAGTGGGAAGAGTTGTTCTCAATGACGTGTTCTCTCAGTTGAATAGAAATACAGAAATTTGGAGGTGCTGCTGTTCCAAAAATAGGCCATTAATTGCTTGGCTACCTTGCAATACATAAATGCAAGAACACCAAATTTCATCTCGGAGATTTCACAAACTTTCTCTTCTTTTGTGAAAGTCATTTTGAAAGCAGGATACTTTCCTCAGACTGAATGAGAATAGTTGCTAGCTTGCCTAGGTTGCACCTATAGAATAAAAAAAAACACCGTTCATCATTTAGGGGAGCCAAAGAATTTCAAGTTTCTGTGAGCTATCACCATTTTGCCGTTGATTAGACTATTGTTATGTGCTTTTCTTGATTCAGCCTCGGAATAAAACTGGGAAGATAGTATTCAGCAATCTCTGAAAAAAAGGAGAGAATGCGGTTAGCGTTCCTATCTGCAACATATTTCTAAAAATAGGTAAAATAAACTTCACACAGCAAATGCAACCCTGAAGGTAATTGTGGCTTGATCTCAAGTGTTTTGCAATGTGCATCGCGAGGAAAAGCTGTCACAGAAAGGCTCTGGATAATGCTCCAAATCACCTCAAATTATAACAATTAGAAAGAATAACCCAAGCTGTTAACTGAACAGAAATCACTTATAACCTCAACAAGGCCCTGGGATTAATTACGACTTTTGAATCCTTCTCGTTAATACAAATCATGCAGCCCTCAATCTTTGCCTCTTTCATGAAACATAAATGTGGTCTTATTATTGAAAGTGAAATGGTGGACAACTTGCCATGGCCAGTATTTAATACATCATGGTCAGTATTTAAATTACATAAAAATTCCTTTAAGTTTTGTCATTCACATTTCATTCTGTCCCTCCTTTTGTATCCATTCTTTAATTATTCTATTTTACCATTTCTTTGATATCAGTGTAACTCTTGTACTGCATTGAGTTTTCCCTTGCAACTGGCCATAGTGAGTTGTTGTGTGCCGAGTTGACCATGGAAAGTTGGCCACAGTGAGTTGGCTGCAGAGTTGGCCATGGCAAGCTGGCCATGAGGAGTTGGCCATGGTGAGTTGGCTGCAACAAGTTGGTCATGATGAGTTGGCTGTGACAAGTTGGCCATGATGAGTTGGCTGTGACAAGTTGGCTAGGATGAGTTGGCCATGGTAAGTTGGCCATGGTAAGTTGGCTGTGGAGAATTGTTGTAAACCCTGTTGGATGAAAGTCTTGAAGTTTCAGTTTATACATCAGCAAATGTAGTTTGTCTCATGCTATTAAGGAGACACACCCATACAAGATCTTAAGTGAACTGCTCACAAACATTTGCAATAAAGAGAACTGCATCCCCATGAGTATCCTATGCCCTTGTAATATTTATTTCCCTCCATTGTTCAGAAGATAGAGAAAAATTACAATTAGGCCTCAATTTTCAACAGTTCATTTAGTGACTATTTGAAGATATAACAGCACTGGCAAAAGTGTCTTATGACCGTTTTTCACACTTACAACCTTTGCAGAGTCCCAGGGACATGTGATCCCGTTTTGTGACCTTTTGACAAGCAAAGTCAATGAGGAAGCCTGATTCACTTTACAACCATATTGGTTTAACAACTGCAGTGATTCACTTAACAACTGCAGCAAGAAAGAATGTAAAATGGGGCATAATTCACTTCACAAATGTTTCACTTAGCAACAGAAATGTTGGGTTCAATTGTGGTCATATGTCAAGGAGTGCTTGTGTACAATTTCATTGAAACTCACTATTGAAGATCCTATCTTCCAAGCCTCCTCAGGTTAGGGTAGAATCTATCTATATCTATCTATATATTATATAATATTTATCTATCTCTATCTATCTCTATCTCTATCTCTATCTCTATCTCTATCTCTATCTCTATCTCTATCTCTGTCTGTCTGTCTGTCTGTCTGTCTGTCTGTTTATCTCTATCTCTATACTGTATATGTTTTCTTAAGTTTTCATGGGTGCTTACATGTATGGTAATCAGCTTTGTTTGGGTATTTTCCCATGTTATTATAGTTGTGCTTTTAAAGTTGTATATATTACAACTCTCTCTCTCTCTCTCTCTCCTGTGTAAGATTAAGAGTATCTTGGCAACCTCACCGAAACGTCGCCAAGATACTCTTAATTTTACATGGGAAAAGACCCGAACACACCTAGACCTACATACACACACACACACACACACACACACAAACTTTAATGAAACCATAGTGGCATTTACTTAACACTGTTACCTAAAGGTTTGTGGTTTTTTCAATAATGCACATTATAAAGAGGAAATTGTTTTTGTAATGTTATAATGTCTGGGAAGGACACCCTTTGTTTGTTGAAATTGCAGCATTTCACACAAGCCAGATTCGTGTAAAACTTTGGTGGGAAAGGAATTAGGTTATTTGACTGCAATATAAACTTTGGAATAAATGAAGGGCCAACAAGAGGAAGGGAGGGAGAGAGGGAGGTATGAAAGAGAAGGAAAGGAAGGAGGGGGAGGGGAGGGGGAGAAAGAGGAAAGAAGGAAAGAAGGAAGGAAAGAAGGAAAGAAGGAGGGAGGGAGGGAAGGAAGGAAGGAAAATATGAAAGAGAAGGAAAGGAAGGAGAGGAATGGAGAGAAAGAGGAAAGAAGGAAGGAAGGAAGGAAGGAAGGAAGGAAGGAAGGAAGGAAGGAAGGAAGGAAGGAAGGAAGGAAGGAAGGAAGGAAAAAAAGGAAAAAAAAGGGGTAGGAAAAGAAGAAGGGAGGGAGGGAGGGAGGGAGGAAGGATTTATGTTTTCCTATCCCCATCTAGCACTCCTACCCCTTTTGATTCTTGCTAGTTATAATTTTTGCAGTTTTAATTCATAAATTGTTTACATCTTCTAGCTTTCCATAACCTTCTTAGATTTTTGGATCTTAATAAAGACTTGGTTTCACTTGATTTGAATTGATTCAACCCCATTTGATGGTGTTTTCAGTATCTCTGCCATTCAAATAAAACTCTCTATTTGTCTTGACAAAGCCACAGCAATGCCTGTAAAATATTGCAAAGGCATGTTAAAAAGGAAGTACCCTCATTCATATAGATGCATATGTTTGTGTGGATAAGCGTATTTACATTGTGATTTAGGCAATTCAGGACTTGAAAAATAAACTTCAGCATGGTGAATCACTAAGAGCTGTATTTTTTTTAAGCTAGTAACTTTGAAGTTATATCTCCCAGAACTTTAGGTATTATATTGCCATGTTCTCTATCAATAACTTAAAATTATCCCTTCTTAAAATGTGTAACACATGCAATCCACCCAGTGAAAATAAAATCACTTCAGAAGTACAAAAATAAGGAGAACATTTCAGGGATGAAATGCAAGCATGAAAAATGCTTTTGACAAGCAAATTAGTCACAATATCCAAGCTTTCTTCCCAGGTAAGTTTTTTCAAAGTGCTGTTATAAGAAATAGAATTATCTCTTATGTAAATGTTAAACGTTTTGTCAGCCTCACTGAATAATCCCAGAAAATAGAGGGGACAAAGTCCCACAAAAATGATTTAAGAACCTGGTCTCTTAAAAGAATAAGAAGAAAAAAAACAAACCCAAAATAAAAGACCTTGTCTGAATGGAAAAGAGATAATTGAGTCATGAAATTCAAAGCAAGCACGGAAGTGACAAGAATAAGGGACATTTTTCAGACATCAGGACCCGAAATATTGGAAACAAATTGCAAATAATATCAAGTCTGTACTTTTGTCCTTGAGAGAAGTGGGACTGAATTTCTCCAGTGGTGCTAGTCATATGGAATGATCTAATAGTGGTATTTATCGCACAACATTTTAAAGGAACTTGTGGTTATTTCACACATCTTAAAATGCCATCATCTCTTGATGGATTGTAACTTGACACCGGTGGCTCTCGTAAGTTTTTAGTCAGTCAGCATTTCCTACAGGGAGTAGTGTTTAAGATTTGGGGATTAATGTACTCCCAATATAAGGAGGGAAGTCTCAACATTTGATAGAATTATTCATGATTCTCTAAGCTCTGGTGTATGTGTAGGCTCCATTGGGAAGCCATATATGCATAATAGATGTCAGTTTTGTGTAGTAGCTGAGGTGTTAACCCAGAAACAGGACACCTTCCTTGTTCCTGGAGTTCTCCTTTGTCATGTACTCCTCCATTCTCATTGTGCAGACAGTAAACACAATCCCTTCACATTTACATTAGTCTCTGAAGAACTTCCCTTCCCCAATTTTAAATGGGGACAACTGTCAACCATTTTAGACACAACAACTGGAAATTTTCTTTTTCCTTTTTCCCCTTAGCTGGATGGAGTTAACTTTTTGACAGCTTGTAGCTGGATTTCTTCTCTTTCATGCTCTTCTCATCCATCCACTGCAAACTATTTTTTTCTCCTATCCTAATTTGATGAACTGAATTGATACAACACAGCCTATTTTTGAGGCTTCGGTACATCAATCTTGGTATTATCTAAACAGGAGTACTGGAGATCTGAGATCCTCTTTTTCATCTTCTCGACCTTTCTAAATTCCCTGCCAGGTTGCTGAGAAAATCCTTCCATGTGGGACACTGAAACCATAATGAATGGCTTGGCCCATTTCATGAACTCACCCAATTGTGGTTTATTCAATAAAATATGAACACCATTTGTTGGGAGAAGAGGCAAAAAGGAATCGAGAAGGCTGGTTTTTTCCCATTTCTCTTAGATGACAATGGTGAAAAAGGTGAAAAACTTCTTGGCTCGTTTTTATGGCTAACAAAGAGCACATTGCAATAATCACAATATCAGGTCGACTTATGTATCGTGATGCATTTCCTAATAAAATTAATTCACGTCACAATAAATCACTCCCTGTGAGACTCGGAAGCCTCAAGGGCATACAAATAGAAAAAGCATCTTGATAAATGAGTCTGCCCTTGCTACCAAAATGGGAGACATAAATTAGGATGGTGTCATGCCAACACATTGTCTAAATAAGATCTTTAGCGGTGGCACCCAGTTCTCCCTGGCAGGCACACAAGAGTCCATTAGAAAATGTTACTTGGAGGATGGCTCATAGTTTAAGCTCTTGACACCATTAGTTCAAATGCTGACAAATAAATGTACTTTCCCCTCTTGATTTAGAGGTCTGTGAAGTACATATGACAGTTTCCTTCTTAGGGTATGTAACATTCTGGTGTTTTTTAGGAGCTGGTTAGAAACAAGCAAACACTGATTTTTCTTGATGGCAATGCATGCTTTCTCCAGAAGGGAAGGAAAAGCAATCCTATGTCTAAAGCCCATGTCACACTGGCCAAAGGATGCAAAAAGGACACAGCGGATGAGCAAAATGTTCCATCCGTTGTTATCCACTCTCAAAAGGGGCAAAAATTTGCATAACCGGAGCGGATAACACGGACACGGGGAGGACGCAGGGAGGATGCAAAGCGGATGCGGAACGGAAGCCCAGCGGATGGAAGCAGATGGGAGTGGATGGCACATCCGCAGGGCTTCCGGGGGGCCTCAGCAAAGCGGACGCGGAATGGATACAGCGGATGCACAGCGGACGCGGAACGGATGAAGCGGATGCACAGCGGATGCACAGCGGAAGCCTAATGGATGCCTAGCATTAATTGCGCATGTGGGGAGGATGCATTGCGTCAGCAGCTCGGAAGCAGGTCGCCATTCAGAGGAAAGACCTGCTTCCAGACACATCGACTGCCTTGCCTGCCCTGCCTGCATGTCTGCCTGCCAGCCTTGCTGCCAGCCTTGCTACCAGCCTTGCTGCCAGCCTCCCTGCCAGCCTTGGTGCCTGCCTGCCTGCATGCCTTCCTGCCAGCCTTGGTGCCTGCCTGCCTGCATGCCTTCCTGCCAGCCTTGGTGCCTGCTTCCCTGCCAGCCTTCCTGCCAGCCTTGGTGCCTGCCAGCCTCCCTGCTAGCCAGCAACCCCACAACCATGCGGAAGCACAGCAAGCCTCAGCCATCTGCTGCCAGCCCTTGCAAGAGGGACAGGGCTACCATCCCGCCCCCTGGCCCTCACTCTGGTTCTGCTGGGGCTTCTGCAGCACGGGCTCGCTCTTCTGGGGCTGGGGCTTCTGCTGCTTCTGCTTCTGGAGGAGCTGATGTTGCGGGGGATGAGACAAGCACTCCAGCACCAGCCACCTCCACAGCACCTGCACCCTTTACCCCTGAGACTGAGCGACCAAGAGAAGTGCCAGAGACTCTTTTTTGTCTTATAGCTTGTTGTTAATAAAGTCTAGTTTTGATTCACACACTTGCTTCATTTCTTTTTTTTAATAAAGTCTTCGTGGAAACTTTTAGAAATGGTTTAAGCCTTTGCATGCTTGTGGGATGGGTTAGGATACCTGTGGGATGGGTAATAGGTGTGGGATGGGTTAGGATAGCAGTGGGATAGATAAACCTCCAGTGCAAGCATAGTGTGACTGTATGGTCCACCCTCCCAGGTGCCACACCTACGGCCCTTTATTATCAATAATAATGTAATAATTATCCACACATGTCAACATAAACACAACTCTTTATTAAACGCCCTGTTCATTGTAAGCCAACCCAACATACATGGCCCAATCTCATCAGTGTGATGGGACAGGCTGAAGGAAGCATCCATTAAGCATCTACCATCCTGTCTTGCCACTCCACCGCTCCAGCTGGGGAGTTGCACCATTGTCTCAGGAGGTTGCACTGCTTCTTCGCTTCACGTGAGGCTCTGTTGGGGCCTTGCACATCCTCAGTGTCTATCAGGTTTCGCCCTTGCCTCCATTCACCAGGCTCCATGTCCCCATTGCCTTGTTGGAGGTCCACGAGCCTGTTCTGCAAGACTGGGTAGTGGGTGCGCATGAGATTGTGCAGGATGCAGCAAGCTTCCACGATGTTCCTCACGGTCTCTGGGCGATGCTGCATGTTGGTGAGAAGTACCTGGAACCTGTTGGCCAGGATGCCAAAGGCGTTCTCCACCACCCGCCTTGCCCTGGACAGCCTGTAATTGAAGATCCTCTCTTCACGGGTGAGGCATCTGGAGGTGTAGGGCTTCATGAGGTAGGTTGTGAAGGCATCATCCCCCACGATGAAGTAGGGCACATCTTGCGTGTCGTTGGGCAGTGTGTCTGGATCTGGGAAGCCCACCATGAGGTTGCTTTCCAGCCCCTCCTTGAGGTGACTGGCGTTGTATACCTGGGCATCTGAAGATGAGCCGTTGCCTGAAGCATCGATGTACATGAACTTGTAGTCAGCATCGACCATGGTGAAGAGGATGATGCTGAAGAAGCCCTTGTAGTTGTGATAAGTGGACCCCGACTTGGCTGGCGCTTTGCAGGCCACGTGCTTGCCATCTATGACTCCAACGGTGTGTGGTAAGTTCCATTTCTGATACCACTGCTCTGCAACTTTCTTCCATCCTTCTTCAGTGGAGGGGCATTGGAGGAGCTCCTCCTTGTATTCTTCGATGATGGCCTGCACCACTTCTCTGACAACCAAGCTGATGGTGCTGGGTGGCACCCTCCAGCCGTACTGCATGCTGCTGTAGGTGGTCCCTGAGGCCAGGTGGCGCAGAGTCAGTGCCACCTTGAGCCCAGGTTCCAGGCTGGGCTGGAAGTTGGTGTTTGTCTTGGTCAACCTGGGTGTCAGGCGCTGCACAACTTCGTCAAACATGGCTGGAGGCATCTTCATGAAGTTCTGGAATGCCCGAGTGTCTTGGTTCCTGAGCTCCACCATCAGCTTGTTGTACAGTCTGTCCTCTGCTCTTCTGGTGAACCATCTTTGGACCCAGACTTTTTTTGGGTGCCTCCTTTTCTTCCCGTAGTAGAGTTCACAGAGCCTGTAGATGGTTTCACACTGTTGCAGAAGGATGGTGGCTGCCGAAAGGACTTTGTCACAATCCACGGTGGACATGACTGGATGCTGTGGAAGAGGAAGAGTCAGATGAAGGCTGCAGAGGTCTGCAGCAGGGCTGCTGGTCTGAAAGTGAGATCCAGATGTGTTGCTCCCCCTTTTTATAGGCAGTATAGGTTTTCCGCTAGGCATCCTCTAGACATCCTTAATATCCGAGATAGGTCCCCTCTGCGAACGTTATTTCCGTTTTAAACGCTTTGTTTCCATTCTGCATCTGCTAGGCATCCGTTCTGCATCCGTTCCGTGTCCCTTCCACTTCCTCCCTGCGTCCGGGCAGATGTGAGTTGCGCGGATGTGCAGCGGATGCCTAGCGGATATAGCGGATGCGTAACGGATGCGTAACGGATGCCTAGCGGATGCGTAGCGGATGCAGAACGGATGAACTGGATACATTTTCCGCGCAAAAGTTTTGGGCAGCCCAAAACTTTTTGAGCGGATGAAACATCCATAAACGGATGCTGGACGGATAGAGAGGAAGCCAAACGGAGCCAGTGAGTACATCGCGTTTTCGAACGGATGGCAAGGTTTTTTGTCCGTTTTACATCCTCTTTGCATCCGTTGGTGCAGTGTGACATGGGCTTAAGGAAAGAATTTTGGAATTTATCAATAAATCCTTTACCTAA
Source organism: Laticauda colubrina (assembly GCA_015471245.1). NCBI lineage: Eukaryota > Metazoa > Chordata > Lepidosauria > Squamata > Elapidae > Laticauda > Laticauda colubrina. Next base: position 3,433,677 of record BLBF01000058.1, read on the forward strand.
AGGAAGTGCATAGTTCTATCATTTTGGCAGCTTTACCCTGGAGCAGTTTGCCTTCCTATAGAATGTGGCCAAGGAAGAAGATTTTTTGCCAATTATCTAACCATCTGAAGGCCTATCAGATAGACAAGGGATATGATGGCCATCAACTGAGTGAGATCAAATAGTAGAAGTCCAAAAGGGTGAAAGCACCAAGCTAGAAACCAGGAAACTCTAAGATCTAGTTTTGATGTATCATGAAAGCTGGCAGGGTGACTTTGGACCAATCACCAGAAGATGGTGTGTTCTAGTCCTGCTTTATGCATGAAAACTGCTGGGTGACTTTGGGTCAATCAGCAGGAGATGGTGAGTTCTAGTCTTGCCTTAGACATGAAAGCCAACTGGGTGACTTTGGGCAGATAGATAGATAGATAGATGATAGATAGATAGATAGATAGATAGATAGATAGATAGATAGATAGAT
>BLBF01000058.1:3444119-3460229 GCA_015471245.1 Laticauda colubrina
AGGAAGGAAGGAAGGAAGGAAGGAAGGAAGGAAGGAAGGAAGGAAGGAAGGAAGGAAAGAAAGGAATTCAAACTTCAGACCCAAGAGATTTTTTGCAAATCTGTCAAATTGAGAGGTGAGTCTGGAATCTGACTAAGTATAGGACAGCTTTCTATGTTGCTAAGAAGTCTGATCAGGTGCCATGATGATGCTAAAGAAAGGAACTATGGAGACCAACTACCAACCAAGATAGTTAAAGAAATCTGGAGCACAACAGATTGAGGGGAAACAGCGCAAACCGGCAGAAGAAAAATAGATCTTATAGAAGTTGCTAAAGAAATGCAGAAAGAGTTAAGAGTTAATTGAGATTGAAAAACTTTCTATCAAGCTTCAAACCTCCTTCCCAACATCCGTACATCAATCTGTTGTCTGATATTTATCATTTCCTTTCCCCAGTTCTTCCTTGCTTCTCAGCTTGTATAACTTCCCCTTCTGATTTTTATTGGCACTAGCATCCTTATGATATGGATAGCATCGTTTTTTTTCTTCTTTCTTCAAATAGATAAAACTTAACAGGAGTTTGTTTCCAACAGAACAAAAGCAGAATACAATAGGGAGAGGTTGATAGAGGAGCAAAAAGATACCGAAAGCATCAGATATTGGGGACGGGGAATCAATTTCTGGTACATATATATACAGTATATATGTTTTCTTATGTTTTCATGGGTATACATATGTATGGTATTCAGCTTTGTTCGGGTATTTTCCCACATCATTATAGTTGTGCTTTTAAAGTTGTAGCAACGTTTCAACACAACTCTGCATCTCATCTCTTTTCTAGGAATGGCTCACATCAGAGAAATCAAACCTAGCCAATTAGAAAATAATTAGAAATTATTTATTAGATTTGTCAATCACTTACAAGATGATAGGTACAAGTATAAACATGAATAAGAATACAGGAAATAGATATGAATATAACAGTAGGGCACGGACGGTAGGCACAATGGTGCACTTATGCATGCACCTTACAGACCTCATAGGAATGGATATTCTCTCCCTTCCTTTCCTTCCTTCCTTTCTCCCACTCCCTCCCTCCCTTTTGTCTCCTCCCTCCAATGCTTTCCTCTCCTTCCTTCCTTCCCCTTCCCTTTTCTTCTTCCTTCCCCTTTCCTTCCTTCCTCCCTCCCACTTCCTCCCTCTCTTTTCTTGCCTTCCTTCCTTCCCCTTCCCCTTCCTTCCACCTTCCTTCCTTCTTTCCTTTCTTATTTAATTTTTATTTAATTTATCCGATTTGTCAATCACTTACAAAATAGTAGGTATAAGTACACAGGACAGGGATGGTAGGCACAATTGTGCACTTATGCATGCCCCTCATAGACCTCTTAGGAATGGGGTAAGGTCAATGGTGGATTGACTGGTAGGACATTGTAGCAGATAATTTTGTGTGTTACGCTTAAGTCTAATCATAGGATGCGTAGTTCAAGGTTGTCCAAGCCCAAAATTTCAAGCCTGATGATATAGGATATTCTGTTGTGAGCAGAGGATAGGAGTACTCTTCTCGTGAAGAATTCTAACTTCATTATTTTCCCTGATCTTCAATGAAATGAGAACAATGTGAAAAGATGAACAGAACTAGATCAACTGGGTTTCTCAAGTCAACTGGCCAATTGGATCGTTCAACTCCAGACAAGAAATTCAAAGCCGTTCACCAAGCTATTCACGTACAGAGTGAAATCCATCTCTGGGAAGGAAAGGAAAGTTCGCCCATTCATCAACTTGAGCATATCGGTTAGGTATTAATTAATGGTATATTTACTTATTAACTTGCTGCTCCCTTAAAACACACCAGGGTGATATAAACACCATGGTTGCAGCCTTGGTCATGCTGTGTGACTTTGCAGCCATAATTAAATTTTGAATTATAAAAGGTCTCGCAGTTACTTCCTTCAGTTGCAGTGGAAACCTTTAAACCTTGAGCGTTTAAATTTATATAACAATGGAAGCATTTTTTTTAAAAGAAAAGAATCCAAGTTTAGCACCTTATGAATTAAGAAAGTACATCTTCAACCTCGTATGACCCTGTACTGAACATCCTTTATATTGGTTATGAAGAAAAAGTTGGATACTTGAATCCAATCTTTGCAAATCCTGATATAAAAAGAAGACCCAGATTTAGATTGATAAGGGGACTTAATTCCCTGCTGACTTTTTCACTTTTTAGATCATGGTGTATTTCTCCACACCTTAAATATGCATCTAAGCCATGCTGGCTGGGGAATTCTAGGAGTTGAAATCCATAAATCTTGAGGTTGCCAAGGTTGGACACTCTTGATCTAAACCTACTCTGGGGCAAAGTGAAAAAGTAGAATGTTTCTCCCCAGAGATGTTTGAAGTTGTGGTCCCATGACTATATCTATCTATCTATCTATCTATCTAGTTGGCTACCTACTTTAGGATTTCAACAACATAGTTTATTGTTTATAGTGGAAAGAAATGCCGTAGATAACCAAGGAAAGAGCTGTGGTGGCATGGTGATTAGAATGCAGTATTGCAGCTAACTCTGTCCACTGCCAGGAGTTCAATCTTGAATGGTTTAAGGTTGACACATCCTTCCATCTTTCCGAGGTCTGTAAAATGAGGACCCCGATTATTGGGGACAAGTTGCTAACTCTGTAAACCACTCTGAGAGTGCTGTAAAGCACTGTGAAGTGGTATATAAGTCTAACTGCTATTGCTAATTCTGCCCACTGCCAGTAGTTCAATCCTCACTAGTTCAAGGTTGACTCAATCTTACATCCTTTTGACAGAAGGTCGGTAAAATGAGGTCAGTAAAATGAGGACCAGGTTGTTGGGGGCAAGATGATGAATCTGTAAACCACTTAAAGAGGGCTGTAAAAGTACTATGAAGCAATATATAAGTCTAAGGGCTATTGCTCTTTTCAGATATAATGATTGTTTGAAAAGAAGGTCCAGACATTTCCAAGAAGGTGATCCAAAAACAGGAGATTTGTCTTAGGAAATGTCAGCAACTGGACTCTCTTGGGATTCTTCCCTTGAAAATGTTTTGCTTCCTATCCAAGAATCTCCTTCAGTTCTGAACAACATCACAGACATGCCATTCACTTGAGGTCAAAGACAGAAATGGGGAAACCAAGACTTCTCCAGACAGACAAAATAGAGAAAAGATTGTATTTCCACCAAACTCTGAGCTCTTTATAACCTGACAAACTTTCCTTGGTGAATAACAGACACCTTGGTGTCATCAAAAATGGATATAGAAGGCTTGGCCTCAGGGAAACATACAGTAATGTTTATTTAGTTGGAAACAGATTCCTTTGCACAGAGCTCAGCACCTCAAGGATGAAAGAAGCAATTTTGTCTTTAGATAAATGTTAAATAAGAGATGAGTAGGGCAGAATTTGGCTGGAAAAACAAGCTCCCCGGCATCCATTTATAAACTCAGATAATAGGTGCCCAGATAGTTGACTTTGGAGTTCATTACATTTTCGAACTGTGAGGTTCGTCCAGGGGTGAGGCTGCTTGAGGGAGGTTGCAGGGGTTCAGGAGAGCCCCCTAGCTAAGATTCTGTGCAGTTCAGAGAACCCCCAAATGCTACTCCTGGCTGGCCCCACCCACTTCACCCCACCCCTCTCAGGAGTCACCACGAGGCCCATTTTGGATGTCATATACTTTAACAGTCCAAAGAATATCCAATTACAAAGTCTTCTTACTGGTTGCCTTTGTCATTTACAGTAAACAAAGATATCAAAGTAAAAACACAGCATAAATACAACAGATAGCAACAGAATGTCAGAGAGACAGAATGGCAGAGAGAGCAAGCCATGATCTCTAGCTCCCTCTTATGGCAAATTGCAATACAACCAATTGGAATCAATACAGTGATTTTGTCTTAAAGCTACAAACATACATTGTTGGTTTATATATTGCCAATCCAACTAATTGTTGGACAGATTCCTAACACTCCTGGAAGCTCAAAGAAAGCCTCCGGAGCCCGAGCAGAGCAAAATGTCCCCCCACCACAACCATGGTGCAGTAGGCCAACTAGGCAACACCCACCATGGCTATGCTCACCCAGCAACTGGGCAGAGAACCCGTTGCTAAAAATTTTGAAGCCCACCTCTGCGTGGGATCCAAAACGTCAAGTTGATAGCTAACAATGCTGAGATCAAACCTCCACCTTCTTTTGAACTGTGTTGTACATAAAACCAGGTGGAAGCTTTCAGGAGAGAAGCAACCTAGAAATAAGGAGAAATTTCCTGATCAGTGGAACGAGTTGTCTGCAGAAGCTGCAGGTGTTCCAACACTGGAGGTTTTTAAGAAGATTTTGGATGATGATTTGTCTGAAATTGTTGTGGTTAGCCAGCAGCAGGTGTGGATGGCTGAGGAGACTGAGGACTCAGATGAGGGGCCAGGAACAATAAGGGGTGGATTGCTGACTTCAGAGAGTGTGGGGGCTGGCAGCAGCAATGAGGAGGTTCCCGAGGAGCCTATGCCAAGTGCATGTGCATGCAGGATTGCTCAGAGGAAAGAGCAGTTACAACAGCACAGGTGACTCAGGAGGAAGGCTGCAAGGTAATGGCCCCTCCTTCAAGAAGATAAAAGCCAGCTGTGAAATGAACATTCTTTGCAGGAAGCAAAGACGTTTTGAAACTCCAGCCTTGTGGACATTCCAGTATCCTGAGTTAGTATTTGAAGATTCTTATTTTGCAAATTATTTCTTGTCTGTTATCTTTTGGCAAGTCTTGCACAGTTTGTCAAGGCTTATGTTTATCACAGCTAATGATTTTATAAATACATTACAAGGTTTCTGTTCCCTTTGGAGTGTGTTTGATTTGTTGGAAACAGGCATGGGTTAGAACAGAAATGGTATATGTTTCCTGCTTGAGAAGAGGGTTGGACAGGAAGACCTGTAAGGCCTCTTCAAATGCTTTTATTCTGTGATTATTATTTTTGAGCATATAGTTTTATTTTTGTCCTAAATCTTGACCAAACATTCCTTATGTAACAAAATTGGATTCAATCTGTAGATGCATATTTGAGTCATTTGAAATTTCTAATCCATTGTCTATGGAGATTCTCAGTCAACCAAATCATGATTGGCCCAAAGATGCTTTTTCAAGAAAAGTCCAGTTGCTCCTTGAAAAAGCATCTTTTGGTTCTACTCCTTAGGTGATTATCTTTGCTTTTAAGCTTATTTAATACCTGCAGATACAACTAAGTGTGATGAATATAGATTTTTTTCTTTTCTCTCTCCCAAGTTTTCTCACACATTTTGTTCTTAGAGCGATATTCTCTGGACATTTGTTTTGTGAGCAAATAAAAAACGAATGACTAATCAAGTCTTCAAAGAATCTTTTAAGGTTGAACAAGCCATGCTGTTGTGTACTATTAAAGGACTTTGACAACGAGAAGTTGGGAAAAGATGTTTGCATCTCTTTGTTTGATATGGAATCAAAGAGTTCTCAATGCACAAAGGAATATTATCTTTTGAAGTCCATTGATTTTTTTCTTACTTTCTTTTAATGTAACAAATCTTTCACCTAGCTAAAGAAATCTGTGCTACCACCAGTGAGAGGAATGGAGAAATATCATCTGAATAAACTATTAATAAAACAGTGGGTGAAACATAAAACATAATAAAGTATTTTTCTGTTAGTCAAGGAAGAAGGTCTTGACTTATTCAGATACTCTTTTTATCTTTTCTTGTTATAATTATGAATTCATCTAGATTCTTGTTTTACAACTCTTGGATTCATTTTTCCAAAAATTTAAAGCTAATGCTAAATTATCTTTAACAAAATCAAAGCCAAGCTTTTCCCCCAACACTGTAGTTTGGTAAATGAATGTTTTTTTTAAATTCTATTTTATTTTTCACAGAGAAATGTTCCAATATTAAATCAACATGCTACCTTAGGGTAAGAGACTAGTCCAAATCATTTCTGTGTTCAGCATATTGTCTGAAAACATCTTAATTTCTAATCTTGGGGACGAATTGTATGTTATGAAGGCAACTTTGAAATGTTGACCTTTCTCTGATGATGTAGTTGACATTCCCAGTTGGCCAAACTGACTTGCAATAGTGTCCTTTTGGATTTGTAATCACTGATTAGATGGGACTCTGTATATCAAACGCCATCAATTCTCATCTGTCTTGATTTTATAGCAGACCATTTTCCAGACTGATTTCACAAAAGTCAGGTCCCCCACAGCATAATTTAACCTTAGTTAGAATTGTGGCTGATGTGCCATAGAAACTATGGACTTTCAACCTGAAATGATATAGCTTTTTTAGTTTGTCACACAATCAGCCAGATGTTCAGACTGGATTTGATACTTTTGTCCACCTATTGAGTCCTTTCCAATGATCTGGGATAGACAGATGTGGGCGTTGATGATGTTAGAGATATTACCACAGGATGCAAACTATTCCAAACTACCTGCCTTTTGCAATTGATTGATGGTGAATTTGTCAATGCCGATGATTATTTTGGTCAGTTGTGCAATCAGCCAGATAGTTAGACTGGATTTAGCATTTTTGTCCTCTTATCAAGGATTTGACATGGGCAAATGCTGTTTAATAATATTAAGGGTATCTTCTCAGGAAGTAAGCTGTACCAAGCAAGGCTGCCTTTTGTAATTGACTATTATTATCTTCATCGTTTTCTGTTGAGCTTGTATATATTTCTATCTCCCTATTTTTTTTCAATTTGTCTCAATTTGCTCTTATTTGTTATCTCAGTACATTTCTATGCCTTTGTAAAGCTCTTTAAACTCTTAAGCTCTTTAAAAGGAGGGTTAGAATAGCCTATTTTTTTAAAAAAAAAAAAAGCAAAATCAAGGAGCTCAGCAGAGATGCCAAAGGGATAACAAATTTATAATTTTTGCCATTCCTTCCAATATCCAATCCAAGAATAGGATAACCATCAGCTGAACTGTTCATAAAAAATGATAATTGTGCTGAGACAACATCTGCTCATCCTTTTCTGAGAGGGGGAAGAGACTAGGATTGTTAGTGTTTTATTTTAAAAGGCAATTATACAGCGATATTCATAGGAACAAAAAGTGGCCTCTAGAGTAGAAATGTGCAAACGCTGCAATTTGGAAAGCATTCACCACTCCGCAAAAGTTCTGCTAGCACTTCTGCTCTAATGACTAAATTTGTCATAACATTTTAAAAACACAGATTACATTCTCCTCTTCCATGTTGCTTAATTGCCGCTCTGGAAAGCAGCTCTCTCTGGGTGAAAAAATGCTTTTCCTAAAGTCAAATGTGAAGCTCAGCTGGGATTTATTCATGTAGCTGTGTGTTGGTGACATATTCTGCCAATGCAAACATTTTACTTTGGACCCATTCTTGCCATTAAACTTCCTAGGATTTTCAGAACAGAGCCATTACAAAGCAAAACCATTGGTTTTTCACCACCACTAGAAATGCAAAATAGCCAACTTAGGGGTGACAGGATAGCAGTCTTCCAATATCTGAGGGGCTGCTACAAAGTAGCAGAGGTCAACTCCTTCTATTTGGGAAGGTTGCCCTCTTCCACTGAGCACACAACTCCGAGAGAGATGTACAGGGAGCAGTGAGTGAGGAAGGAAACACCTGCCTAGCCAGCCAGATCAGCTGAATCAACTCTGACGATCAATGGGGTGACAGCAGAGGTGGGATTCAGTCGGTTCTGACCAGTTCTGGAGAACTGGTAGCGGAAATTTTGACTAGTTCAAAGAACCAGCCAATCCCACCTCTGACTGGCCCTGCCAACCCCATCTATCCTCCTCCTCCCAAGTCCCAGCTGATCAGCTGGGTCAACTTTGGTTGCCCTGCACAGGAGAACAGAGCTGGAAAGCAGGTTAGTGGAGTGGAGAGGGAATGGAATTTTGCAGTATCCTTCTCCTGCCACACCCACCAAGCCATGCCATGCCCACCAAGCTGCGTCTACAGAACCAGTAGTAAAAAAATGTTGAATCCCACCACTGGGTGACAGATGTCACAGCCAGATTATCTTCACATCTGTGAGGGGCTCAACCTATTCTCCAAAGCATCTGAGGGCAGGACAAGAAGCCATGAAAGGAAATTAATCAAGGAGAGAAGCAACCTAGAACTAAGGAGAAATTTCCTGATGGTGAGAACAATTCACCAGTGGAACAACTTGCCTCCAGTAGTTATGAATGCTCCATCACTGGTGGTTTTTAAGAAGAGATTGGACAACCATGTGTCTTAAATAGCATAGGGTCTTCTGTTGGAGCAAGGGGTTGGACTAGAAGGCCTCCAAGGTTCATTTCAACTTTGTTACTCTGTTATTCTATTTTTCTGTTCAATCTGCTGCCTACAATGTATGAGCAATGCAGGTCAGGGGAAGCAAATCAGAGCCAACATTCAACATTCAGCAGAAAGGTCTACCTCCTGCTGATGTCCTTCTATTGATGTCAACCTTAATGAGATGTCCTGCAGGCAGACATCTGCTAGGAAAGAAGTTTGAGTTTTTCAGTTATTATATTTATTTCTGTTTTGCATTTCTATACTACCCATCTCCCTCCGAGAGGAACTCTGGTTGGTATACGATAAAATGTTAAACTATGAAGTAGAATATGATAAGACAAACCAGTTGTAGCTGAGTGTCTACAAACCAGGATCTAAACTCAGTGAATTCCTACAGCATTCAAAGAGATCTATGGGTTTTCTCCAATGATAAGCAGGGCAGGACTTGGCAACCAAGGTAAACTCAATCTGAGGCTGGATCGTTTGGCCATGGCGATTTTCTTCTCTGCAAATGTTTCTTCGTGTTTAATCTCCTGAAAGCCCTGGATATAGGGAGAGCATAGGAGTGTGACAGTGTTATTTCAGAAATCCCTGGTTTTGATTAAACACATTTTTGCAGTTATATGATTTATACTCTAGTCTAATCAATTAAAGCCAAGGAGGATTTGGTTTTAAGGCTGTCATTTAACAACATTGCAAAAATGTCTTTACGTTACTCAGTGAATGGTTTTAAGATAAATTCCAAGTTATTATCTAATTATTAAAAGAGCAGAGGGGTTAATGTGTTTGAAAAGTTGTGCTAGGGAAGACAAAATAAGAACTCTGAATCATTACGCCAGTCTTGTATGAAGGGACTCTACTGTAAAACTATTTCTCTTGGCTTTTTTTTAAAAAATAGATTCTTGGATGAAAATGTTTCCCATTGAAGCAAAAATACACATTAGGGGAGAAAAAAGCACAGCATTTCCAGTTGAGCAAAGATCCAGCCATGTCTGGATTAGATTCAAAAAGATCCTTCTTTGATTATTTCCCCTGGCGAAGTGATTCCCAAATAAATCAATGAATATTCCGGCCACAAAAATCTCAAATAAAAAGGAAAGGTCTTGACATTTTCTGGAAGCAACATATGTGAGGCTTTTCCAGACTAAATCTCCTTTTTTTTTTTTTTTTTTTTTTGGGGGGGGGGGGGTTCAGGTCATGGCAAAAAATAAACGTGGAGACACATCAGAATTTCTACAGTGTTAAAGCCAACATTTCAAGGCATAGCTGGAAAAGAACTCCAGGTTAAGGAAATAATAAGCTGTAATAGCAGCATTCTGTCAAGCTAGGAGCCCACATAATCATTGCAGAGAACTGGTTTGGAGCTGATCTTCAAAACAAGGAGTTCACCTGAACCAGTCCAAACCAGCAGAATCCCACCCCTGAATGAGTTCCAAATTAATCCATCCAATCTGATCCACCACACATGGTACAGTCTCCTGTCTGTGTTGAACCATAATGGACTGATATGGTCCACCCTGACTCAAAGGTAGAACTTGATTCAAAAAGTTATCTTTCTGTGAAGCCTGCAGGAAATCCATCACCTGAAACTGACCAAGATTCACCTGAAGCAAATATCTGGAGCAGGGAAGGCTCCCAACAGCCTACTGTGTTCCAGGATGAACTGGCAAATTTGGAAGGACAGAAACAAAATGATCTGCTCAGCTACTCAGGAAGTAAGGGTCAAGTGCCCTATTTGAGCTGTGCCACAACACAGTTCCAGCTTCCAGGAAACTCTGTTTTCTGGTGGAACAACTATCCAACATCAGTCTTGGGTTAGAAATTTTGTAGTGGTTGTAGAAATTTTTGTACTGCTTGACATCATAATTGTAGAAATTTGGAATATGCAACGAATGGAAACTAATGGCCTAGAGAACCTTCATTTTTGAAGACTTAAACTCTGTCCTAGTGGATAGCTCTGTCAATCTTGTTGGAAAACACAGGGGAGGGAAGTTTGTTAAGAAATAACCCCTTCCGATGCCACCGATTTTAACTGTTTACTAGGTCAACCACTTCTTTCCCTAGTTCAGCCACTTTGACTTTATATGAGCATGCCAGATGGGGAACTCTGGACATTGATGTCCACACTTCTTAGAATGTCTGAGGTTGAGAAACACTTACCTAGTTAAATATTTGTGCAAAGGGAGTCCAAATGTGCAGGGCAGAATTGACATAACGGGGAATGAGCTATACGGCATAATGTGGTAGAAAAGATATTGGCTTGCAAATTGAAGTTGCAAAGAAAATCTAAGATGGCAAATTAATGGAAAAGAGAGAGAGAAGGAGAGAGAGGGAGAGAGAAAGACTGGTGGATGAATTATGAATAGTGTATAAGCAATGATCAAAGGAACACTTAGGAACATCTAAATTATCCCCAAAGCAGGAGAGGATGTCTAGTGAAAGGAATTATGTAATATTAGAGGAAGAACATCAGCTTTTTCGTGGGATCATGAGTTAATCAAGCTTCACAGATTCCTCCTTTGTGTAGTATATTATGTTCAACACACAAAAAAAATTCTTCACAGCTGGTATGCAGTGTGTAAAAAGGGATATGAAACACCAGAATTAAGCCACCCATCAGCCCTAGGAGTTTCAAGGAAAGGGGCCAGGCGTTTGAAAGGAAATAATGAAATAGCTGTTCTGACCCAGCTCCCCAAACACAACAAAACCTCTAAAGTTAACTCAAATATTCCTTTAATTAAGAGTACTAGTAGTCCCGGCAAAATTTTTCTCTTTCAACGCAGGCTAACAAGCTGTCTGGCCAGAAGGTGAATAGTTGCCTACCACACCTATTTGCTCCCTGCCTTTTATCCACAGAGCTAGGATGGGGCTTCATTAGCAGCAGTGGTTCTTCTGTCCCAAAGACCAGCCCATAGATTTCCACTGCTCTCCTCTCCTCTGCTTTCTGAACATCCATGTATTAGGCACTGGACCCAGCCATTCCTCCTCTTCTTCATCAGCCACCTCTAGACCTGGGGGCTGTTGACTCTCCATCTAAAGGCTGATGGATGTCCCAGGCTCCACCTCTCTCTCTTTCTCCTTCTCTCTCTCTCTGTCTGTCTGTCTCTCTCTCTTTTTTTTTCTCTGTCTCTCTCTTTCTCTGTGTGTGTGTCTGTCTGTCTCTGCCTCTCTCTGCCTCTCTCTGCCTCTGTCTCTGTCTCTCTGTCTCTCTGTCTCTGACAGAGTTCTCTGTTCCCTCTTCTCCTCGATTCAGCTGCAAGATGGGCCAGGAACCAATGGGCCACAGCAATAACTAAAAACATTTCAAAATGTTCCAGTGGTTTGCCAAACAAGTGAAATTTTTAAATACAGATTATTTAGCTTGAGAGTGTTAAGCAACTTTTGGTGTCATCACAAAGAGATCAGTTCAAACTACTGGTAAGCACCACACATTTCTGGTGAGACAGATCCCAATGAAAGAGGCATATTTAAAACAAGGCAATAGACAAATATTCATCCTGCATTGGACTTTTCCCAGTCCTTCTAAATAACCTATTCCAATTCTTTTCTCTGGAGCGTCCAGAGAACAGTGGCTTTTTTCGGGAAACACTGATGGGTCAGTACCAATCGTTCCCTGAAAAGGAAATTTTAACTGCCCTCAGAGATGCTTTTGCTGCTTAGACTACTACAATGCTCTCTCTTTGGGCCCTGCCCTTGAATACTGTTTGATCATCGGTGGTCATGTTGCACCATTTTTATTCAAGCCAGATGCTTTTGGAAAAATACCTTCCAAGCAGCAGAGTTATTTTTTGACAGCCCCATTATGGATACTCCGAGGTTTAAAAATAAAGGATTATTTTTGTGAAAGATGAGGGATATAATTCTCTGAGGCTTTAAGAAAAAGCTTTGATACTCATATTGGGTCAGTATGCTATATGGAGTAAATTGTTTGAAGAGATTAAGAACTCATTTTTGTTGTCAGAAAAAGGAGCCTGGAAAAAAAGAACCCTGAGAGTTTCATGCCACTCTCAGTATATTTCAGGATAGAAATGTACTTATTTCCAAATCTATTTTTAGCAGAGATGGTGTATTTGTACAGTTTGAAAAACCGCAGCTGAGAAATCTCAGTAAGCCTGTATATTTTAGAAAAGAGAACTCTTACAGAGGACACAAAATGAAATTTGAAAGCTTTGAATTGGTGTCCAAAACATATTTAAAACAAAAACAAAAAACAACCCTCTAAAAATAATTGCCATATCCAAGGACCAAACGCCTTCCCTTTTATATTTTTCATGATCCATTAATTGTTTATTTTTATGATTCCAAAAGCTGTGATTCAATCAGAATTTTTGTAATTCTGGAAAGGTGATGTGCACCCACATTAAAAGACATATGTCTATGGAGATTCTCAATCGTTTGGGTCATGGGTATCCCAATGGAACTTTTTCAAGAGGCAACTGTGCTTTCTTGGGTTTTTTCCTTGAAAGACATGCAGAAAGATGACTGCAAGGAATATAAATTCTTCCATTCTCCACCCTTCAGTAGAATCAAAAAAGCTTCTTGGATGAGATGCAAAATGTGAAAAAAGGGGTACGGAAAAAGACATTTTATAGAGTTGCTTCCAAATTCTACTGCCGCTGAGAACTAAGTTAATGGAAAGACACAAAATCTCCAGAACTGTGAAGCCCACAAACTCAAAATTTGGTACGTAGGTTCCTCTATCAGAGCATTAGTATTTCCATTATTATTATTATTATTATTATTACTACTGCTATTATTACTATTATTACTATTACTATTATTATTATTATTATCAACTTGTTCTGATGCTAAGGAGTTCTATTCCTCCACCCCACCTGAAAAGAAATCTGTTCAAAATGCAAAACACAGGCAGAGGAGAGGAGTTTCAGTTTCAGTTTTAGTTTCACAGGACCAAGATGCTAGTAAGCAGAGGCAAAAAATTTCCCCTTATTTTCCTTCCCAAAAACTAAGCCCCAGCACATAGTTTCATAGCAAAGCACGGATATCGAGCTAGTACTTCTATACAGTGAACATCTAACACAATGTTCCTCAATCGTGGCAGTTTGACAAACCCTTGCAGGAAGGATTGGCTTGCTGGCTAGAGAATTCTGCGAGCTCATTGGCCCATCTTTACATTACTAAGGTTTAGCGCTGGGTTCCAGATTGATCCACCCAGGATCACCCAAATCTCAGAAGGAGACAGTAAAGTTGAAATAAAGAGAAAGATTCATGTAAACAAATGGATATTCAATAGCAACAAAAAACACAGAACAGTAACAACATAAAACGCAACCTTGGATTTTAGCAAAATACATATAATATTCCAGACTTGCAGAGAGTTAAATAGGGCTGATGATGAAACAGATTTTGGCAAGCTGACTTGGCAAAGCCTCCAACAAACCCAGATTTTAGGCTGCCGTAAGACAAATCTGTAATACGGTTCACATAAAGCTGAGAGTAGAAGTTTATAAAATTAAGTGAAAGGACGCCTTATGACCTTTGTTGCCGACACATATTCTTCTAAGTTGCGTTTCTCATTTCTCCCCTTAACACACAGCCAAGCAGCATTATTAAAGTGTCAACATAATTATATTTTTTTCCAATCAATTTCTGCTCCAGCAGTCTGATTACAACTCCGAAGCTATGATTTATCATCTATTGAGTCAACCACAGTCTCACCTTCCATCTAATGGGGTTTTCCTTCCATTTCCAGAGCTGACTCTGAAATTTAATTTGTTTTTGAGCTGTGTTTGTGAAATTTAGCACTTGGCGGAATAAGGTGCTCTAAGCAATTTTTTAAAAATAAAAATAAAAAAAGCAAAATGAAAAAAGCAGCTATGAAATTCACACATCCTATTCCATTCACCTTGCATGAAGCAATTTTGCTTCTATTCAAGCTGCAAGTGGCTGTTAGACTGAAAAGGCTGTCCATGTGTCAAGTCATTTAAACTGTGGCTAGTTGATTTCTTCTTGTCTGCACAGCCACGTTAATTTTATGCACTGGGTGCAGGCTCTATTTGAAGCCTACCTACCTATATATGAAGAACAGTTGTGGCAATTGGTATGTCTAATCTAGTGAAAAGAAGGACTAGGGTGCCATGAATAGCGGTGTTGCAATATTTGAAGGGCTGCCACAAAGAAGGAGTCAAGCTATTCTCCAAAGCACCTGAGGGCAGGACAAGAAGCAACGGATGGAAACTAATCAAGGAGAGAAGCAACTAAGGATACATTTCCGAACAGTAAGAATAATTAATCAGGGGAACAATTTGTCTCCAGAAATTGTGAATGCTCCAACACTGGAAGTTTTTAAGAAGAGATTGGATAACCATTGGTCTGAAATAGTGCAGGGTTTCCTGCCTAGGCAGGGGGTTGGACTAGAAGACCTCCGAGGTTCCTTCCAATTCTGTAATTATGTTAATGCAATTTGTTTTGGCAGCTGTGCTTCTTCTCTAGACTTTGTCACTAGGCTCACAGAGAGGTTCTTTCCTGGGATTGGAAATGGAGTCAATTCCAGCTTCACAGGTTTGAAGTTTCCCATCTCTACTGTCATAAAAAAATACCAACAGGAAGCAGACAGCAACACAAACAAGTATTCTTACTTTAAGATCAGAGGTTTATTGTTCCTAATAATTTGGAACATGAGAAATGAATAGATATAAGATATAATAGCAGTAATACACTTACATTAATAAGCTATTGCAGTGGGGTCCAATGACATACACCAGGTCCTGCAAGGACTGCCATAAATCAAAGGGCCCCAAGCTGATCTCCAAACCTATCCTTTATATTGTTCTTCTAACCACATATACATTTCACTGTCACTTTCCTTACACACCTGTGTACATTACTTTCAAGTCCTCATTTCCAACAATTTCATTCTTCCTGTTTTAAACTTATCCATCCAACTGCACACTTTGCAAAAATATGTTTTCACAGTTAGCAACAGCTCAGCAGGATTATAAATAGTTCTGGTTGATTTTGAAACCATCCTAACTGAAAACTTTGCTTTATGTCTCTTTCTTCTGGGGCTTGCTATCATCCATAGGGCTTATTGAATCCAATAGATCAATAAGCTATATCTTTGGTTCTCACAATACATAACAGCTCTTTTTATTCCAGGGACAATTGGAATAGCATTCACTGAGGTTTGTGGAAAGACCACTAGATGGAAATATTTTGAAAAGTTCTGTGTGTCATCCAAAAGGGCCTGAAGGAGAAGCAAACCCCTATATAGTTTTAATCCTTTGGTAAAATCTTACTTTCATGTTAGCTAGGTATTTTTCAAATTGTGAGCTGTTATTTGCCAAGTCACTAAGCCTTCTTTTTAACTTCACTTTCTTTCTTCACAGATAATGAAAAGGTGGGAAGTAATTGATAGACAACATAAAAATAGATTAAAAAAAGAAAAAAGAAAGATTAAATTTCAGCATCAATCTGCCTCAATTATTCCTGTGAAGCAAGGCTGCATCTTATGGCTGATAATAAAGGCTTCGACGTTAAATACAAATGTCCTTTGTTGTAGAGAATAAATGCATTTCCTTGGGGGAAATTTATCAGCAACTAATTTTTCATGGTTTGCCAGTGATACAGAAAGGAAAGAAAAGGATTAGGATCTATTGAAACAGAGAGGAATTCTTCTGATGAATTTTTGTCAGATGGGAACATTTCAAGGAGGAAAACACAATTGTTGTGGACTGTTGGGCACCAGCCTCTCCGGTGGCCAAATCAGAGGAGGCAGAGGAGGTGTGGGAGTCAGGGTGAGCATTAAGACAACCTGAGAGCTCCAAGGCGGGGAGAGAGAGAGAGGGAGAGAGAGAGAGAGAGAGAGAGAGAGAGAGAGGGAGGGAGGG
>BLBF01000058.1:3460329-3480806 GCA_015471245.1 Laticauda colubrina
AAAAAAAAAAAAAAAAAAAAAAAAAAAAAAAAAAAAAAAAAAAGAATCAACACTGCTAGCAAAGCCCCGCTCTGGGGATAAAAGGCAGTGTTGATGCTTGGGTCCGGGGGAGGGGGGGGTGGGGGGGAGGGGGGGGGGGAGGGGGGGAGGGAGGGAGAGAGAGTTGGAGCCTGGGCCATCCATCAGTCCTCAAATGGAGAGTCAACAGCTCCCAGGTCTGGAGATGGTTGATGAAGAAGAAGAGGAACAGCTGGTCCAGTGCTTGACACGTGCATGCACAGAAGGCAGAGGAGAGGAGAGCAGTAGAAATCTATGAGCCGGTCCTCGGGACAGAAGAATCAACACTGCTAGCAAAGCCCCGCTCTGGGGATAAAAGGCAGGGGGCGGAAATGAATAGACATGGTAGACAAGTACTCATCTTCTAGCCAGACAGACTTGTTAGCCAGCGAGATAAACTTTTTGTCAGGGTTGTCCTAATGAAATAATCTTTTGAGTTCACATCAGAGGGTTTGTCGTCCTTGGAGAGATTGGTCAGAACAGCAATAGGTCATTATCTAGGTTGCTCTTCACTTCAGTTAGTAGATGAAATCAAACCATAGTCCTTTCGAAAAGGAGCAAGAGGGCACACATTTGTAATAGAAGGATAGGCAGAGCCTGGAGGTGGAGTCAAGAGAGTAATCAGCCTGGAGTCTTTACATTCCCACAAATGTTCTAAATCCAACCTCTCTGGAATTCTGTTAACTCTTATCTGGTGCCAATTTAGCACTGGTCATTAGGTGACAAGATTCCTTTGGGTAGGCATGGAACAGGTATGTCAAACTCGTGTGATCACAGCAGCGTCATGTGACGTATCAGAACATTTTTCCCCCTTTGCTCAACCAGGCAGGGGTGGGGCCAGCATATGACACTTCTGGCCCATGGACCGCAAGTTTGATACCCCTGGCATAAAAGATACATGGTTGAAGACAGATGTTTTGCAGCTAAACTCAAGCAGTTGCTTAGAAGTTTACCTGCAGGCCTCAGAAACCTGTGAGCAACAAGCCACTGCTAACATTTTTAGTCACCTTCATGTATGATGGGCAGCTGTACAAATGTGATAAATAAGTAAAAATAAATCGAGAACATTTACGGCAATTGCAGCCTGCAGCAACTAGACAATGAACAGAGAATATTTACAACCATTTCCTTACCTTGAGCACTTGAGTTAAGTCACATTACCATAGCAACAGACTCAGAGATATTTAAAGGATTTTAGAGTTCCACATTTCAGGGGATAATTCGTCTAGAGATACCTTGTACTTTTCCCCCTTACTATCCAAGGTGATCTTTTGCAAAAACAAAAAAACAACAAATGTATCAAATTTTTCCGGGTTTTTTTTCCAAGAGGAGAATTATGGCTCCTCTTGATGTGCCATTTAGAACATACAGAACCTCTCAAACTCAAACTCTCAAATTTCATAGAATCATAGAGTTGGAAAGGATCTTGGAGATCTTCTAGTCCAGCCCCCTACCCAAGTCCCCATACAACCCCAGACAAATGGTTTTCCAATCTTTTCTTGAAAACCTCCAGTGATGAATAATCGAATCAATAGCCACTGTTGCATAAATTGGATAAATTGAATATCTGAAAACAGGATTGGGAAAAATGCAGATTTGCTGATACAGCCCAGTTTCTTTTCTGCATTAATCATGACACTTTCTCAGTTTAATCTTCCCAATAGAGCAGGAAAGAGCATTTAATAAATTCTAAGCAATTCATGAAACACGATAATTAACAAAGGCCACATATTTTTTTAATAAAAAAGTTATGATTTGTGAGGCCAGTTATGAGGCTTCCATTTTGAAAAGGACAATTAAATTTATTATATACCAGTTCCCACTAAATGAACCAAATTTTTAACACTCATAGATCATCCACTGCTACTCAGGTACAACCTTTGAGATTGTCTTTGAAAAAACAAGATGTGGGATTTGAGTTGTTGTTTATAAACCATGTCAAAATATATTTAAAATACGTCAAAGTACCTTGAAGGTCATCTAACAGTTTAACTACCCCCATGGATAATAGCACTCCAGCCCCTTCCTCCCATCCTCCACTATCTCCCGGAGTTTCCCAAATTCATGTTCATTGCATCAATAATGCTATCATAGAATAGAATAGAATAGAATAGAATAGAATAGAATAGAATAGAATAGAATAGAATAGAATAGAAACAGAGTTGGAAGGGACCTTGGAGGTCTTCTGGTCCAACCTTGTTTAGGCAGGAAACCCTACACCACTTCAGACAAATGATTGTCCAGACTCTTCTTCAAAACTTCCAGTGTTGGAGCTTTCACAACTTCTGGAGGCAAGTTGTTCCACTGATTAATTGTTCTAATTGTCAGGAAATTTCTCCTTGGTTCTAGGTTGTTTTTCTCCTTGATTAATTTCCATCCCTTGTGTCTTTGTCCTGCCCTCAGGTGCTTTGGAGAATAGCTTGACTCCCTCTTCTTTGGGGCAGCCCCTGAGATACTGGAAGGCTGCTATCATGTCCCCCCTGTTCCTTATTTTCATTAAACTAGACATACCCAATTCCAGCAACCATCCTTTCTATATTTTAGCCTCCATGCCCCTAATCATCTTGGTTGCTCTTCTCTGTCTGATCATCTCATCTTTTACCATCCCCTTCTCCTCTGGCCTTCCATTTTTCCCAAGACCAGGGTCTTCTCCAACGAGTCTTCTCTTCTCATTTGATGGCCGAAATATTTGAGCTTAATCTTCTGTATTTGTCCTTCCAAAGAACAATAGGGTTAATTTCCTTTAAGGATCGATTGATTGGATCTCCTCGCAGTGCAAGAGACTGTCAAAAGTCTTCTCCAACATCATACCAGATGCTTTTATACAGCATATACATTTAATAGAGACATTTGGGTGTTACCATGGACGTTACACCAGAAGCCTTTTTAGACATCATTAAAATCTTAGTGATTTGCAAAAAAAAAAAAAAAAAAAAACACTGCTTCTGCCAAGAGACAGAAGAAGAAGAAGAAACTAGTTCAGCTTTTAAAAAAAAATCCCTTCCCAAAATTTAAAGGCTCAGTCATTTATAGGTTGGCTCCCTTATAAAAGACAAAAAAGAAAAATTTTGTCCTGGAATTTAAGATAACCCATTGAATCCTTGGAATTATATTTCCTGAATTTTCAAGTTTCATTTAAATTCAACCAAAGAATCCCATTTTCCCCCTTCTCTCTCTGTTTTAAGGACCATGCAAGTTAATTCTGCAACTGAACCGACCCATTGCATTCATGTGATAAAGCAAAGCAGCTTGGTAAGAAATATAACACGCCTATCCCTGGTCCTTTCAACGAATGTGGATGTTTACAAGTAGGCTTGTTTTAATTAAGACACTAATGATATTTTAGGGGTGGAGAAGTACATTCAATCCTACAAGCTCTCTTTAATTTCCCTTGGAGTATATTGTACTATGCAGGGACACGGTGGCTCAGTGGCTAAGACGCTGAGCTTGTTGATCCGAAAGGTCGGCAGTTCGGCGGTTCAAATCCCTAGCGTCACGTAACGGAGTGAGCACCTGTTACTTGTCCCAGTTTCTGACAATGTAGCAGTTTGAAAGCATGTAAAAATGCAAGTAGAAAAATAGGGACCCCTTTGGTGAGAAGGGAACAATGTTCTATGCTCCTTCAGATACCACAGACAGCACTGGCTCTTCAGCTTTGTAACGGAGATGAGCACTGCCCCTTACAGCCAGGAACGACTGGCACGGATGTGCAAGGGGAACCTTTACCTTGACTATATTGTACTAATTCAGCATTTCACTCTCCATTTCCAAGGCCTGCCCAGAATTTTGCAAATTATGAAAGTTCTCCAAGACCACAGGCATTCTTCAAAACTGAAGAATTTTGATTGTTTTTCCCCCCTTTGTACTATTTGCTTTTGTATTGCCCTAACAGAATTAAGAGAATTGGACGGGACCTTGAAGGTCTTCTAGTCCAACCCCTTGTTTCAGCAGGAAACCTTGAGTCATTTCAGACAAATGGTTGTCCAATCTTTTTTCAAAAACCTCCGGTGATGGAGCACCAACAGCTTCTGGAGGCAAGCCCTTCCACTGATTAATTATTCTACCTTTCAGGAAACATCTCCTTAGTTCTAGGTTGCTTCTCTCCTTGATTAGTTTTCATTCCTTGCTTCTCATCCTGCCTTCAGGTCCTTTGGAAAACAGGTTGTCCCCTTCTTCTCTGTGGCATCCCCACAAATATTGAAAGACTGCTGTCCTGGCCCCCCTCTGAGTCCTTCTTTTCATTAACCTAAATATACCCAATCCCCAATTAATTGTGTGAATTGGTTGTTTACTGGCATGGGGACTGCCCGTCTAAATTAATGTTTAAAATTTATCTCCATCCCTTAAATCCTGAAAGCCAAGTTTATATAACAACTGCCATAAATTTGTAGTAAATATTTTGTTTACTCTTTTTACACTGAAAAAAATTCAAAAATCCCCTGCTTATTTGTGTTAACCTTTCTGTTAATGGACAAGGGTGTTAATCTTTCCATTAGTGGACAATTAATGATGCAACATGGGTGCTAATCTTGCAATCATTACATGATAATGATTTAAAACAAACACAATATACTTCTCTTAGTATCTTGAAGTCCAAATTGTCAATGTCATTGACATTTAACAGCTGAGGAAACAGCACATGCAGGAGTTTGGTGACATAATGAATCTAGCAAAGTAAATAAATTTGTTGGGATGAACATGATTTCAATTCCACCTTTACTAAATCAGCCAATCTTAAAGTTAATTTTAATTTTTAATTAAAAATTCTCTTAATTCTTCTATAAAATTAAATCTATAGTCAAACAATGTAACATAACGACAAAATCTTTCCAATAATATTGGATAATTTATTTGTCCTAAGTGTCCATCAATGATGTGTATTATGTCTAATGTAACCCCTTTTTTACAAAATACAAACACTAGATGGAAAAATACAACAATATCTGGTTTGTACAAGTGCAAAATGTTGTTCTCCTTTCTTTATGATGGCAGAAACCATTCTAAATAACAAAGTCATGTGTATCCTAAATCCTAAGTAATCCTTCCTTCACATTTTAAATCTTGGGCAAATCTTATTTATAACAACAGCTTCAGAGGTTGAAAACCTTTCATTTCAAGACCAGCATAATGGTTTAAAAACCCACCCAATGAATTTCAAACAACACTGGCCAAATTAGTTTGCTTTTATAATTACTTATGTACATGGTTTTTAAAAAAACAACCAAAATCTATTTACACATCTAGGACGAGACCCAATCTGACATTTTAAGTATACCACTGGCTGCATACATTTTTGTCTAAGCTTTGTGACACTGACAATTAATTACATTAACTAATGGAACCAATTTCTTTCTCTTCCTGAATTTAAAAAAAAAAAAAAGGATTTATAATCTGAATGTTCTTTCTAAAATCAAAGAAAACCCGGTGTTATCACTATGCAGCTATTTTACCAGTAGAATGATTGTCCCATCCTCATTTTTTTTAAAAAAAGATCATTGCACTGACCACAAACAAAAGAATAAATTAAAAATACTTTTCTTGAAAGTGGGCAGGGATATAAAAATAGCTTCTTTTGCTAATCTGTGCCTCGGAGTAAATGAATCTGCTATTTTTCTTTTTTTCATATTTAAAAAAAAAAACATGATACCTTCCAATCCTTTGATGAAGAAATCTGCAAATCTGGTCATGTTCTTATTTTAACAAATGGTTGGTTGGTTGGTTAGCTGATTATGTTTCATCAAGTTATTTTCAATTTAGAGCAACCACATAGTACATTTTCTTCAGGATAATCAGCCCTCACCTAGGTCTTTTAGATCTTCTGAAAGTCACTCCATCTGAGTTCATTCACCTTGCTGTTCATTGATCTCTTCTTCTCTTTCCTTCCACCATTCCTCGCATCAGAGCCTTTTTTGAGAGAGCTGGGTCTTGGCACAATACATCAGAAGTAGGATAATTTAAAGCTTGATTATTTGCACCTTGAGTGAGAACTCAGTTTGTTTTCTTGGCTGTCCACAGTATGAACAGAAGTCCTCTCCTACTCCTAAGTTCAAATACCTCAACATTTTTCTTGTCCTGCTTCTTTAAAGTCCAACTTCACTTCAGTGGAGTATCACACGGCACAAATTTCTGCCTTTGCTAAATTTTATTATACTCAACTTGGAGAAAAATGATATGCTACTTTTTTATACTTTTAGGTATAAAGCATAAGAGAATGGAATGGAATGGAAAGGAAAAGAACAGAACAGAACAGAACAGAACAGAACAGAACAGAACAGAACAGAACAGAATAGAATAGCAGAGTTGGAAGGGACCTTGGAGGTCTTCTAGTCCAACCCTCTGCTTAGGCAGGAAACTCTACACCACTTCAGACAAATGGCTGTCCAGTCTCTTCTTAAAAACTTCCAGTGTTGGAGCTTTCACAACTTCTGGAGGCAAGGAGTTCCACTGATTGTTCTCCCTGTCAGGAAATTTCTCCTCAGTTCTAGGTTGCTTCTCTCCTTGATTAGTTTCCATCCATAGCTTCATAGGGTACTTTGGAGAATAGCTTGACTCCCTCTTCTTTGGGGCAGCCCCTGAGATATTGAAGCACTGCTATCATGTCACCCCTAATCCTTCTTTTCATTCGACTAGATGTACCCAGTTCCTGCAATTAAGAGTAGAAGAGTGAGGAAAATTGTTCAACTATGGATGAATGAACACAATGATAGTTTGATGAAAGTGTAGGAGGAACCACAGAAAGGAAAGATACACACTCATTTTCAAAAAGAATAACAAAGGAGAACAATGCAATTGTTTTCTGTTACTTTTCATTTCTTTCTCATTAAAATGAAAGGCAAAAAAGAAAAAAAGAAACCCGAACATAAAGTACTCTCATTTTCATTTTTGTCTCTAGCTTTTGTTTTCTTCCATTTACCTCTGGGAGAATCTGTATCCTGAGGACATAATAGAACCCTGTAAATTTCATGCTGTTTTGATGAATATAGGCTGCAAAATTTCAAGAACAGCCTCCGCCAAAATCAATGGGGAAAAAATGGAACCGAACGCTATTAGAATGAGAAATAAAATGTAGATGAATGCACTTAAAATGGAATTACAGTGCAACAGAAACCCATCAAGAAAACAAAGTCTAGTTGAATGGAGGTCTTAATAGAAGATAAGAGGTGAGAATTAAGAATCAAGAGTCTACTCAAGTCTTATTCTGTGAAGATTTAAGCCAGGTCAGATTCTATCACAACTCAAGATGGTTTGAGACAAGAAAGTTTGCAACCCTCTCTTTAAAAACCCCTTAAGGATTTGAATCTTTGCAGAGAACAACTGGTCAAAACAGATAAGGGAGAAACTGTGCTTGGTCTGAGCCTCCATCATGCAAAGACTCTAAATATAAAGGTTATGGTCACACATAACCATTCAAGAGCTCTGCACACCTGTTCTCCAATTTTCAGGTAGCAATCTTTTTTAAAAAATACATTTTTATTTTTTATTTCTATTGTGTGAACAGTATGGTTCCAAGTCATATGATATTTTTAAAAAAACATGACCATAATTTCATATTCATACTATTAACTTTCTGATCTAATTTAGTATTATAGTACTATGTATTATCAATTTTTATCATTCAATATTCTCATGTGCCACTTTATATCAATCTCTATATTCTTAATTTCATTTCTTTTGTTATACATATTCTCTTAATAGTCATATCTGCAGAATTTAACAAATTATATAATCCAAATTTTCATAATTCATAAATTCATAAATTCATATCGATTTATATTGTCCAGTATTTACTCCCCTTTTTAATATTAATTATGCCATTATTATATGTTTAAAACAAAGTTCCTTTTCGAATCTCCTTGTAATACATAAATCATGATTTCCATCTTATTTTCATTTAACAAATTATATGTTTTAATAATAATGTAATCATTTTTATCTATTACCATATACTATATTATTTTTGGTTCTGCAACCCAACAAGACAGGCACAGACTTCAGAGAAAAATTAGGACTGCAGAAAAAACAATTACTACTAACCTGGCTTCCCTTGAGGGCCTGTATACTGCAGGAGTCAAAAAGAGGGGTGTGAAAATATTTACAGACCCCTCACATCCTGGACACAAACTGTTCAACTCCTACCCTCAAAACTATAGAGCCCTGCACACCAGAATAACTAGACACAAGGACAGCTTTTTCCCGAATGCCCTCACTCTGCTAAACAAATAATTCCCTCAACACTGTCCAACTATTACAAAGTCTTCACTACTATTACTATTAATCTTCTCATCACTCCTTATTATCCATCCCCTCCCACTTGTGACTGTATGACTGTAACTTTGTCACTTGTATCCTACGATTTATATTGACTATTTCCCAGTATGATTTGATTGCTTATTGTACCCTGTGACTATTATTAAGTGTTGCACCTGATGATTCTTGATGAATGTACCTTTTCTTTTAGAAAGAAAGAGCATTTGCACCAAGACAAGTTCCTTGTGTGTCCCATCACATTTTGCCAATAAAGATTTCCATTCTATTCTATTCTATTCTATTCTATTCTATTCTATTCTTCTTTCTATCCGATTCCACATGTCATTTCTTTCCCTATTTTCAGGTAGCAATCTGTTGAAGTGGCTAAGTACAGGGAAGCAATTGCTGATGAGAGCTGTTCCCTCTTCCCCCAAATATTTTTGCTTTTTATAAGTAATGTATTCTCCTTCACTTCCTAAGCCGGCCCCAGATTCCTGCTGAGCCTATTTGTTCTCAAAGATCACTGCACTCCAAGTGAGAAGGAGGGTTTGGGATTTTTGACTCAGAATAACACACCATGGCTTAACAGGTGGCACAACATGAGGGATTGAAGTCTGAATTTAACAGAAGCCCTGCTGGTTTAAGCTAATGAGATCACTCCTTTTATCGCAGTGGGAGGGGGCAGTCACCTGAAAAACAGGGAGAGCCTGTGGAGTCTTCCTACAAATAATTAATCACTCTTCCGTTACTTTGCAGGATACACTTGTTGGTGGCTTGTGGCCTTTCTCTCTGCAAAGGACAGAAATGTCTCCATAAAAGTCGAGCAGCAAGCCCTTGTCTGCAGCTTTGCAGCTTCTGCCTTTGATGCTCTTTGGATCATGGAGAGAGGGGTGTCTTCCTAAACTTTTGATCCTCCCAAGTCAACCTTTCACCAGGGATCAAATGAGGTTTAGCCCTGATTTGAGACACAGCCCACTCCTGGCACAGGGGTGGGCTTCAAAAATTTTAGCAAAGTGTTCTCTTCCTGGTTGTGGTGTGGATGTGGCCATGGTGGACATGGCCTAGTCGGCCTCCTGCACCAGGGGGTCGTTGTGCCCTCCCTGAGCTCCGGGGCTTCTCTGGAAACGAGATATAATCTTGTTTCCGGCCTTCGCAAACTTCCGAGAGGCCCGTTTCTCCCCCTCGCCGAATGTGATGACCCAGGGTGGGATACAAAAGCAACAAAGTC
Organism: Laticauda colubrina; assembly: GCA_015471245.1. NCBI lineage: Eukaryota > Metazoa > Chordata > Lepidosauria > Squamata > Elapidae > Laticauda > Laticauda colubrina. The sequence goes on from BLBF01000058.1 coordinate 3,469,862, forward strand.
ACAAAAGCAGGTGAAGTCCCTTTAATTCCTTCAACTTGGCCTCCAAGGTCCAATTATCATTGATTGGAGAAAAAAACTCCCCCACAAACAGTTATGAAAAGGAAGAACTTCCATTCAGACTCATATAATTTATAAATAGGAAAAAATGACACAAAGCACACTGAAGTAAGTAATGAGACAAGGCAGGATAAGGGTTTGAAGACATCCACAGATATTGAAATACACACACTGGGAAGGATGCCAAAATTCAGATAAGAACTGACAAGACTAGAAATATTTTCACACTTTGCTTCCAGCACTAGTTCATGCACAGTTTGTCCTTTCAAAGAGTCCTCCCAGCTGCAGCCCATGAAGGGGATCAAGGCCCTTTCCTCCCCTGTAGACCACACCATTCACATTTCTCCCTCATCCACCCCTCCCTTTGTGCCTGGGTCTACGACTTGGAACCCTGACACAAGGACTGATGATGACATGATAGCAGTGCTCTGATATCTCAGGGGCTGCCCCAAAGAAGAGGGAGTCAAGCTGTTCTTCAAAGCACCCGAAGGCAGGACAAGCAGCAATGGGTAGAAACTAATCAAGGAGAGAAGCAACCTAAAAGAATGGACAAATTAATGAGAACAATTAAGCAGTGGAACACCTTGCCTATAGAAGTTGTGAGTGCTCTATCACTGAAGGCTTTTAAGAAGAGACTGGACAGTTACTTGTCTGAAATGGAACAGGGTTTCCTGCTCAAGGGAGTTGGGCTAGAAGACCTCTAAGGTCCCTTCCAACTCTATTATTTTATGTCTATGTCTGTTTTCAGCATTCCTTGGTTGAAACAAAGCTACTGCTGTTGGGAGCGTTTTCATGTAATATTACAACCAACTGCTAAATTCCATGCCTCTTTGCTGCTTTTGAAAATATTTAATATAGCTAGAAATGGCAAAGATAGAAGATAATATTGGCAGAGCGGGGTTAAGCTGTGGGGTCCTTGGTGGGGTCCTTCAAAAGCAATTACTGTTAGGCACAATCAAGAGAGTGATAAATCATCTGGATCCTTTGAAAGGGATTAAGAGAGCTTCTCAAAAGACTAATGGACCTAGGACTAAGGAGAAATGTCCTGACAATGAGAACAATCAATGGAACAGCTTGCCTTCAGAAGTTGTTGGTGCTCCATCACTGGAAGCTTTTAAAAAGAGACTGAAATGCATAGGGCCTCCTGCTTGTTCAGGGGGTTGGACTAGAAGATCTCCAAGGTCCCTTCCAAGCCTATTATTCCATATTCTAAGGGCCATTCGTGGATTCTTGCTAGGCTTGAGGGACGCCAATGTTTCAAACACAAAGCCATCTCCAAGCAAAAGACACAATTGTCTGTATTTGGCTTGTTTTATGCAAATCCTCATTTTCAGGCCAGGAAAATTATTGAAAAAGAAGAGTTTCATCTGATCTAATTGCCTCAGAGATTAGCTCTTTATAATTTGCTTAGAAATCAAAGCCATTCATGGAGCCATGGGGATACAAAATATATACGTACCTTGTAAAGAGGACTGGCAAATGATTAAAGCATTCCCAGTTGAGTATTCTTCTACCTTTTGGTTGATATGCTGATTACATTTAAATAGATTTGCATAACACCAAAGGCTTAAGTGATAGTTTGGAAGAACGTTAATTATTATTTGCACTGCTACAGCCTTCGCCAACTTCCTGAAGAAGTGGTTAGTTCCATGGAAGTCCCTGATTTTAATCTACCTTGGTTGGAAGAGTCTTAGCAACAGAAAAGAAATTAGAAGAGAATATTTGTAGAAGGGGCTGAATTGTGGGGTCTTTGGGGGTCTCTGAGCTTGGTGGTTTTCTTGCAGATGATTCATTACCGAAAGAACTAATATCATCAGTTGGATGATATCAACCTGGTTGGGTCATGAAACATTTGCAAGAAAACCACAATGCTCAGAGACCATCAAGGACCCCACATAGGACTTGACTTGGCCTTCAAAGAACCAGGCCACCACTAACTTGGATATGGCACCCCCAATTTAACAGGTTGCAGATGGAGGTAGATCTTTTCAAAAAACTTAGGTTTCAGATTGTAGCAGGAAGTGATGATAAAAGGACAATATCATCCATGCAATATGAGTGATAAACATTCTCTGGCTTTGAGCAGACTTTTACAGGGCAGGGAATTATGCAATGAGCTAGTAGTCTTTAGGTCAGATTCAGAGAGTCCTTACGACCAAGAGTAATTATTCTATTCTATTATACTCTACTTGATTTCTCCTTCTCTTTCTATTCCTATTCCATTCCGTTGCATTCCACTCCACTCCACTCTACTTTACTCTACTCCATTCCATCCCATATGGGAAGAGCCATGGGGATGCAGTGGTTAGAATCAGGGGTAGGGTTCATTTTTTTTACTACCTGTTCTGTGGATGTGGCTTGGTGGGAGTGGCAGGGGATGGATAATGTAAAATCTCCAGTCAGAGGCAGTATTTGCCGGTTCTCCAAACTACTCAAATTTCCGCAACCGGTTCTCCAGAACTGGTCAGAACCTGCTGAATACCATCTCTGGTTAGAATACAGTATTGCAGGCTAACTCTGCCCGCTGCCAGGAGTTTGATCCTGACTATCTCAAGGTTGACTCATCCTTCCAACCTTCTGAGGTCGATAAAATGAGGACCAAGATTGTCGGGGGGGGGGGCAAGATACTGACTCTGTACACTGCTTAGAGAGGGCTGTAAAGCATGATGAAGCGGTATATAAATCTAAGTGCTATTTCTCTTTCTATACTGCCCATCTCACAAACACAGAAACTCTGGGAAGCTCACAGTATAATAAAGGTTAAAAAAAATGCAAAAAAAAAAAAAACCAATAAAAGTGGAATAAAAAGTTAAAGATTAACATTAAAACCAAGATGCTGGGCAGCCTGGGGAGTGAGTTAATTGCTGTAACGCAAACAGTGTCTCTGTATGGCTGAGTTTGTACGTGATCCAGATACATCACCTTCCATCAACTAGCAGTGAGAACAACCAGTGTACTAGGGAAAACTTGCTGCAAACCCTTCCCAAATCGCAAAGTTGCTTTGTAAAATCGCTTTAATCTGCAATTAATTGCACTGATTAATCAAATCTTCTCTGGCCTGTTTTTTCTCACCAGCACCTGTTTTCCATGTGCAGCTTCCATAGCTTGAAAATGAGACACCCACTAATCGGTAGCTTGAGAATGATTGCAATTGCAAGCTCTGACTTTCCTCTGGATATAAATGCTTTCTCATTCCCATTGGAGAGGAAGCAAAAAAGCAATACTTTCCCAGAGCCATTGTTTCACCAACTGAGCTTCTGCCTCCAGGGCTGAAGTTCCAGACTCACGATGGAGTCATCACATCTGTTGGGTTGAAGCATATCTTATATTTTAGTATTTTAGCATTTAGTATTTACTTGATTTATTTCATCTAAGGCTTTCCTCATCTAAAGAGATCAGAGTAGGGCCTGTTCAATGGACTTATCCAATGCTCAGATTGATAATGATTTGCACATTTTCATTAAAAAATGTAAAATGCGGGGTCCTTGATGCTCTCTGAGCTTGGCGGTTTTCTTGCAGCCATTTCATGACCCAACTAGGTACTCTCATCAGTGATAGTAGGAGTGGGATTTGCTCTTATTTTATATTCTAGAATATAAGTCACTGGAATATAAAATGAGAGCAAACTGTTTACTTTTAGCACTGATTATGTCACTTAGTTGGTCATGAAATGCCTGCAAGCTCAGAGGGTACCGAGAACCAATTAGCAGAAACCCCATCTCCAGCTAGGACAATGAAATAAATAAATAAAGCAGACAGAGAATTTAGACATTCCAAAACACTCTGATAATTACATGGAAAACTGAAGCATCTATGTAGGAGGAGGATATTTCTGATAGACTATAAACCTTTCTTCTTCCTCTTCCTCTTCTTCTTCTTCTTCTTCTTCTTCTTCTTCTTTGTCTTCTCCTTCTCCTTCTCCTTCTCCTTCTCCTCCTCTTCTTTTGCTTTTGTTCTTTTTCTTTTCCTCCTCCTCCTCCTCCTCTCCACAAACCCTATTTTCTCCTAGCACTGATATTGTTACCCACTTGGGCAATGAAATGTCTGCAAGAAAACCACCCAGCTCTGAGGACCCAGAGTCCCTCATTTTAACCCTAAGCCAACAAAGACTCTCTTCTATCAATGTGTGTGTACTTTTTTGGGGAGTAAATAAAAAAAAATCTGCATTATTAGTCATTCACTATTCACTTGCTCAGAACAAAATGCAACTGTGTTTTTCCTCTCTTCCATCTTTTTTTGATGTACATATAATGAGAGGAACATTCTTTTTTTTTTCAAAGATTATCTGATAGTTTAGAAAAGCCTTATTAGTTCAAGAATCGTTATCTTAGCAAAAGATATCAGAGGAAGCAGTTCATCAGCGATCTGAGCTTTCTCCAAACTGCATACCTTGATCTTATATAGACAATTGTGCTGCAGTGTTTCTTTTCAAGGGATCTTGACGCCACAGTGCTTTTAATGAATCTGAATTTCATGGGTATTTTGCTTTACTTGCAAGTGTCTATCTTTCAGCTATGGGTCCTGAGTAAGAACCCAGCCATCTGGTTTGTTTATGATTTGGTAGCCAGGCTAAAAAAAGGAAGCTTGTCAGACTAAACCATGGTTCAATTTCCCAGAGTTTAAAATGGGATCTGTGTTTGGACAATGACTCTATAGGGGAATCCAATGAGCTGAAATGTCTCATGTCCTCTGGGTTTCTAAAATATGTGTTTTGGAACCCAATAAAAAGTGTGTTGAAAAGTAAGTTTCCCAAACTTAATGGGACTCTTAAAGAAGGTGATTGGCCTGAAGCCACCCTTCCAGCTTTCATGCCTAAGATGGGACTAGAACTCATTGTCTCCGGGTGATTGGTCCAAAGTCAACCAGCTGACTTTCATGGCTGAGGTGAAACAGGAACTCACCATCTCCTGGTGATTGACTCAAAGTCACTCAGCCAACTTTCCTGCCGAAGGCAAGACTAGAACTCCCAGTCTCCTGGTGATTGCTCCAACATTGTCCAACCCTTAGACTGGCTTTCATGCCAAAGATCAGATTAGAAATTCCAGTCTCCAGGAGATTGGTTCAAAGTCACTCAGCAGTTGTCATGCCTATGGCTGGACTAGAACTCCCAATCTCCTGGTTATAGATCAAAGTTACCCAGCCAGCTTTTATTCCTAAGGTTCAACTGGAACTCACCATCTCCTGGTTTATAGCTGGTGCCTTCATCACCAGACCAAGCTGGCTCTCAGTTTTACAAAAGGGTAAAATTTCAGTTTATGAAATGACCCATAACATACGCCTGGAAGTAACATATTTCTAGCAGCTGCCTGGAAATGTCCTCCGTCATGATTATCTTCTGCCTGCCTGTCTCTGTCTCTCTTTTTCTTTTCACAGACTTTAATTTAAGTCACAACTTTCTAAATGGATTTATGCTGCTCAATAAAGATGTCAGGTTAGGTCTCAAGTAGAGAGATACATGGATGTGTTTGCTTATATTTAATCCTCCGGCGCTACCAAACAGCACGGAGCTGATGAGGAAGTAGGAGGCTTTCTTCTTTTATAATATTTTATGCCATTCGTATATTAGGAATGATCGATGCCTCAAAAATTCTACAAATTTAGTTTTGTTCTTTGAGTTTCCACAGTGGTGGAACAAATCAGGAGCGATTACCTCTTGTCAACATAAGTTTGATTCACGAGAAAAGAGAAATGCCTTTATTTATTTTTTTTAGAAAAGAAACAAGTAAAAACTAAAATACATATTTGAATTCCCCCCCCCCACACACACACACATTCTTCAGGATTTTTAATTTAAATGTATTTCTTATTAGTAGACTGAAAGCAATAGAGGGATCCATTTAATTAAATAGCAGAAGATAGTTTCTCAGAATCAGAAGATATGTCCTGACTATAATTGTGATTTTTAATAAAATAAAATAAAATCTCCCCTTCTGAGTCCTTTCGACTGTAGGTAATCGATGCCCTCTAGAAGTGCAAGGAACATCTGGATATTTTATGACTTTCCTTCTTTCATGTGAAGTAAATGAATTGCAGTATGGAGACTATTTGTGTACTCTATAGACCACTGAACATGGAATATAAAAAAGAAAACTAAGTTTGAATTCTCCTCCATTGGGAATCCTTTAGCTAGACTCTTCTATCATGCTAAGTTTGGGTATCTTTCATTATGGCTTAGAAACCACAGATGCAAGCAACTCTCCTAAGTATCAAGATTAAATCTCAGTTATGGTCCCTAAGGCTTACTTCATCTTTTCTCCTTCCTCATTACGGATGCTTACATGGGTTTATGATGGGTATGGGCTGTTTCTTTGATGCCACTTCCAAAATAAGTATTTCATTCTTGGCATAAGAAACAACAGGAAGACTCATAGTTTGAAAGAAGAGAAAAATCCTAATAGATTGCTAGAAGACAGATTCCAACTGGATGTTAGGCATTAGTCTTAGTCAAGAAGAGAACAATTATCCAAAATATAATTTGTTTCCCTTATTTCTTAGAAAGAGGGATGAGTTGGGATGCAACATGGATTTATTAGATCCAGCATTTTTTACCAGGACTGAATTCTAAGAATGCCAGGTGGAGTAACCGAGAATTTAATGAAGGGCTGCTCATTAAATTACTCTCAACCAATTTTGTAATTTTCTGTCATCTTAAATGTGAACAATTCTGGCAACTTTTGATGAGGGTTGGCATTATTCCTAAGCCTTTAGGAATACCATGAGATCATCAGGCCTTTGACTGGACAAATCTGTTGTATATTACCTGGAAAAGTTTAATTTAAACAAATGCATCCTTCAAGCCCAATCTTGGACCTTATTCAGAGTACTTGTCCTAAACAGAGCTGGAGACAGCCAATCTGAGAAGGAGATGGAGAAATAGGAAAAGTATATAAAAAAATAAATCTCCTTATTTTAAATGTATAGCCCCTTCTAATAGTCTTTGTTCTACTCCACTAGTACAGTGGCTTCCAACCTTTGGGGCACCAGGGACCTGTTCCATAGAGAGTTTTTTCTGCGGACTGGAGGGAGCGTGGTTTCTCCTCCTGACTGCATCTTGCGGATGGAGTTTCACTTGTCTGTGTGGCTCAGTTTCTGGAATGCTGCAGCCCAGTGGCCGGTCCACGGACTGGAGGTTGGGGACCTCTGTACTACAAGTAGTAGTGCTAATGATGAAGATAAGGATGATTATTGCAATGATTAGTAGGGCTGTGCAAGGCTTCAGGTTTCATTCAGAAGAGGTATTTGGGAATGCAGAGGAACACGGGGAGCAGAACTTCCCCCTCCAACTCATTAAAGCAACCTAGTCCTCATATCCTCAGAAGAGACTATAGAAGTCTCCTATATGTCTCTTCTGGTCCCTTCCAAGTCAAGAACCTTTCCATGGTCAGCCTCTCCATCACTGCCCTTGATCCATGCAACACGGTCTCTCTCTACAACACGTGTATGTGTGTGTGTGTGTGTGTGAGAGAGAGAGAGAGAGAGAGAACACTTCTCTTTTTGACATATATGACAAATTCATGAGTTACTTTGAGAAATAGCAATAGCACTTAGACTTATATACCACGTTATAGTGCTTTACAGCCCTCTCTAAGCAGTTCACAGAGTCAGCTTATTGCCCCCCACAATCTGGGTCTTCATTTTACTCACCTTGGAAGGATGGAAGGCTGAGTCAACCTTGAGCCTGGTGGAATTTGAACTGCCAAATTTCAGTCAGCTGGCTGTCAGCAGAAGTAGTTTGCAGTACTGCACTCTAACCACTGCACCATCGAGGCTCTTTGCCTGACATGATGTTTTCCAGTGAACAATTTCTGATGCAAAGAAGTAACCCATTACTTGTGCTCCGCTAATTAGGAAGGAAGAGACAAGACGTCATCAAATGGATTCAGAACCAATTTAACAGCTATTGGAATCAAATTCCGAGGCCAAGAATTTCAGAGGGAGGGCAACAGGGTACATACAATAACAGTTGTCTCTTTAATCTGTTTTATGTCGGTGGCAAGGCATATGTGAAGCTATTCTTTAAATTAGCTGTTTTAACTTTATTGGAAGTGTTTAATTCAAGGACAGCTGGTTAGAGTTATAAACACAGACAGTGGCATTTTACGAAGAGAGAATGGGAACCTACACAGTGCAAAGTTTATGGATATCCTCTCAGGAGGCCTCTGTATAATGAGTCAAATCATTATTCCTTTCAGATTAATCATGGTTATACTGACAGGTGATGCAAATTTTACAGAATCAGGAAACCTGTTAGCTAACTTCATTACTTTCCCTCGGCATAATTGTCTCAGTCCATCACATTCCTTAATGGACTCCTAAGGGTGCACTTGTCCATATCCTTTATTTTTTTGAGTGTGTGAAATTTCCCACAGTATTTGGGGGCAGGGCATGAAATCAAACAGAGGCATCAAAACCTGACCCCGTCCTTCCAATGACAATATAGCACCTCTGATTCATGTATGCTCAAATGTTGGTTGATGTCTGTGATACATTTTGAGCTTTGATCCATCAAAGATCTCTGATCTCATCAAAAAGAGCACAACCACCCAAACTTTTCCCACAAACTCGCTCAACATGATGCAATTCATAGATTTTTATAAACATGGACTGTCATGTAGTCACATTAATATATGTATTCTCTGTTCTTTAGCGTATTTTAACTTCGAGCCGAAGGGACTTCATAAGGCCTTTGAACTTTGATCAAGAAAAACTAATAAATGCCACATAAAAGCAAACTTTCTGGGTTTTACAATTCTGTTGAATGAATACACTTTTATCACTTTGAGTAGAGATGTTAACTCTACTCCCATAAATCATGAAACATGACTGAGCTGGCTTTAGATCTCTGGAACAAAATAACTCTGAGAGTTTTCAAGTTTTCCTGTATCTTTTGGTTTTCAGATGGTTTAGCATCCTAAATGTGTTCGGGAGTATGAATTTTAGGGCTGAATCTGGTGAGGGTTGCAGCCATTGACTCAGTGGCTAGAGAAGGTCATTATGTGAAAATGTCAGAACTTCTCAAGGACACAAAATGAGCATCTAAGAATATGATAACTTGGAAAGCTGAGGGTAAAACAAAAAGAAAATAGGTTTAGGACTTTGGATGTATGTTGTTCTGACCAAGGCTTATTGAGACACGAACAAACACACACTAGTCCCAAAACCCTTTTTTCTTTATTACGATGGCTGTGAATTTAGTTCTTGTGGCTCAGAGTTCATTCCTGTGTGAAGTAAAAATGTCTAATCTACACATCTTAGACCTGAATGAAGTATGTTCTTAGATAAAGGTTTAACTGTCAAGAGTGTTGCAAAGATGACTAACAAACAAGTACTGATGCTCATAAAACCAGACATGTCACTGGAAGGCAAAATCACAAAACTGCGTCTCACTTATTTTGGCCATGTCACGCAGAGGAATTCACTGGAGAAAGCAATTGTGTTGGGAAGAGTTAGCGGTTAAAAAGAAAACAGGCCATCAAAGGACACAGTGGCTAGAGGCCATCAAAGTGGATACCAGCCAGAACGTAGAACAACTTTAGGAAATAGTACAAGATCAGTAGATGTGGAGAAAACCTGTCCCAGAGAATCACCAAGATTAGGACACAACTGAGTGAATAACATCATCCTCATCATGGTCAGCCTTGTAGCTTTAGCAGGTGAAAATAAAAACATCAAGAATGCAAATCAAAACTCAACAGTAATATCCCAGGCTGCACTTGACTGGCAACCATTGCTATTGTTCCCAGAATTCCTTGAGGTGATATAAAACCTAAGTAGAATCATTCCAGGGCAAAATATTGACTATCTTCTGAATAAAGACTGTCATTGTGTTGTTTTCCTCTCTTCTAAATTTCCCACTAGTCTCCACCCTCTTCTCTGCAAGAGTGGGATGACCAGGGCAGTCTTTATGCATTTAATTTAAAAAGGTTTTTTCAATTAATTGTCCCTTCCATTAATTGACTAATTATGAATAAACAAATAATTCATTTGGTGCATTCTTATACTGGTGTAAATTCAACTTACAGCCATTCATTATTTCTGCCTTTTCAAAACTCCATTATTTCCAAAGCACAGGCTTGGCACAGCCATAATTGGTTACTACTTAGCCGGCGTACATATTTTCCTCCAAAGTACTTTTATATTCTTTATGTTGAAAAATCCCTTATTATTATATACACACCAAGATGGCTTTTATCAGGGAAGCAGAGTTCAACAAACTTGCAATGCAAAGCAAAAGATTGTTTCTTGATTGTGTCTACATGTTTTACCTTTCCTGCAGGTACATTTATTCTTAAATGGAAAAAAAAGGGTGGAAAAATAAAGATATACTGCAGAAATCCAAAAGGGTTTCTTTTATAAGCAGATTGATTGTTGAAACCTCTTCATGCATTTCTAAGCCATCTGGAAAATAAAGAATCGATAAAAACAAAAGATATGTCTCTGGAAATATCACCACAAAAGACTTTTTAGAAAAGTTACCTGTCATCTTTGAGAGATAGAATTTTCTTTCAGGAATTGAGAGTTATTTTGCAGGACAAAAGATAATTTCCCAGCATAATTATATTTTCTCTGAACAAGATAAGACAGCATCAGAATACAGCTGAAAGAGCGAGCTTCTGTTATTGATTGTTTCTGTAGAGCAGTAGGGAGATGGCCTTGAAAAAAATGTGGGGCAGCTATTAGAAAATATGAAGTTAGTGTGGAAACACAGGAAAGGGTGTGAAAGAAAGTCAAGGCTGCCCCACCTTGATTTTCCTTGATATAAAACAGAAGGAGGAAAATGCACTATCAGTTCTTTTGAATCTTCTCTCCATAAAGAATGGGATGGGATGGGGAGAAGAGAAGAGAAGAGAAGAGAAGAGAAGAGAAGAGAAGAGAAGAGAAGAGAAGA
>BLBF01000058.1:3490054-3500415 GCA_015471245.1 Laticauda colubrina
CTTCTTCTTCTTCTTCTTCTTCTTCTTCTTCTTCTTCTTCTTCTTCTCCTTCTCCTTCTTCTCCTTCTTCTTCTCCTCCTCCTCCTCCTTCTCCTCCTCCTCCTTTTTCTTCTCCCCCTTCTCCTTCTTCTTCTTCTTCTTCCTCCTCCTCTTCCTCCTTCTTCTTATTCTTCCATATATATCATCACACATTGGTGATCAAGTTGGCAATCCTATTTTTATCAACAGCCACATGAAAAAAGGCTGTTGAGTTTTGTCCAAACCCAAGTCCCTTAGATTTTGAAGCCATTATGTTCTTCTGCCTGGACCTCATTTGCTTTCAATCTTTCTCTGGAGGATTAAGTAAAGGATGGCATCCCATGCCCAAAATATTCCTAACTTTCATTTTTTCAAGTTTAGTAGCTAGAAATTGCAATCGAATAGAGGAATTCAGGAACTTCCACAGTGCTTGAAGACCAGATTAGATCTTCACGTAGCTGGGATGGGGGGAGTAAAGAAGAAAGATTTCCACTCTTTATCTCCAAGACAGCCTTCATTCTTCTCAAGGGCTTACCCTTCCTCCCAGTTTAATGAATCCATTGAGTTTATGAAGAATGAGCAAAGCAAACTCATCACTTATTCAGCCATGAATCTCAATCAGGAAAAGGAAAAAAGAAAAAAAAGCTTGGGAACAACTGCATAATAATGTTCTTTTTAATGATCCTTTTCTTTCTTTCTTTTTTCTTTTTTAAAAAAGCTTTTCTTTCTGAAAATAAAAAAAGCATCAAACTTAATAACCGCATTTTCCCATTAGCATTTCTGCTAACCTGAAGACAAATTTTGTAGCCCTTGGGTGAAACTCTCCTTACTAATTAGTTTTTCTTGGTTGTACACCAGAAAAATGACAAATCTCACCTTGTTTTTGATGTCTCTTGGTAACTAAAACAAACAGGGAAACATTTATTTTTCAGCAGAGGTATTACTCTCTTTCTTCGCTCAATTAGGAATCCAGGCTAAAATCTGCATTGTGTTCTGGAGATGTGCCTCATGAAGAAGTCATGTTGGGTTGGGTTACAGTCCTTCCAAGAGATGGGTATGATAGTAATGACAAAGAGGATATTGGCGCATCATTTAACTTTCACTTCGGTTTTGAAGAAAACACTTTATGCATAGAACAGTTTTTTGTGACACAAACAATCACACTCACACAGAGAGAAGGGTGAAGATATACCGTGTGCAACTGAATAGCTTGCCTTCGATGTATTAAAAGGGGAACACTCCTAACATGAAGAGGCTGTGAGATATTTACAAACAACTGCAATTTGTGTTGTGTGTGACATTCTGTCTTCCTAGTTGACAAGTGAAAGTAACAGAATATCAGAGTAACAGAGTTGCAAGGGACCCTGGAGGTCTTCTGCTCCAACTCCCTTCTCAGGCAGGAAACCCTATATGATTTCAGGGCTGATTTTGAGCTATAATGTCCTACAAGTGACTGTTGGTAACTCTGTATACTTGTTCTCACTGTCCTCCCTTGATATGAGGTGAAAGGCAAGAGTAAGAGCCTAGAGGCAATGTTCTTGCTGGCTAAACCACCATAACCTCACCATGGTGGCACAGCAGTTCTGCAGGCTACTTCTGCTGACTGCCAGCTGCCTGAAATTTGGCAGTTCGGTCCTGACTAGTTCAAGGTTGACTCAGCCCTCCATCCTTCTGAGATCGCTAAAAGGAAGAGCCAGATTGTTGGGGAAAATTATGATGACTTTGTAAACTGCTTGTGGAGGGCTGTAAAAGCACTGTGAAGTGGTATATAAGTCTGAGAGCTATTGTTATCAGAAACAGATGTGGCCAGATGTTTCGATGCTGCAAATATGGAAGTCTACCTAATTTATCTTCTTACTTTCTCATCATTAGTATGAGAAACCTACAGAAAAGGAAGGATAGATAAGGGGAAAAGAAGAGGCCTATCCCAAGTCAACTAATGAACTACCAGTCTTAGTTAAGGTTTTCTTCTTTGAAGTCCAACATTCTGATTCTCAAGTGTGATGGCCTCTGATTTGGAATCAGAGGAGGGGACAGACAAGAAGCAGTCAGCTCCAGATGGACTGTCATCCAAGCAAGCACAGGAGGTCAGGGAGGCCAGTAGCCAATAGATGCCATCACTTTCTGAAGATAGAATAGAATTAGAATAGACCAATAGAGTGGGAAGGGACCTTGGAGGTCTTCTAGTCCAACCCCCTGCCTAGGCAGGAAACCCTACACCACTTTAGGCAAATGGTTATCCAATCTCTTCTTAAAAACTTCCATTGCTGGAGCATTTACAACTTCTGGAGGCAAGGAGTTCCACTGGTTAATTCTTCTCACTGTCAGGAAATTTTTCCTTTGTTCTAGGTTGCTTCTCTCCTTGATTAGCTTCCATCCATTGCTTCTTGTCCTGCATTCAGGTGCTTTGCAGAATAGCTTGACTCCCTCTTCTTTGTGGCAGCCCTTCAAATATTGGAAGACTGCTATCATGTCACCCCCTAGTCCTCTTTTCATTAGACTAGACCAGGGGTCTTCAAACTTGACAGCTTTAAGGCTTGTAGACTTCAACTCCCAGAATTCCTCCTTCAGTCATGTTAGCTCAGGAATTCTGGGAGTTGAAGTCCATAAGTCTTAAAGCTGTCAAGTTTGAAGACCCTTGGACTAGACATACCGAGATGGGTAGAGATCAGAGGTGGTATTCCACTAGTTCTGACTGGTTCTAGAGAACCGGTAGTGGAAATTTTGAGTAGTTTGGAGAGCTGGCAAATCCTACCTCTGACCTGCCCCGCCAACCCCATCTCTTCTCTGCCTCCTGAGTCCTAGATGATTGGCTGGGTCTTCTTTGGCTCTTCTGCAAAGGAGAACGGAGCTGGAATGCAGGTTAGTGGGGTGGGGAGGGGAATGGAGATTTTGCAGTATCCTTCCCCTGCCACGCCCACCAAGTCGCACCCACCAAGCCATGCCCACAGAACTGGTAGTAAAAAAATTTGAATCCCACGATTGGAGTAGATGGCATTACTGCTCTCACGCCACACAACATGGGGTAGGCTACAAGAGAATAGAACAAAGACACTTTGTGAGTCTGCTTGCCTGGAAGGAGTCGCACTTCACTAAATGAACCACACTGGGGCTCTTACTATCAACATGGATTAACAAGTACAAGTTCTGCATTGAGGACAACTGCCCATTATCTCCCACTCCCATGTGCCTTCTCATGAACCTCACAATTATCTCAGCTTTGATTTGGGTCTCTTGTAAGACAAAATTGCTGAACTTCCTTTGTCCTGCAAGCAAGTATGTGTGTTTACAAGTGTCGAATGCCACATCTTTGTGTATTGGTGTCTATGCTTGACCTGGGAGAGGATACAGAGTGGACTAAGGATGCTGGGGGTGGGGGGTGGATTTCAAAACAAATTGAACAGCTGAACATTTTTATTTCTTGCTCAGCCTAGTCTTTTGAAATAGCATGAAGTGAAGTCTGCATAATGCCCAGCGAGCTCCATCAATTAATCATGAGTAGTGCCAAATCAGTTATTTGCAGCCACTAATTTGCTTAACAAATTGAGTCTGTCTTTTTTCTCCCCCTCCCTTTCTAATGGAACCATTTCTTTTCATATAATGCATTCAACAAATTAACTTTTCCTGCAAGGTTCTGACTTGATTAGTATTTGTTATCTGTGGCTGGTCACAAATTTGGAAACATCCATTGCCTTCTCCCTCCCTGGTTTGTTTGTTTTCTTGAAAATTCAAAACATTCACTTTCTTAGGAAGAAGCACTTTGAACTGTACTAGGAAACAAGGCAGAATCCACAATAGCAGATGTTGCATCATTAGCCCTCTGGCTGCTGTATTTCACTATTTGTCTAAAGTGATGTAGGGTTTCCTGCCTAGGGTTGGACTATAAGACCTCCAAGGTTTTTCCAACTGTTATTCTATTCTATTCTATTCTATTCTATTCTATTCTATTCTATTCTATTCTATTCTATTCTATTCTATTCTATTCTATTCTATTCTTCTATATCCTGTTCTATTCTAATTTCTATTCTATTTTATATTCTATTCTAGTCTTCATTCTATTCTCTACTCCATTCTGTTCTATTCTCTATTCTATTCTATTCTATTCTATTCTATTCTATTCTATTCTATTCTCCTCTTCTATTCTATTCTATTTTCTTCTATTCTATTCCTGGACTGCTGTTTTAGAAGACTTTTCAAAGAGAGCCTTATATTTGGAGTAGAAAATTTCAAGCAATCAGAATGGAGCTGGAAGGGACCTTGGAGGTCTTCTAGTCCAGCCTCTTGCTTAAGCAGGAGATCCTGTAACATTTCAGACAAGAGACTATCCAGTCTTGAAACAGTCATTTCAAAATGAGATGGGTGGCAAATCAATCAGTCAATCAATCAATCCATGGTTCATTTCAAGGTTCAACCCTTGAGATGTTGGACAATATTCAGTTGGAGAAAATAGTGAGTTTGGTTTCATCCTTGGAACAAAATTCTCAAAGCTCAGGAGTTTTGTTTTTTTTCCCCCACTGGGAAAAAAAGTCCATCTTATACAGGTAGTTCTCAACTTACAAGTCCACTGTGACCATTCAAAGTTATGACATTGAAAAAAGGGACTTATGACCATTTTTCACATGACCTTTGCAGAATCCCAAGGAATACGGGATCAAAATTCATTTGCTTAGCAACCGACTCATATTTATGATGGTTTCAGGGTCCCAGGGTCCTTTTGTGATCTTCTGGCAAGCAAAGTCAAGGGGAGAAGACACTTAAACAAGGTTACTAACTTATCAACTGCAGTGATTCACTTAAAAATGGGGCAAGAAAGGTCATAAAATGGGGCAAAACTCACTTAACAACAGAGATTTGGGGCTCAGTTGTGATCATAAGTTGAGGACTTACTAGATTTTGCACATCCTTAACTAAGAATCCCAGCCACTACTACAATTTAGTGTGGTCTGTATTTTCCCGAATGAATGGCCAGCTGCAGACGGCTCTTGGCAGAGAGAATTCATCCTGATAAGTTATGTTGCAGCAACCTCCCTGTTGAATTCTCTGGATTGACGCCGCTTCCCTTCAGATTTCCCTCCAGAACCAAAGGTACCAGTGCCAAAAAATATCTGCAACAAGCTTCCAAGAGTTATGGTAACGTTTCCACCTACTGGGCACAGAGAATAATTAGTCAACTAGCCAAAGAGAAAACTCCAATGAAGGGAATACCACATCCTTCTAAGGAAAATAATGGCCAAACAAATATTGTCTTTAGGATGGAATATACTTTGTAAAGGAAAGCAAGCAATAGATGAAGGGGTTGTGCTTTTGAGAAAATAGGGACGCGATGGCTCAGCAGTTAAAGATGATGAGCTGGTCATCTGGAGAGTTGATGGCCCAGGTTTGAGACCCAGTGCTGTGCGATGGAGTGAGCTCCCATCCTCACTCCAGATCCTGCCCACCTAGCAGTTTGAAAGCCTACAAATGCAAGTGTCAGGATTCTGGCAGTTACTCCAGTTAAATCATGAGCCTCAAGCCACACTCCCATAACTGGAAAGGATTTATTAGAAGTTAACATGCCGGCATTAGCCTGGGCATAGCTGACTCTGAGATACGTAATTTACTGTCACCCTTGAAACATGTCCTTTTAGTCAGAAAAATTGCCTTGAAAACAAACCAGAGCTTACCATTTTCTAGGTGGAGATATCAATACTAGAAGACAAGTACAAACCACTATTATTTCTTTTATATTATCATATCACTGTTCTCAAAGTCTTTGAGCTAATGTTCATCTTCCTATTGATGCACTCAATACAAGCCAGCAAGGTTTTATAATCTCAAAGCTCTTGAGAAGTTGTAAAACACATTTTTTTTTCTCCTGAAATAAATAAGAATGCTGTTGTTGTTTATGGAGCCAATGCCACAATATCTGGTCCTCATTTTAGGATGGGGAACAAGGAAGTACAGTGTGTTGCTGTTTTTTTCATATGCCTCTGTTATTTATAGGAATAGAATAGAATAGAGAACATGGAATAGAATAGAATAGAATAGAATAGAATAGAATAGAATAGAATTACAGAGTTGGAAGAGACCTTGGAGGTCTTATAGTCCAACCCCCTGCTTAGGCAGGAAACCCTACACCCTATGGGTTGGCTGGAAGAGGAATTCTGGGAGTTGAAGTCCACAAGCCTTAAAGCTGTCAAGTTTGAAGACCCCTGGTCTAGTCTAGTGAAAAGAAGGACTAGGGGGTGACATGATAGCAGTCTTCCAATATCTCAGGGGCTACCCCAAAGAAGAAGGAGTCAAGCTATTCACCAAAGCAAATGAGGGATTTGAAACAATGGATGGAAGCTAATCAAGGAGAGAAGCAACTAAGGAGAAATTTCCTGACAGTAGGAACAATTAATCAGTGGAACTTGCCTCTAAAAGTTGTAAATGTTTGAGAACAAAAATGCCCTCCTACGTCCCCAACATTTGGAAATAGGAAGCGCCGTATCTTCAGGAATGTTGGGAGTTTTCCGTCTCAATGGCTCCATTTCCCAAGTTTCAGTCCTTTCAAAAGAGCGATATCTCATATCAACTTCACAATTAATCACACAGGGTCCATGATTCTAATAGCACTGTGGTGTGAAGTGCTTTTGAGAGGGAAACGTTTTGTGATGCTTTCAAGACACCACTCAGGGGGGAAAAAATGAGTCCGAGTGCCAAAAGCCACAGGATGTCCATCGACTACCTCCGTATCCTTTGGTAAATAAAAATAATTTGAAGGCAGCCAGCCCCCAAATTGTCACTTAGATTTAATAGCTCTCAGGAAAACCACTTCTACCTGTAGATCACAAGCTTTCTTCTCGGACAGTTTTTATCCTGTTGAGTTGGTAATCAAAACTGTGAGGAAGAAAGACAAAAAAAAAAATCAAGCTTGTTCCGTACCACCTTCAACATTTTATAACCCAGATTTTGGGTGTGAGGATAATAAATAACGGGACAATAGAGTTGGAAGGGACCTTCCAAGAAGTCTTCTAGTCAAATTCCTTGCTCAAGCAGGAGATCCTATACCAATTCAGACAACTGATTGCCCAATCTCTTCCTAAAAACTTCCAGTGTTGGAGCATTCAGAACTTCTGGAGGCAAGGAGTTCCACTGATTCATTGTCCTCGCGGTCAGGAAATTTCTTCTTGGTTCCAATCCATTTCTCTCCTTGATTAGTTTCCATCAATTGCTTCTTCTCCTAAGCTCAGGTGCTTTGGAGAATAGTTTAACTCCCTCTTCTTTATGGCAGCCCCTCAGAGACTGGAAGACTGCTATCATGTTTCCCCAAATCCTTCTTTTCATCAGACTAGACATACCCTGTTCCTGCAATTGTTCTTTATACATTTTAGCCTTGAGTTCTCCAACCATCTTTGTTGCTCTTCTCTGCACTCTTTCCAAAGTCTCAACATCTTTTTCATATTGTGGTTACCAAAATTGGATGCAATTTTGTATCCAATTAGTGGTCTTACTAAGGCTTTATAAAGTAATATGAATACTTCATGTGATTTTGCTTCTATCCCTCTGTTAATGCAGCCTAGCATTGCATTGACTTTTTTGGTTTCTAGGAGAGAAAAACCTGTTATTCATTCTGTAATGAAAAGGTGGCCACCTGTTTTGGCCTCAAGAGAAGACGAGGCATTGACTAACAAAGGGGAGAAAATTGAAATAGCCCTTGTTTTGTTACAATATGGAATATTAAACTCCCAATCACAAGCAACAGGATGATATTCCTTTCCTATAAATAACAGAGGTATATGAAAAAACAGCAACACACTATACTTCCTTGTTCTCCATCCTAAAATGAGGACCAGATGTAGTGGCATTGACTCCATAAATCAGACCAGCATTCTTATTTATTTCAGGAGAAAAAAATGTGTTTTACAACTTCTCAAGAGCTTTGAGATTATAAAACCTTGCTGGGTTGTATTGAGTACATCAATAGGAAGATGAACATTAGCTCAAAGACTTTGAGAACATTGATATGATAATATAAAAGAAATAATAGTAGTTTGTACTTGTCTTCTAATATTGATATCTCTACTTACAAAATGGTACGCTCTGGTTTGTTTTCAAGGCAATCGTTCTGACTAAAAGGATATGTTTCTCACTCTTCTCCTACAAATAAGATGGGATTTATAGACCAAGACTTAACAAATTACCCACTGCCCACTGGCATTAATCAAAATGGAACTTTTTTTGAGTTTGATCATTACTCAAAATGATTCTGAAAATCCACAGTGAACATTACTCAAGCGGTGGTTCATTATAAGCCTATCTAACTATTGACTGCTCAAGCTGTGCAGATTGTTCACCTGAAATATATCGTTTTTGTTTCCTGATGAGTTGACAAATTTATTAAGAGGTGCCACGCTTTATAAATCAAGTCAATCTTCAACATTCATCCAAAGCTGTGTCTCAAGAATGATTGGAGAAGTTCTTTTTTTTTTCCAGAAACCTGGCTCAGGACAGAAATATGTAGACTGGAGGTTTCAACTGAAATAGCCATGAAGTTTGGAAGAAGGAGAAAATATACATTTTCAAGACCAGATAGGGTGACATTGGTTATTCCTCCAATGAATGAGCAGAAGGTTTGAATTGGATGACCACAAGGGTATTTCTTACATTACATTTCTAGAAAGCAAATATGCCAAGAAAGAGCTCACATAATCACAAAGAAAACAACTGCTATTTCTACTAATTACTATTTTTGGATATAAAGAATTCTTAGACATTCCAGGGATTCTTATCTAGTCAACAAAACCTAGAATCGGTAGTTCAATAGGGTTGAACTGTGGGGTCTTTGGTGCTCTCTGAGCTTGGTTGTTTTCTTGCAGACGTTTCATGACCCACCTGGGTAACATAATCAGTGGTAAAAGGGAGAGGTTTGCTCTCTGTTTATAAATGGAGTCTGGCCGTCACCTTTCTCTTTGTCCAAAAGGTGCTTTTTCAAGAGACTTCCTTCATTTTTCCTTGAAGATGTTTCGTTTGTCATCCAAGAAGCTTCTTCAGTTCTGACTGAAATGGGGAGAATGGAAGAATTTGTATTCGTTCCATATAAACCCTTCCATTTTCCACCATTCAATCACAACTGAAGAAGCTTCTTGGATGAGAAGCAAAATGCCTTCAAGGAAAAACCAAGGAGGGTCAGTTGCCTTTTGAAAAAGCATCTTTCGAACAACCATGGATGACTGAGAATCTCCATAGACATGTTTCTCTTTCTTTTCTTCCAATAAAGGAGAATCTTTGTAGCTCAGGGTTGACATGAAAGGTCCTTGGTGCTTGGTGGTTTTCTTGCAAACATTTCGTGACCCAGATTAAATAACACCCATTGGAAGCGTATTTAGCATTGTGCAACAAAGTGTATTGTGTGTTCTTGAACTATCAGCAAGCCAGCTTTAAAGCAGTTCTTCTGGGATAAGGCTTAGCCTCTAACCCTCAGGTGAAAGTTTAGGTAAAGAAACCTTGATATTTGAGAAATAAGTAAAATTAAGGTAGTATCATTGTGAGAGATGTTGATCCTGAAAATTAAAATATCCCTGAAAATTCATCCAGGATTATGGACTGCATACGATCTCTACGAATCTCTGGAAACTATCCCACATAACTCCGATTTCCTTTTGTATCATAGTTGACACCATTTTTTGTCGTTTTAAAAGGAACCCAGGGAGGCATTGAATTGGTTCTTATGCCCTTTGAAGCTCCAAGGTTGTAAATGATGATAATTCATGGGCCTGTTCTGCTCCACACTTTAAACATTTATATTAGCCCTTGAAATATTTATAAATTTGTCATTGAGAGTATTTATGCCACCGTGCAATTTGTGCACTTGGGGGCGGGGGGGGAATGACGGAGGGGAATTTTGGCGATACAAAATAAATAATATAGTGCACATTTACCACTGGGTGTAAATATTTTATTAAATGCCACAGTTCATCCAGGATGGGCACAGCATGAAAAGAATAGCATTCTGAAAGAGAGAAAAGGGGAGGAGAACCAGAGAAAGCTGAGCTTTTAAGAAGACCTTGGAGCACCAGTAAGGACTTTGGGATTGGGGGATTGCTATAGAGAGCAAAAGAAAAATTGGGGAAGGAAGGAAGGAAGGAGGTGAAGGGGAGAAAGGGAATGATGAAGCAAGGAAGGAAGAGAGAAAAAGGAGCTGAGGGAGGATGTGAAGGGGAGAAAGGGAGTAAGAAAGGAAGGAAGGAGGTGAGGGGAAGAAAGTGAGGGAGAAAGGAAGGAAGGAAAAGAGGAAAGGGAGCTGAGGGAGGGAAGGGAGGAAAGGAGGAAGGAAGGAAGGAAAAGAAAAACGGGAGCTGAGGGAGGAAGGAAGGAAAAGA
>BLBF01000058.1:3517427-3553477 GCA_015471245.1 Laticauda colubrina
ATCTATCTATCTATCTATCTATCTATCTATCTATCTATCTATCTATCATCTATCTATCTATCTATCTATCTATCTATCTATCTATCTATCTATCTATCTATCTATCTATCTATCTATGAAACTTCACCTCTTCATACCTGGTCTTCACCTTATCTTATCCTCTCAACTTGAGATAAATTGTACCAGGTAGGACTGGTTCAAATTTGGCCAAAGTATCTCACGACATTTGGTCTTCTTCATCAAATCTATATTTCTCATCGTTGTAACAACACTGCAAAACTGCAGAAGAGAAATGACTGAGATGAAAGAGAAAGATTAAGGGAAGCAAGCAGTATTTTAAAAATTTTACTTTTGAGAGAGAGAGAGAGAGAGAGAGAGAGAGAAAGAGCTTACCTGGAACAAAACAATTAAGTTATTTGAAGTTATCGACTTCGTGAAAAGAATTATTTCAAAGAAAATGCTATAGGTGTAGGTCACTGGCTTAAATGCAAAGGAAAAAAAAAGATGTATGAAATTAAGCAAGATGATGCAAAGGAAATGTTGCTAAAGAAAAAGAATAAGCTGTTTTCTACCTTGGATTTTCTGAATTTCTGGTGGTTCTAAACTGGGATGAAGAAAGTCTAGGCGATCGTTCACAATGGAATAGCACCTCCATGCGGCTCACTGATGAACCAATAGGCTCAAAAGAAAAACCTGCAGGAAAGATGCGTCAGCAATAAATTGGATAAATGATTTATCCATTGGAAATCCCTTCCTTGACTCTTCTTTTTCACATTACAACTTAAAAGGGCTGGAAAATGGGGGGGGGGAGCAGCAATTCTGTGGTTTTTATCGCAAGAGCTGAAGGATTTGGCACAATTTGCAACCAACTGCAATGCTACATCTGTGGAAACCTGCTCAGCAACAGTAAGAAAATTTACCTTGTATTAATTAACTATGTAAAAACATCATTTTTAAGTAATAAGAAGTAGCCGGATCTGAGAGCTTCTGGTTTATTTTAATTATAGGAAAAAAAATACTTCAACAGAAGATCTCCTGCTTTATAAATCAGACGGCTTCCTGGTGTGTTAATTTCCTAACTGCTCAAAGATTTTACTTACGGAACATTTTTAAAGTGTGAGCTTCTACCTCTAGATTAAGTTTATACGGTCTGAACTCTTTCAGTTATTGAAGGATTTATGGTTTTTGTTCTGCTGTTTCTGCAGAATCAAGATTCAGGGTGTGACTGGCTTTTGAATAAACACGCAGCAAACTTGAAATTTTGGACACAAAATCTCATGCAAAAAAGACCTTGAACCTGAGGGGAGGGGAAAGGAGGGGAAAATAATTAGCTCATCCATCACCATTTTCAGGGGGAAATGGGAGTCCTATCAACAGAACAAATGACTGGTTTTTTTAAAAAAATCTCCCAGTATTTTCCCATCAAGTCAACCAGGAACCTAAATAGGAAAATGAGATCTTATCCTTTCTGTGTTCTCCTTATTGATTTGCACCTTTTTGGAGGAAAGAAATTAAGCATGAAATTAGCTAATCATGTTGCTTCTATGCTCCATATATGCTCCTTTCTATAAAAAAAAAAAATAAGTCACCATTGTCCTTGGTGTCCAAAACAGGTGGAAAGTTGGTGAGTGGAAGGAAGTCTTATGTCCTTCAAAATGAACGGCAACCTACTCTCTTTGGGTTGTCATAAGTCCATGCTTGGTTTGCTTGAAGGAACTTCTGGTGTGTTGTGGTCTGCCGGCAGCCTGCGGAGATGGCAGCAGAACTGGACAGTGGGGAAGAACATGGGCAAGTATGTGAGTTTGGGGAGGGCTCGGACGATGGTCCTGCGTCCGACACAGAGATGGGGCCAGGGCCATCTGGAAGTTATGTGCTGATTCCAGAACCTGCAAAATCTGACAGCAGCGAGGCAGAGGAACAAGGGGAGCCTGTCCCCAGTGCACGCATGCACAAAGCTGTCAGAAGGCAAGAACAGTTAAGACAAAAGGGACGAATTGGGAGTAAGGCTTGGAGGTGATTGGCCCCTCCCATAAGACCAAAAGGAGGAACACAGGGACAGGAGTCTTTGCAGGAAGGAACTTTGTTTGCTCTGGTCAATTTGAAACCTGAAAGCTCCATGGTGAATTTGTGCTCCATTTGGTTTTGAAAGACTAATTGGTACTTTAGTCATTGGCAGCACTTCAAGTCAGATAAAGGTGTGTGCTTATCAGACTTCTCCCAAAGAACTTTGGCAGACTTCCATGGGACTATTTATAACTGGTTGAGACTCATTACGGGCTGTGAATGATGATAATTCACAGCCGTTGAACTAAAATAAAAGGGTTTCGGATTTAACATTTGTTTGTTGGTGTCTCAAACATGTGTTTGTTGGTGTCTTGGTCAGAATATGTTGAAGGTGACATCCAGAGTCTTGCTACATCAATGGATTTGAGATAGTGACTACCTTTTACAATTTCTACTTGTCTAACAAGAACTAGTGGAATTGGCATGTTGCAGAGCCTTTCAATTAAACAACACCATCTTTGGGGACCCAAAGAATCATGAGCTTCCTCATTCCCTGAGATGCAATCATGTCATGGGAACATCAAAAGCCAGTCAATGTTGGTGTATTTTGTCCAGCACATCCACCAAGAAAAAAAGGCTACAGAGGAATGATGGCTAAAAACCTTAGACTGGACTGCAGACAGATGGACTTCTGGTCATCTTGTTCCAGATTTCTTGAACTTCAGTTTAGTTGGACAGAGGAAGTTGGGATGTCCATTTTCCACCATCAATGGCATGCTTTGCAACTTAATTCCCTTTTTGGATAAAGTTTCTTGGGTTTTTTGTGAGATCTCCTTAAGCGATAAACAGCACTGAAACTTATATAACACTTCACAGTGCTTTTACATCCCTCTCTAAGCAGCTTCCAGAGTCAGCCTATTGCCCCCAACAATTTGGGTCCTCATTTTACCCACCTTGGAAGGATGGAAGGTTGAGTCAACCTTAAGCCTGGTAAGATTTGAACTGCCAAATTGCAGGCAGCCAGCAGAAGTAGCCTGCAGTACTGCACTCTAACCACTGCACCACCGTGGCTCATTCCTTGCTTATTTTGTCATTGTGTGAAAAAAGATAAATGACAGTAGCTCGTTTTAACCCAACAGAAAAGAGCTTCAAAGCTATCAAGAACAGAATGTCATGCAAAAGGACTACCATAACTTCCTCCAGTACTAAATGCAATTATCTCGGGAAATTCACGGCCATCGAAGAAAGCAATAAAAGTCCACACGAAGTTCTTCGGGGAGGTTGTGTATGTCTTCATTTAATTTAAGAGCATTTGTGGAAATAAGCATCGTGGCTTTCTGTGGCTTCTCCTAAAAGTCACAGTAAAGTATGGGAACTGTATATTTCTTTGCAAAGCTCTCCTAATAGAGAGAGATAAGCCTTTTTGGCATACAATACTTCAAGCCAAGTCAATAATCCAATAAATATTTTTGTGTTAAGTGTGTGTGTGTGTGTGTGTGTGTGTGTGTGTGTGTGTGTGAAGGGCAGAGCACCTTGTACCTCTAATGGAGAAAAATCAACAGAAGTTTCGGCCTGAAAGAGAAATTCATACTGATTTTTGTCTCCTTTACAAATTTGTACATGGGCAATAAAGACAACTGACTAGCATAAATCCATTAATATTACTTCCATCTTTATTAGTATATCTTTACCATGGGAGGCATGATGTTATTCGTTCTAATCTCAAATATGAGGTTTAATAGGATCATTCCAAACACATCCCTGTTGATAGCTATTTTATTACATTTGTAGCACATGATGCAATACTCAATTATCTTCCTTGCTATTGCTATTCCGAGCTCTTCTCTAGAAGCCAAAACCACACTTACTGGAATAAGCTGATTTTATGACTCATATTATCTTCGATGGAGTTTAAAAGACATTCACAACCGTAGCCTTACGACCATAGTTCACAGGTGAACCATGAATAATTTGCCTAAGCCCTAAAAAGGAGGAATGTTACAATTAGTAGAATAACTTCATGGAATTATTTTGGCTACTAGGGGTAGCTTGAAAAAAAAAAACCTCACTGTATTCTTACCGAACTTCAGTCATTCTTTGATCTCGTGTATGTGTATATACACATACACACACATATATACATATACATATCTTACAAACTATTCTAAAAATACAAGTTCCAGGTATACTTGTAAGAGAAGAAACAGATACTTTACAATCTCCCGAACTAAAATTATATTTATTATACTAAGCTTTCATTAACCTCTGCTGACATCATCAGAATATTAAACTACCATTACAAAGATCTATGCCTTTATATATTATTAATCAATTTAGCCCTTGTACATGTAATAGGTCCTTCCAATCACCTTCCACCTATAATTAACTGTTGTTTAATATTCTGATGATGTCAACAGAGGCTGATGAAAGCTTAGTAAGTTTAATAAATATAATTTTAGTTCCGGAGATCGCAAGATCGATCGATCGATCGATCGATCGTCATTCTATCCTTGTTCCTTAGTTGTTCCGTTCTCCTGGCAGCGCTGTGCATGTGCACACTGGGAACAGGCTCCAGCTGTTCTTCTGCTCCACTGATCTCTGACTCCGAAGGCAGCTGATAACTGTCAGACAGCCCTGGCCCCATCTCTGCCTCTGACGCAGAGCCCTTGCCAGGACTTTCCTCAGACTCCAGGACTGGCCCATGCTCCCCCCCGCCCCAACGTCCTTACTGTCTGAGTCTGCTACGCACTTCACTGGCCCCTGGTGGGTCACAACACAGGCAGGAAAGGGTATTAAACCAATCCAGACTGGATTCTTCATGGCTAGAAGGTATGTGGTCTTCCCGCTAACTCAAAGGATAGAGGTAATATGGTTTGTAACGTTGTCACTGGGAATGGATTGCTATTCAGGGCGGTTAAATGGACACCTTTTCCGGAAGGATTACAACTGTACAGTCCCATCTCTTCGTTTGTAAATCATTTTGCTTTTCTTCAGGACTTCTGGCTGACCGGCTTGAGTTTCTCATCAGCTTTTCGTCAATAATCTTCTACCAGTTTTGTTCTCAGTGTCGCAAGACTTCCTGACCTTGTTTCGCATCTTTTGTCTTCCAGGCACTCGGGATCTTAATCAAGTGGGGTCCTGCCATCAATTTTTCTGGCAGCTCCAATGCACCCTCCAGATTTGTAAAAAATGAGCAGAAATAGTTCGTTTTTTTTATCAATCCTTTGAGGTACTCCAGATCAGGAGATGAGTTAGGAATACTAATGATAGGCTGCAACTTTAAACATGACTTTGTCTGAGACGTTTTCTTCTGCTATTCCTATTCCTGGACTCCAGTTTCTCTTTCAACAGTGCTTTCTTGGTTGTGGCTCTTTCTGTCCTTCAAGTTTCTTCTCATAGCCCGTTTCTCCAAAATGCAAAGAGTTTCCATTGAGCTTCAGCAGATGGAAGAAAAAGACAGAATTCCTTTGGCAAAAAACAGCCAGTAAAGAACCCATTGGAGACAATCACATTTATTTTAAGATGCTTCACCATCCAAAGTCATTTCTTGAGATAGGCAGCCATACCAATGAATAAATAAAGATGGCCAAATTTCAGCCAAAATATATATTTTGAGATGGGACACTTTTTTTTCTCCCCCTTCTCCCTGGATCCAGAAGACACCATTATCACTCCTTTGAAGAGTAAATTCAAGTGATGTGATGACATTATTGCGAGCAAAGTCAAGCTACCAAGAAAACCTGACTGTTTCCTTTGATTGAATATTTGAAATTGGATTTGACTGAAACATTTCAGCCGGATGCAATTAAAGTAATGTCATAAAGATAGATATGTAAAAATCCAACCTCATTCCTAACTGAACATGATAACAAAGAAACCATGGTTGCAACAAGACACAGATAAAAATGAAGGGCTACACAATATATTCATAAATACTGTATATACAAAGATTAACTAGGGAAGACAGAGAGGGAGGAGTGGGGGGAATAAGCTATAACTAGGGAAGGAAGGGAGGGAGGATAAAGGAGGGAAGGAAAAAATGAAAATGGCTTCGTATCCTCAGAGAGAGAAGGGGAGGGGTAAGCTACAACTGGTCACTTAACTAAGTAAGGGAGGGAAGGAGGGAAGAAGGGAGGAAAAATGGAGGAAGGAAAAACAAAGGAAGAAGAAACAAAGGAAGAAGAAACAAAGGAAAGAATAAAAGAATGAAGGAAAGGAAAAGGAAAAGGAAAAGGAAAAGGAAAAAGGAAAGGAATACAGAGCAATGACTTTGTACACTCACAGGATTTTTAATTTGTTTGCAAATGAAAGCCACTGCAAGAACTTCTGATTTGCAGCTAATACGGGAACTGACACAACTTCCCTCCTCCAAAATTAATACTAATTCTGCTTTGGAGTTTGTTTTGAGTGCATATTTGCTAGGTCGGTAAGCAATCTCGGGTGGAAACAAGACTTTTATTTCTTGTCCTTTCAAACAAGGAGCCTTCTAACTTCCTATCTTTCAGGGTTTTTGTGTTTTCTTGAACTGCAACTTGTCTGGCAGAGTCATCTTGTGGTCCAATGTAGCATTGCATTCCGTGGCTTGCATGCTTTTGCACACCAGATCGTCCCACGTTTTTAACTCCTGAAGGGAAGCAAAATTCCATTCTCTCTCTGTGTAAGACCTGTTGCCATCAAATGGGGGTTTCCATAAACCCAGCTGTTCAAGCCCCAAGATCCATGTGGGTGAAAGCAATCGGTGGGTCGATTATCATTGGACTTATTGCCCACCTCCTAAAAGTGATTCTGGGTATAATTGAAACATTTTCAAAAAAAGAACTAAAACATGAAGAAAAGGACCAAGCAACACCCATCTCTCCCCAAATTAAAAGATAACAAAATCACCAGTGTTATTGTTTTTAGTGTTAACTTTAATATCGTTCTGTGATCATTTGCACCAAGACAAATTCCTTGTGTGTCCAATCACACTTGGCCAATAAAGAATTCCATTTTATTCTATTCTATTCCTATTCTATCTATGCGTTTTGATTCTATTCTATTCTATTTCATTCCATTCCGTTTCACCCCACTCCACTCCCACTCCATTCCTGTCCTATCCCACCCTACTCCTATTCCATCCCATCCCTTTCTATTTCTGTTCTACTCTATTCTTTGCATAGACAGCCAGGTGGTTAGCCTGGATCTGATCTTTTTGTCCACCTATCAAACTATTTCCGAGGATCTGGTGTGGATGTTTTGAGGCTTATTAATGGAATTATTTGATTATTATTAATGGAATTAATAATTTATTTGGAGTGGGTAGATCATTGGAGTCTCATTGGCTGCCCAACTCCTAAAAGTGATTCTGGGTGGCTTACAATTGAAGCCCTGGGGAAAGAAAAAAAAACCAAAACATGAATAAAAGGACCAAACAACCTCCATCTCTCCCCCCCCCCCATGAATAAATAACAAAATCACCACGGTATTATTGTTCTTAATTTTATCTTTAATATGATTCTTCACATCGTCTGCCAGGTGGTTAGCCTGGCTCTGATCTTTTTGGCCACCTATTGAATCCTTCCCAAGGATCTGAGTTAAGCAGATGTGGATTTTTAATCATCATTTGATGATTATCAATGGAATTAATAATTTATTTGGTGTGGGTAGATGCTGAGGAGTAGCAAGGAAGACTTTGGAAAAGATATTTCAAATATTATGATGCTTCGAGAGCTGTCGATCAGAATGTATAGGTTGCTTTGAGTTACAATAGTTCATTTAGTGACTTTAATGTCTCCAGCTTGACCCCACTGTTCAATAATTCTCAGTTGGAGATAAAACTGACTCAAAAATAGTCTTCAAAATAGAGCAATACAGTCCTAACTTAATGAGATTGAGGTGAAATAAAAAACCCAAACAAACTACGATGAAGGAATTTCCACAACTGACCAGGATAAGTAATTACCAACTTCAAGGAGATAACAAGGCACAGCCTGCTGGAAGGACACCAACCAAGATAATTTCAGCCCAAAACAACACACAATTTGCTTCTGTGTTTTAACTGTGTTTTAACCACCTCTTTTATCTACTATTCTCCACAGCAGCAACCAATGAGGGGGATCATGGCCACATCCTCTCCCATAAGCCACATTGTTCCCTTCTCCGTTCCTCCCTACATGTCCTCGGATGAAGAGGGGATGGTCCTGGGTCTTCCTCTGACTGCCCAGCCTCCTCCACAACCTCCAGAACCACATCTCCATTGTCAGCTGTTCCTCCTCTCCCTCAGAGTCCGACTCTACCAAGGGCATGACAGTGACTTTTCAAAGTGACTTATGACCATTTTTCACACTTATGACCATTGCAGCATCCCCAAAGGTCATGGGATTTACATTTCAACTCTTGGCAGCTGATTATGACAGAAGCAGCGACTGGGGAGATTCACTTAACCATGTTACTAATTCAAGAATTACAGTGGTTCACTGAACTGTGGCAAGGGAGGTTGTAAAATGGGGCAAAACTCAGCTGTCTTGCTGAACAATGGAAATGTGGGGTTTAATTGTGGGTAGTAAATTGAGGACTAATCCAGGGCATCAAATGGATATTCTGTGGAAATAAAAAGTTGAACAGTGAGGAAGCAGTTAAGACTATTGGATTTTAAAGAGCTTTTCAACTTGTCGAATGCTCAATACATTTGTTCAAAGTTTGGTCCAAGTTTTATGTAAGCTTTAAGCCACAGAAAAGGGGACAAAAAAATGGTCACTGTAGTTGCATCAGACCAAAAAAATGCCTTTCCTTGCAGAGGTGTTTTTTTTTAATATTAGATATAATTGGTAAATTTATATTTGGTAGAAATACTTGGGCTTTGTTAGGTTGCAAATGTCTCGGAGGCTGAAAAAGGCCACATATATCCGACCGCCACATCCATTTTTAAACCGTCCTTTTAACTTCTTTGTAGAAACATATGCACACTTTACTTCACCTCATTCGACTCCCACCACTTTCCGCTATCAAAAGTGCCGGCCATTTCCGGCGACTCCTCCTTTTTATAGCACCCAGGGACCCGCCTCCTTTCGACGCTTTCCCCGGCTCGCCATTGGTTATCCGCCCGTTCACCGGTTTTCATTGGAAGAGAGCGGCCGTCACTCCAGAACGAAACGAGGCCTACCGGTAGTCGCCGTTTAAGAAGAAACGTCGAGAGGACGACGATGACGAGGAGGAGGAGGAGCCTGATACGTCCCGAAAGCGCGTGCGTGAGACAGAAAGAGGGGAGAGAGAAAAAAAAAAAGAGGAGCCTGATCCATCCAAAACCGCGCGAGATCTCCCACCAAATTCTCGCCGCCCCCTCTCTCTCGATCGGCGGGAGTTCTCGCGCGAACAAAAAAAAAAGGAGGGAGGGAGGGAAACGAGAGAAAGACAGAGAAAAGGGAAGGGAAGCGACGAGAAAAAGGGCGCTCAAAAAAAAAAAAAAGCGGTCGGGTCGGCCGCGCAACGCGCGCGCAGGCGCAGTGCGAACCCGCGTGCGCCCGCCACGCGCGCTCGCTCTCTCCCTCTCTCTTTCACTCGCTCGCTCCTCCCCCCTCCCCTTCGCCGCCCCTCCCACACCCGGTCGTTTCTCCCGCCGGCGCCGCCGCGTTCGCCGCCTGAGGGAAGCGAAGAAGAAGGGTGGGGGGGAGGAGGAGGAGCGGAGCCCCCGCCGCGTCACGTGACGCCGCCAGGCTTTTAATGTTTACATTTGAGGCGGGCGGCCATCGGCGCCGCCCCTCCCCCGCTCCGGGCCCCGCGCTTCTTCGCCTCAGCCGTCGCCTCAGCGTCTCCTCCTTCCCGGTGACCGTTTCGCCTCCCCTCCTCGCACCTTCGGGGCCACGACGCCCGCCGCCGCCGCCGCCGCCGCCGCTGCCCCCGCCGCCGCCATCACGACGAGCCGTGAGGAGAGGGCTCAAAAGGAGCCGCCGGCGCCGGCGCCGCCTCCGCCGCCTCTCGGCCTAGAGCGCCCAACGCGACGACGCCGGCCCGCGCCGCCCGGACGGGGAGCCGAAGCCGCCGCCGCCCTCCTCCTCCTGCCCCCCAAGGCCTCCGGCGGCAACGCGACGGGACGCTTGGCCCGCGGAGGGGCCGCCGCCGCCGCCGCCGCCGCCCTGGCCATGGAGGAGCTGGTGGTGGAGGTGCGCGGCTCCAACGGGGCCTTCTATAAGGTGAGGCCGGCTGCCTGAGGGGTGGGTTGGCTCGGCCCCGGAGGGTGCTGAATGGGGTGAGGGAAGGCGGGGGGAGAGGTCACCCATCCGATCCCCTTCCCACCCCCACCGGGCACCTGCTCCCCTCGATTACCCCCCCAACACACACACACACACACACACACACACACAGCACGAAAAAGCGGCCTCACCTCAGAGCTCCGAAGTCGAAAGTTGCGCCTTTCGAGCCGTCCCTTCCTTTTCTTTTTGGGAGGGGGAAGGAATGATCCTAGCAGAGGAGGCCTGGAGGAGTTTGATTTTTTTTTTTGGGGGGGGGGGGGAGATTGGAAAGGGGAAGTGGATGGAGAAAAAGAGGCCAAGGTTTGGTGTCTCAGGAAAGCCTTTCAAGAAAGGTAACGGGGAATTCCTCCCTCCGCCCCCCCCCCCCGAAGTCTGGGTTTCTCCGGGTTCTCCATCCTTTTTATTGCGTTAGACCTTTTCAAAGGCCTGCTGTCTTGAAGGGGGGAAAGGTGAGTCGGTTGGGGGCTTGGGAGGCTCCAGGACAGAGGGACACAAACACACACACACACACACACACAGGGCCCTCCCCCCCCCCACTTTGGAGAAGTGCTACACTGAGTGTTTCTTGATCCTCTTGAAAAGAATGGAGCTTTGGCTTCCAAGAATAGGGCTTATAGGGATGTGTGTGTGTGTACATAATGTATGCATGCATATATGCATATACACATGCATTTGTGTGTGTGTGTGTGTATAGAGTGTGTGAGATAATGTGTGTATATATATATATATATATATATATATATATATATATATATATATATATATATATATATATATACCTACATATATACACACACACACAAACACATATCCCAATATACATGTGTGTATATTTCTCAGAACACAATGCATGTGCATATGCATATACACATGCATTATACACACATGTATATGCCTATAAATATATGCAAACTCACATGTATTTGTATATGCATATCTGTGCCAATAAATATATGAAAACTCATATTTATGTATATACATATACACACAAACGATTCTAAAAATACAAATTCTAGGTATACTTGTTAAAGAAGAAATATATATATATACACACACACACATATATATGCATACATACATATATATGGAGATACCCACATGCATTTTATACAAGTATGTATACACATGCATAAATATATACATACCTATATGCACACATATATGCATGCATAAATAAAATACATATTTACCATTAAATATGTATTTATATTAAAATATAAATATAAAAAATATAAATCTGCAGTAAAAGAGGATGCATTTGCTTGCACAGTTCTCAGGTTGGTGGACTGGGATTTTTAAATTGTGTTCTTTTTCAAGGTAGGGTGGTAAATCACTTTGATTTTTGCAGATATCTGGAGAGGGTGTTGGGGAAAGAGGGTGTTCCCCCCTTTCGGAGTTCGTGGGACCCTGCCTTGAGAAACAAGCATACAGCATCTTGATGGGAGATGAAAAGGGGGGTGGGGCCATCTGGGAGGGAGGCAACAGGTTGCAGGTTGAGAAAAAAACTTGAGAGGAGCCATCTGAAGAATCTAAATTGAAGGAATAGCGATAATGATATTAATGAATAAACTAAATCAAATACCCTATTAGAGGTTAGCCAACAAGATCAGTGCCTTTGAGAGGGGCAGCCATGTAAATAAATAAATTGCATTCTACCAAGAACGGGAAACTTTATGTGATGGTCCATCTGAATTGCTTTCAGTTAGCTGAAACTGTAAGTTTTCAAAAAGGATCACTGAAGACAGGAATGCAGTATTTTGTTATCTGAGGTTCAGATTAGAAACTTACCTTTAGTTATGTGCCCTCAAGTCTGTGTTGACTCTTAGCAACCACATGGCTTATATTAGGCCCAGCTTATTTTCTGCTGAGGCAGCTAAGCTTTGTCAAGTTTCTAAAAATACTCTGACGTTGGATTCTAACATGCATACTTTTGTGGTGATTTTTCACAAATTTTGATCATTTTTTTCACATATTCTCCCATACTTTAAGATATGTAAAGTTGTAAAGTTCAAAGTATCTTTGTTATTCATTAAGCAGGCTTATATAACATAAGACATAGGGTTAAGATGCAATAAAAAAGGAAATAAATTTGACCAGTCCAAGTATAATTTGCAGTCTAAATCAGTAATGGAGACTATTATAAGCATGTTTTATCAGTTCATCTAATAAGCAAATTATTATGTTAATGAATGCAAGAACAAAGGGAATAAAGCATCATTTGTTGCAATTCAAATTCATGTATCAAGAATTTTGATCTTTTGGAGGTATGATGGATTTTAATTTTTAACCTACTAGATTTGTACATACTTCAGAACATCAAGTTGCAGTGTTGAAAATAATTTTTCACCCTTAGTATAACAAAATAAAGAACAATTTATTTAGTGTGTTACTTTATTGCATGGTATTTCTATCCTTAATATCTTGGTAATCTTGTTTTCAGACTTCGCTCTAAATTTGCAACACCAACTTTTTAAAATTGTTTATTTTATTTTTAGGTTTCAGAGTTTAACATCTGGCCTAACAAGCAGTTCAGATTAAAATTGCATAACCTACTGGATTTCCCATTAAAACGGGGATTCTCAAACTTTGTGATACCACAATAGCCACCAGAGGATTATGTAGACAAAGCAAGAAAGTCCTAAACAAGTTTTGACAGCATTCCCAACTGTCCTTGCAAGGTATATAAGTATGATCTGCCAACACTGAGCTGCTTGAAATCTCTCTGGGGGTACTAATCCACAGTTTGAGAATCCCTGAATAAAAGAATGAAATAAAGAGAAATCAGTTCTGTTGATGTTTGCATGTAACACTGTACACATGTATCAAGACAGTTGTGTTTTGTTAGTAAGAGAGTGAATCCTATCAGACTAAACAGCTGATGACTTACTTTGTTTCAACTGCTTAGGTTACCACAACTAAATTTTGTGCTGTAGTAGCTAGTT
Organism: Laticauda colubrina; assembly: GCA_015471245.1. Lineage (NCBI taxonomy): Eukaryota > Metazoa > Chordata > Lepidosauria > Squamata > Elapidae > Laticauda > Laticauda colubrina. The sequence goes on from BLBF01000058.1 coordinate 3,530,602, forward strand.
TGATTACATTTTTTATTTTGGTCAGATTATATGCAATACTCTATCCCATGTACAGCAGAGAAACATCACTGGATCTTAATTTTCAAGATAATACACATCAGGAATTGAAAAAAAATGCCAGCATAGTCAAGTATATTATCCTTACCTCAAAAAGATATGTGTGTACGTTCAGCATTATAATTTGTAGTAACTACCATTAAACTTAGTGTGACTTTGTATCCTGAAGTACATTGAAAGCTTTTGTCCCATATTATAGGTCCCTGGGTGAATTTTGTGCTGTTTTTTACCAAGCCAGTGTGAAATCATCAGAATATGATAGTTGCTTCATTGCAAAATCTACACTTCCACTATGGTAGTCTAGTACTTTTGAAGAAAAATATATTAGGGTTATTTCCTCAAAATCTTTTGCCTTGTGATTTAAACTTGGCTCAAAACATACACATATTTGGGTGTATGTTTTCTCTAGCCCTTTGCAGTCCAGTTTCAATCTTCACTTGCTTATGATGAGCATAGTTCTGTGACCGACAGCAGGCCTAGATTTTCAGCCAGCAACTAGTGTCTTAGAGTAACAGCTGGAATATCCATGCCATGTATTTTTGACACCTTCAACCTGTCTCATGTAGACAGTTGGTTTATATGGATGGATCACTCCTCTCCCCATCATGCTTTGCCAATATACTATATTTAGAATGAATATTCAAAATGGCCCTGTTATGATAAGAGAAATATCAATAATAGATTAATATATAATTTGCTATTAAACCTTACTTCTTTGTTTCAGGCATTTGTGAAAGATGTCCATGAAGATTCAATAACTGTTGCATTTGAGAATAAGTAAGTATTATCCTGGAATTGACCTTACAAAGATTTAGCCATATAAAAAGTATGATGCTGAACAAATTTTAAATATAATGCCAATCTTGCATATTTCCAAACCCCTCCCCCCGAAACCGGTTGCTTGATAATAAATCCTTTCTTTGATTCTTGGAAACAATCTGGTCAGGGCAATGTTAAGAATAAATGCATAATTATTTCTACCCTCTCCATCCTTGTGGAGTCATCTTGATGAATTGTATACATAGAAAATATCCTCTCTTTGCAGCTGTCGTCCATTAATGTTGTGCCTACCAAAACTTGCCTAAGCTTCTGTATCTTAGCTATTCGTGGGGTGAGCAACCTACCTTCATGTTATATTTATATCCCAAAGAATAACCAGAAAGTTTCACATGGAGTGAAAGTACAATGAACAGCAGTTCTTTTTTCAAGAGAGCTGACTTCAGTACTCAACGCTGTAAACCCTTACATTGTTAAACACTGTCCAAATTTCAATAATAAACTCAGGTTGCAATGTATTTCTTCTTTGTTTATTTTTATTTTTGTAACAATTCAATGCATCATTTCTCTGCTGGGCACTGAGGAAAATATAATCTTCCCCTTTGCAACTCCCATTTTTATGTGTGCTGAGCACAAAGGACAGATGGAGTTCTCCATTCTTTCTCCACCTTCTGACTCACTTAACTATATGGAGTTCCACACACTTGCTTATAGGCTATTGTTTATCAGCTGTGATTACCGAGGAAGTGCTTTAAATCCACGGCTGATTTAGCTGCGTGTTTATTCAGTTTCAACCAGTTATCTATGCTTAGTTCCTGGGAAATAATTTTAGATTGTCCATCTTTCCTGAATTGCTTTTTTTTTTTTTGTCTTACACCTGTTTAATAGCTTAAATTTTTTTTGTGTGTATTTTAGTTGGCAGCCAGAGAGACAGATTCCATTCCACGATGTCAGGTTCCCTCCACCTACAGGGTACAATAAAGATATAAATGAAAGTGATGAGGTTGAGGTAAGACCCATTTTAATCTTAATATTTTGGACAAGGGTGAAACAACAAAAAGATTTGCCTTTCAGGAAAAAATATTTGCACTAGTCTTCAGATGCTTCTTTCTGTTTCTTTTTCATCAAATATTTTCTTGGATACTCTTGTTTAATCACAGGGGACAAATATGTTGGATATTGTTTTGGGTTTAGACACATCATTACAACTTACAGAATGAATATGTGTAACAGAGTATGTCACTCGCTACACAAAAAGTTGCACCTGAATCATGCAACTTAAATAGGTGTGGTACCAGTATGAAGGTCCCTTAATTTAATTATACTTTAATTTCCTCTAATGGCAATGGATGTGATGGGCTAGCATTTTAATAAGTAAGCTTGAAATTCTTAAGCAAGAATGTAATTCTGTAGAGTAAATGTAAAGGATTCACTTGGGGTTGGCTTTGCTGAGTACCTCTTGGACAGAAATTTCAGTTGAAGTTCTTTATTGTAACAGTCTATATATTTTTAAATAGGCATGATTGCATGAAAATCAAAGTGGGCTGGAGATTCTTCCCCTTCTCCTGTCAATTTTTCTGAGGTCCACCCAGGTTCTCTTTTTCAGCATGCATGGATTTAATACTTGAACTAACTATTGCCATTAGCAATTACTATGCTACCCACATTCTGAATTGGCTAGGCACTTCTTAGTGAGTGAAGTTCTCCTTGATCTTATGAGGAGCCTCACAAAATTGCTTCTTAAATAATCTTTCTTGCACTGGTTTTAATCAGAGAGCAGCCATTATGCTGAGCATGGAGAAGATGGGAAGGATGGATATTGAACTGGAATTTCTTTGTTGCCACATTTTGTACCCAGTTTAGCAAACCTGTTTAATTTGTGTACGTTAAACAAAACTGAAATTTGTAAATCCTCCAAGCTTCTAGTGGACAAAATCATTTGAACTTGTAACATTTGATGTGGAAAATTGAAATACAAGTATTCGGTGCATATTACCATCCTTTTTTTTAACTGAATATTTGGCGTTTGGAATGGGCCTATCTTAATTTTGCTTTCACTATGTGCTTTCAGTGAGCATAAGTACAAGAAGTTGAATATACCTACTGATATGGTTTTGAAATGGCCCAGTGTTGCAAATCAGTTTAAGCATACAAACATGTGAAAGGCTTTATAAGGCTGGGATAGTAATAGGAAAGTGTCAATGCAACTGCAATGTACCACTGGCCAGTAGAAAAATGACTTGCCAGATAGTTCTAGGTTAGCTGAAGTGTATTTCTTGTTGAAATGAAGTGCAGGCGGTGTGGATTCAAGTAGCAATTTAAAGAAGGTTAAAACCAATTGCCATTCCAGGCAGTCCTTTTCTGTTTATTAATTTTTCATTTATTTCCTGCTTTCTGAAGTGTTTGAGGTGATATATTTTGGCCTAAGGAAAATTGAATAGCTCAAAACTAAGTGAACTCCACTGTCATGTGATCTGACGCAACACTTGACCGCATTAGCAGTATATTGAGATATGAGCCTATAAAATGTAACAAAACAAGATCATTGCTGTATGTTTCATTTTAAAACCGACCTTTTTAATGTGATAATGGCATCTAGGATTGCACTGTGTTATTTCTCCACCAGGTGACAACATTTTATTGCATAACAATGCAATGTTCTATACTGTGATTTCATTTAGGTTTATTCCAGGGCTAACGAAAAGGAACCATGTTGCTGGTGGCTGGCTAAAGTGAGAATGATAAAGGGTGAGGTAGGAATATATATATATATTTAATACTTTGCTCTTCTTCACAGCATCTCTGTTTTAAATTGCTATGGGTCTTTCTCTTAGTTTTACTAGATTCTAAATGTATAGTTAAACCTTCAGTTTAAGAAAACTTTAATTTAGTAGATTGTGGATGCAATGGGGAAATCTTTCTGTATGCTCTGCATCTGCATCTGTAAAATCTGTTTCAATTTTTTATATATGTAAAATGCAGGAAATATATGTCCCTATATTCCCATTTCATATATGAGTAAAATCCAGTTTGGATTTAATGAAGTAACAGCTTTCATAAACCCCTCTTTTATTAGTCAATTAAATCAGGGTTTTACTGTAACAAATATTGAAACGAAAAGTAAACAGTGGGGCCTTCAAATATGAAATGTTATCTTTAAAACATCACTACCTACTAATACAGTGTCTTGGACAATTTGTTCTTTTCCATTAGTTTTATGTTATAGAGTATGCTGCTTGTGATGCTACCTACAATGAAATTGTCACAATTGAGCGTTTGAGATCTGTCAATCCAAACAAACCTGCAACCAAGGATACTTTTCATAAGATTAAGCTTGATGTACCTGAAGATTTAAGGCAGATGTAAGTGCAATGTTATTCTGTGTATAAAGTTGTAATCAGTATTCTTAAGATGAATATTGAATTTCTCCCCTCAGTAAGTTACTTATAAAACAATTTAGTTCTTTTCAATGCATGACAACTGTGCATAATTAAGCATTTAATTAAAAGATTTTAAAGATGGTGTTTTTCAGTGTGAACAGTTCAGTAGAATTAAGCTGCAATTTAATTGCTATGTAGTTACCTGGATGAAACCAAATGAAAATATATAAATATAAATTCCCAGAAGCACTTTATGAATCAGTTCAGTGTGTTTCAGTCTGAAATATGTCACAGTACTGAAGGGCCAGCATGGCTCTCTAAACTACATGGGATTGTATTTGTTGAGGTTCTATGGATAAAGTAATAGCACATTTTCTAATCATGGATCTAAATTGTTGTTTTAGGTGTGCTAAAGAATCTGCACACAAAGATTTCAAAAAGGCAGTTGGGGCATTTTCTGTAACATACGATCCTGAGGCCCATCAACTTATCATTTTGGTAAGTTCCTTTTGGTTAGATGGGGTTGAATTCAAATGTTCTGTTTTACAATAATATTAAACAAGATTTTTTTTTTCTAATTTAGTCTATTAATGAAGTAACAACAAAACGTGCAAATATGTTAATTGATATGCACTTTCGAAGTCTTCGGACCAAGTTATCCTTGATAATGAGAAATGAAGAAGCAAGCAAACAACTAGAGGTAAAAGTTGTAACCATTTTTTATAGATTTAGCCACTTCGCTAAACTGAAGTTTGACAGTAATATAAAGAAACATCTGTAAATTATGCTGTGAGGAACATTCCCAGAGATGTTCTGGACCATCCTACAGTTGTGGATGATGGGGTGTGCTTCCCAAGTTTGAGTTTTTCATGCAAATATACTTGTTTTAACCTGCAGTATGATATTTTGTTTATCAGGAAGACTACGATTGCTTTAGAAAACTAGCTGTACCTTGGAAAACATTGATCTAATTCCATGATCATCTTTAGTGTTACCCAAACTTTTCAGATGAATTTATAAGTTTTCTTAACCTGGGTGTTTTCTAAAAAATCTGCATTTCTAGATTTCTGAACAATAGTCATGTTGGCTAGGCAATTTTGGGGTTTAAATTCATATATCTGGTGGGCACTATGTTAGGGAAGGTGTTGCCTTCCAAGAATCCATGTAATTTCATCCCCAGGGTGAATATTTGAAATAAATTCAGTGTGCTAGTGAAAGTAACTAACCTGTGTCATTTGATGTAATTGTTTGGTAGTTGCTAAGAAATTAAATAATAATCCAAATAATCCGCAAGAGATTATTTTTAATTAGAAATTCCCAAATAATCCGCAAGACAGGTCACCCTATGACCTGTCTTCTCTTTAAAAAAGGGATTCCTTATGCCTTCATATTGAAGTTTTATGTTTAACCTTTTCCTTCCAGAGCTCAAGGCAGCTTGCTTCAAGATTTCATGAGCAGTTTGTTGTACGTGAAGATCTGATGGGTCTCGCTATTGGCACTCACGGAGCTAACATCCAGCAAGCCCGGAAGGTACCAGGAGTGACAGCAATTGATCTTGATGAAGACACTTGTACATTCCATATTTATGGGGAGGTGAGTTGCATTTCCGAAGTTACTTTCATTGAAATATCCCCAACTCTGAGTCACTGCAGTGTTTCAAAACACACGTACCCTTTCCCTAGGATCAAGATGCAGTGAAGAAGGCCAGAAGTTACCTTGAATTTGCTGAGGATGTCATCCAGGTCCCAAGAAATTTAGTAGGTAAGTCAGTCAGAAGGTGTGTTTGAAACTTGGTTGTTTTAGAAATAAAGACGGGAGGAGAGTTTCACAGTGTGGTTTATCTATTTAAAACATAAATAGCAACTCTAATCATTTGGGCTGACTTAAAATGAAGCTGTAGTTTAATAGGACTGTTTTAATACTGATTTACAATAATGCGTGAAACTGGCTATAAGGGACTGTTGACCCAGGATCATTGCTACTTCGTTTCATGTCTTGTAAATCTGAATTTAATAATCATTTTTTTCTAATGCATTACTGTACTTCACAAACTAAGTTTATTTTCAATTCTGAAAACAAAGATTTGATTTGAATGTCATCCTTGTTTCCTAACATCAATTGAGTAAAATCTTTTGACAAGTGAAGTGACTGCGGTAATTGGACACAGATTTCTCCTTGCAATATTGATACTGGAGGTTATTGTCAGACTTAATTAATCTCATCTTAATGGGCATATCTAGTAATTGGTTTCAATCCATTTTAATAAATATTTCCTGCAATTACAGATGTTATCTCTTCATGTAGGAAAATAAATCTTCAAACTTGAGTCCTTTTAAAAATAAGTACTCAAGTGTTTTTATAGATGCCTATCAAAGGGGCATAAGCATCTGATGTCCTTGGACAACAGACTCTATTGATACAAAAATGAAATATTTGAGCATCTGTGGAAGCATTTTTGGCAGAATTAACTTGTCATCCATTTTTTCCTAATGTTTCTGATTTGCATAAATGTTTCCTTGACTTCTTTTTTATAGGAAAGGTTATAGGGAAAAATGGAAAACTCATTCAAGAGATAGTGGATAAATCTGGAGTTGTGAGAGTGCGAATTGAGGCTGAAAATGATAAAAATATTCCACAGGAAGAGGTACATGGCATTTGTAATGTTTTACATTAATGCAGAAAAACACATTTTCCACAACCATCTACATTTTTATTGCAAATCAGTTCAGGGAGCTGCTTAATTATTTTGCCTTTTGTAATATTAGCTGGACCACTTGGATTTTTGTAAAGGAGCTAAATTGATCCTGTTCCTCAAAATGTTAAGGCATGTTCTCTAATGTTCAGATGTGCCACTTCAGAAAAGTTCTTCCCTTTGTCTCAGCATGAACGTTATGCATAGAAAAATGTGATTTCAGGTTTCATTGCAGTTTATCATAGATCAGTGCAGGTTGCAATATAAATTAAAATGTAGGCCGAATTGCTTAGGAAAGAATTTCTCCCTTGTCCACCACATGTAACAAAGATCCTGTGGACCATACGTTACCCAGTTCTGAGGTCTGATGAAGTGAAGAAAGGCGGCATTTGCTTGCTTACTTAAAACATTGTTATTAAATGTTTAATGAGATTACAGATAGTCCTCAACCTGTGACCACAGTTGAGCCCAAAATTTTATGTTGCTAAGTGAGAAATGTATGGTGAGTTTCATCCCATTTTACGACTTTTCTTGCCACATTTATTAAGTGAATCCCTGCAGCTGTTAAAATGAGTAATGCGGTTGTTAAGTGAATCTGGCTTCCCTATTGATTTGGAAGGTCATAAAAGGGGATCACGTGATCCTGCGACCATCATAAATACCAATCTCTTGTCAAGCACCTGAATGTAAATCACATGACAATGGGGATGCTGCAGCGGTCACAAGAGTGAAAAATGGTCCTAAGTCACTTTTTTCCAGTGCTAAATTGTAACTTCAAACAGTCACTAAACAAGCTGTTACCTGTCAAAGAGGCTACCTTTACATTGAGCGTTGATTAATAAGAGTGGCGTGGATGATGTCCTGGAAGTCACTTGATTCTAGATTTGCTTTCTAGGGAATGGTCCCATTTGTCTTTGTGGGAACCAAGGACAGCATCACAAACGCTACCGTTCTCTTGGATTACCACCTCAATTATTTAAAGGTGAGCATTCCGCTATCTTTCCTGTCTTCCAGGTGTTACGCAAAAGTATTTAATCCTTTCATTATTGCTATTAATTAGAATGGTGCGGTGGCCTAGAGGTAGAGCTCTCGCCTCACAATCAGGAGGCTGTGAGTTCGATCCTAGGTAGAGGCAGATATTTCTCTCTCTCTGCACACTGAGAAAATATCTGGTGAACAAAACTCCGCACTGGCAACAGGAAGGGCATCTGGCCAGTAAACGCTCTTCTAACTCCATTCAGTTGCCCAGACTCTACCTCAATGCAAGGGATTATGGAGTCTTTAAATGATGATTCTTTCTATTAATATTCCCAGTTGGTATTCATTCCTAAATGAATTCTTGTGCTTTAAAATGAACCAACACACACAAAAGTTACCTTTAGAGTAACCGTAGCTTTTGGTCATTTGCCTCTTTTCCTCCCCAGGAAGTGGATCAGCTCTGTTTGGAGAGGTTGCAGATTGACGAGCAGCTTCGACAGATTGGGGCCACCTCAAGGCCACCCCCGAATCGCCCTGATAAAGAAAAGGTGTATATGTCTGACGACGGTCCCAGTCTTGGAAGGGGTGGCCGACCTTACAGGAACCGAGGCCACAGCAGGCGTGGTCCAGGCTACGCTTCAGGTGGGTAGCTTGGAAAACCTTTTTCTGGAGGCCTGTGAAGTTCTGGATTCCTTAAAAAATGGGGAGGCTAAGCTGGTCTGAAGACGCAAATGAGCTATAAAAATGATGAAAAGTGCTTTCTGCACAGAAACACAGTGGCCCCTTCTGTGCTTGCTATCTGGCTCATTTAATTTTGGTTTATCCCATGAATTTTTGCTGCCTGTGATGGCTTTCAACTTAGGCAGTAAACATATCCAGGACGTGCTAAAACTTTCATACGCAATACTTCAAAACCAAAACAATACCTCCTTTTTCCCCTCTGTAGAATATAAACAACAAGAAACCGGTTTCAGCTGGTGGTAATTTTGGGGTTGGTTTTTCCAAAACCTCATAAAAATGGCCTGTGGTATGTCTTGGTTTTTTCAAACTCTTCGATAGGAACTAACTCTGAAGCATCCAATGCTTCTGAAACAGAGTCTGATCACCGAGATGAGCTTAGCGACTGGTCATTAGCCCCAGCGGAGGAAGAGCGAGACAGCTACTTGCGCAGAGGGGATGGGCGAAGGCGTGGAGGAGGCGCCCGTGGCCAAGGCGGAAGAGGCCGGGGCGGGTTCAAAGGTAAGCTCTCTCCAGGTGGTTTTTGTGGAGCTCTCTGAAATACGACACCTGTTCATTCCAAGATTGCCAGCCGTGTTTTAATTTTAAAAAAGCAGCATTTTCAACCAGGATGACGTAGGAGAGTATAGAAGTCTCAAATCACCTTCCACAGACCAGGCAGGTCTTGTCAGGAAAGGGGAGGGCACTTGACAAGAAGACTTGCTTATCTGTAAAGCAGCCATTGAAACAAGAACATCCAATACCATTTTGTGCTGATTAGAATTAAAATTAGAATAGAGCAGAACAGAGCAAAGCTGGAAGGGACCTTGGAGGTCTTCTAGTCCAGTTCTCTTATTAAAAATCTCCAGTGATGAAGCGCCCATGATTTCTGGTGGCAAGCTGTTCCACTGGTTAATTGTCTTCCATGTTAGGAAGTTTCTGTTTAATTCCAGGCTGCTTCTCTCCTTGATCAGTTTCGATCCATTGTTCCTTGTCCTACCCTCTGGTGCTTTGGAGAATAATTTGACCCCCTCTTCTTTGGGTCAGTCCCTAAAATACTGGAATACTGCTGTCATGTCACCCCCTAATTCTTCTTTTCTTCAGACTAGCCAGACCCAAAATCTGCAGCCGTTCTTACGATTTAGTCTGTAGGCTTTTGATCATCTTAGTTGCTCTTCTCTGGTTAAGATTGGAAGATCGAATTGCTGTTGATCCTACGTTTTACTTGGGTACTGCAAAATGTCCAGAAATATTGTTGGGGCTACCTGTAGAGTACCCAGTTTCTCAATGGAAATGGATCGCTCTCAAATTGTGAATGAAAGGCAGTGTTTCCAAGCTTTAGAATTATGCCTTAGTAACACTTACAGGCTGACACATAATTAGGGTTCTTTTTTTTCCCCCAGGCAGCTTCAAATGTAACATACCGGTGAAAAGGGAGGGAAAATCCATAGCTAATAGTAGTATTTATACTGACTTATATACTACGATAGTACCCAAAGAATATTGGTCAGATGGCCAACAAAAAGAAAAACGTAGACAAAGGTAGAAAGGCAGACTAAATCTGTTGCAAAGTCCCCTTCCTAAAATCCAAATCTGACATGCAGGAAACGAGGACCAGTCCAGGACAGACAACCGTCAACGCAAATCAAGAGATGCTAAAGGGAGAACAGATGGCTCACTTCAGGTAAGTCTGGTCACTTTACTGATGCATCAGTGAAACATGCTTACCTGCGTGGCAGATGTATGTTCTGTGGATTTTTTTCTTCTTCCCTGCAGTCTGTTGTCCCTACATCAGGCTTTAGTTGTCTTTACTACGATTCCATTCACTTACCAGAAGGAATATTTTAGAATACAGGTAGTCCTCAACTTATGACCCCAATTGAGCCCAAAATTTATGTCGGTAAGTGTGACATTTGTTAAGGTGAGCTTTGCCTCCTTTTAGAACTTTTCTTGCTGCCGTTATTAAGTGAGTCCCTGCAGCAGTTCCATGAGTCACACAGTGGTGAAGTGGATCAGGTTCCCCCATTAACTTTGCTCATCAGAAAGTCGCAAAAGGGGACCCCGGGACACAGCAATTGTCATAAGTAGGAGTCAGTTGCCAAATGTCCAAATTTTGATCATGTGGCCACAGGGATGCTGCATTGGACGTAAGTGTGAAAAACAAGTAACTTTTTTCCAGTGCCCTTGTAACTTTGAACGGTCATTAAATGAAATGATGTAAGTCAAGGACTACCTGGAGTTTGGGCAGAGGGGATAGGTTTAAGTCCTACAAATTCAGATAAAGTCAGCACATAATTTATTTTAAAGGTAATTTTTCATGTTCACATTGAGCAAAATAATAACTTACATCATGTGTATCGTATATACATTATATTGTGTATAATGCACAATATATTAAATCCAGCAACATGAACTATAAAATGCTACCTGACAATATTCAAATGGCCCACCCTTAGCTAATATATTTTTCCCAGAATCTACTTCACTTGGAGGAGGAGAAAGCTATTGTTGCTATTATTAATTAATTAATTAATTAATTAATTAATTAATTAATTATGTTTAAATCCTCTCCAGCAGCTCTTGTTGGGCTCTCCCTAGTGGTTCCAAGGGGTATGCTTTTATGTAACTATAACTTATTTCAGATCAGAATTGACTGCAATAATGAAAGGAGTGTCCACACTAAAACCTTACAGAATACCTCCAGCGAAGCTAGCCGGCTGCGGACGGGTAAGGATCGTAACCAGAAGAAAGAAAAACCGGACAGCGGAGAAAGTCAGCAACCATTGGTGAATGGCGTGCCCTAAACTGCATAGCTCGAGAAGTCGTATTTCCTAAACTGTTCCAGTAAATCTTATTCCACATTAGAGAAACTTGTTAGGCCAAAGACAAATAGTAGGCAAGAGGGCAGCAGGGCATGAAATATTAAAACTTTAAAAACAAAAACAAAACAAAAAAAAGTTCTGTTAGCCTTTTTTTAACATCAGCAGTATGCAGTTTTCTTTTTTCAAAATAAGACATTATACTTGCATTAAAATACCTTGAACTTCTGAAAAAAAAAACAATGCTTTCAAGTACATATTGCACTTCAAACAATGAAAGAATTCCTTTTGTTTGTTTTTAAAAAAATACTGAACTGTGCATTGGTATTTCTGTTCAGTTGTACCATTTTAATGCATCTGGTCAAAATCACTGCTAAATTTCAATTTTCAGAATAAATAAGTGTTTGCGGTAATCAAATTGGGCTTCTGTTTTCAATCTATTAAAACCTCCTCACTTAAAATAAATAAGTAAAATTGACGCTATGCTTTTATGTCCTGTATCATTTCACACACACTTTTCGGTTCACCTTTATTTCAGTATTTCGGTGAACCCGGATTATCTGTGTAATATAACGAAATTGTCATTTTCATTAGCAAAAAAAAAAAAAAGTTGTATGGTATGTGCCTTTTTTATATCTTGGCAGGTAGGAATATTCTCTTTGGAAGCAGAAATCAGGGAAGATTTGTTGGAAATGCTGAACTCTTGTTAACGTACAGGTGTTAGACCTGCTCAGGGCGCAGGAATCCTTCTTAAGAGCTTGGGTCCAGGTCTTCACAGGTACCTGCTCCACCTTCTCAGTGCCCAGTTTCTCTGGTTTGAGTAGGGAAACCTGAACTGGGTCACCTCACCTGGAAGGGCCCATGGGTTCCCACCTGCACCCTCTCCAGGCAGAAACATCTGAATAGGAACTTTAAATGTACAATATATATGTAGCAAAAGCTCTTCAACAGTTAGTATTTTATTAGAAGAATGCATGCTTTCCATAATTTTTTTCCTCGCATCAACATCGTTAGGCTGTTTATAAGATAGAAACCTATTTTGCACTGAAGATAATGGCAGATCATGTTACTGAAATGGTGGCTTTTTTTTCTTTGTTTTTATGTTTCTCCCTTTTTAGTCAGGATGGATTTGGGATTTTGTTTGTTTTTTTAAATGTATATTCCCAATTGTGACAATACAGTTAATGGTTACCAAAGGAACAAACCAGAATTTGTTCATAATGTGTGCCACCTCTGTGGCAGAGGACCAATTTAAAAGAATAAGGGTTTTTGTTGTTGTCGTTGATCACTTCCCCTACAATTTTGATACTTATATTCAGATGGGATAGGAAGATGATGGTGTTTTATGCGGCTCTTTGTAAAATTCAGGGATATACTGTACTTTGACAGCATTGGATATAGATCAATTTTTAAGGTCTCATTCACAAGTAGTTTAAAAACTTGTAATCGAAGTTGATGTAAGGTTGTTGTCCATAATTGGGGATGAGGCGTGCTTTCTATTTCCGATCATGAATGAAATTTACATGGAAAAGTAAAACAGAGCAGGACATTTCATTTTAAGCTATTCTGTTTTTTTATTAAAATTACTTCAGTGGGAGTGTTGCTGATTGTATACAAAATTGTACAAACTGCACCACAATCTATGTTGGGTTTTTGTTTGTTTCTGTGTTTTTTTCATTTTACCTTTTTTTTTTAATTTGCATACTTTAATTTGCATAATTTGCAAGCATATAAAAATGGCAACAAACTGCACACAACTTAACAAATATTAAAAATAAGTCTTAAATATTGCCAAACATTAAATGTTGATTTCTAATTATTTATTTTGGGGGAATGTATAATATTTGAAAACTGAAATTGGTACCTTGCACACATCATCTGTAAGCTGTTTGGTTTAAAATACTGTAGATAATTAACCAAGGTAGAATGACCTTGTAATGTAACTGCTCTTGGGCAATATTCTCTGTACATATTAGCTACAACAGATTGGATTTTATGTTGACATTTGTTTGGTTATAGTGCAATATATTTTGTATGCAAGCAGTTTCAATAAAGTTGGATCTTCCTCTGCTAATGGATGTTGATGCAATCTTTATAAATGATTGCTTTTAACAAATCAACTTGAAGCAGGAACCTGTTGTTTTTTTTCTTGTGTTGAAATTGGAAACATTGTTTATTCCAGAAGTGTGAAAACTGAAATATTTTCAATTTCAAGAATGGAGCGACTGGTCAAAACGTACATGTTTGCTATTATATGCACTAATTTTACACTCGAGACTGACTTCAGTAAGGTGCTAACTAGATTTGACTTAACTAAAACTGTTAACAGATTAATCACCATTTTCAAATGACATTTTTGCAGTATTTTTGTGCTTTAAATGTGTATCCCTTTCAATTAAAAAAATTGCTGTTTTTAAGTATTGGTACATTTTAAAAAACAAATTGTAAATCCAAATGTAAGACTCGTTTTGAGAATCATGCGTGTTACAAAGGTTTGAAAGTGCAGCAGATGTCTGATGTTTGGGCTCACTTCCTTAATGGTAACCTCACATATGGTCTAATAAATTACAATTATTTTGAAAACAAAACAAAAACAAAAAATAAAAGTTTTTTTTTTAAAGATTGAAAGATATCTTTGAATGGCCACAAGATTGAAGCAAAGTACAATCTCACTTTTCCAGGCACACAGCTGAATTGGCTGGTTTGTTTTCTTCTTTTCACTAGCATTAGAGAAACGATAATTGTGAGGAGAGGAAAAAAAGGGGTGACCATATTGCGATTGTGCTAATGTGTTCAAAGTTGGAACATGACACCAGTAAGCATATTCTACACCCAAATAAGATAGTCATGCATTGTGTTGGTGACTGCTAAATTCTAGTAAGCTCTACAACTAATAGAATGGCTATACATAGTATCTATAGCTATTTCCTACTCTGCCGAGTATCACACAACAGATATAAAGCCTGCCTTTAATAAATTTTTTGCAGGTGTGAAAGAGGTCGCGGAGAAGAAATCCATGCAAATTCAGGGCATTAAGAATCTCCTGTTAGGAATTTTGACCGACCTTTTGAATCACTGGTTATACATGACATTTCCAAGGAAGTTTATAGAATTGCCATTCTGTTGTACATCTGTGGAGAGTCTCAATCATCCAGGCCACGGTTGTCCCAAAGGTGCTTTTCTAAAAAGCAACTCATTCTTTCTTGGGGTTTTCTTGAAACAGTCAAGAAAATCCAATTGCCTTTTGGGAAAAAAAAAACCCCACTTTTGGGACAACCACTCTGTTGTAGTACCTCTAGAGTCCTCCAGTTGTTCCTTTTACTTAGTTTGTACTTCTTTTCCTTCATATTTATGTTGTCTTCTGCAGACTGAACGCCTAATTGGTGTTTTCTTCCAGAATGAAGGGTGCTAACTCCATGGGACCAAACAAATTCCCTTGTCGCTCTCCCTAACCAGTTGTCTTCCAGGTATACAGCTAGAATTTCCAATCAGTTGGAAATTGGGCTTGGACCCATTCAGAACTGTGCTTCAGTTTGTTCCAAGTACTCCTAGGACAACTCAACACTTTCAGCCCCTCCTTTCTCAGGGAGTAAGTCACAATAGAGATTCCCATAGTGATGGATCCACCATAGCTCCCTTATGCCTCTTTATTGGCCACGTGATTAAAAAGACTGCAGAAAAATAACAGGTGGGCTGAATTGAATCTGAAGGTACAAAGCAGGGATAGAGCAGGTTACCCCCCATGGTAAACTATAGTATCTGCATTTAGATTAGTGGCATTGGTTTGTTTTAAATGATCTTCGAAATGTTGAGTTAAGGTAGGCCTTTGTTCATTTCATTGTTAACTCTGTTGGAGAATACAGAACAGTCATAACTGACAAGTGTCAAAAGTCCTCACCACAAGTTTAATATGACTTGGCATTACAACCATGTCTGTAGGAATTATAGAACCTTTAAGATACCTAGAAGCTACTCAAGGTTCTATATTGTTAGGGAATTTATTTATTTGTTTATTCAATTTATATTGCCACCTATTTTCCCATGGTGACTCCAGGCGGTTTACAGAATGTAAAACCACATTTAAAATTTTAAAAAATAATAATTGGTGGGGTGGCTCCTCAACTCAATCTGTCGTAGAACAGAAAAACAAGAAATTGATTATTTGGATCAAGAATTCCAGTTCCTTTGTGGTACTAAAAATCTAATTCCTATTGACTATTTTTATCTTCTAATGTGTGTTTATGGGCTTGGGAATGGGGGTATTTTGCTGTTGTTTCAGGAATGAAACCAATAATGAGGTTTGTGCTTCAGCTTTTAGCCAAATATTTGTGCATATTACTTCATGCGGTCAATCCAAGTGAGTATTACAAAGCAGACTTTGTGAGCAAAACTTAATGAATTTTGTCACCTGTTGCTTCCTGAAGCCTCTCCATCTACAAGGCCCCCAATTTAATGCCAGAGCTCTTCAAAAGAGCTGAAATTCTGCAGAGCTGCTGAAAAATAAGAATATTTCTCCACTACCTTCAACAAATTGCAGAGTTCTGATGCATGGTGCACCAGCATAGGTAAAATTGTGTCTTAAGAGGGATGAGAGATCTTGAACCAGGTTCCCATTCCATGACTCCTCCCTGTTCTGCTTAACTTTAATAACTTTGTCTACAACTTTTAAAAACGCACACACACAACAGAGGTTGTCTCTGTATGACGGCTTATGTCTCAAAAAAGTTTTGACAGTGATCGCAACTGGTCACATGGCTCTGGCTGCTATCTTAACTTTTTTTTACCTCTGCAGACCCCACAACATGCCATCAAGTGCATAAATGCAGATTTCCTTCTAGGCAAATGTGGTCAAAGCAAATTTGAAACATCTAAAAATCAATATGCCTTCAGTATGCCATTTCAAATCCCCCCATATTAATAAATTCAGGATTGTGATTCACATCAAACCTCATGACAACCATACTATCCTAGAACTGGTGCTTACAGTAATTTGTGCTGCAAAGTCTGGATTCAGATCTCCTACTATGACTTTACACGTGGTTTTCACAAAAGGTTCACACCCTGCACAAAGATAAACACACTAGAGGACTTGCCTATGGACTTCATTTCTTCGTTTTGTTCACGTCTTTAGTCAAGTCAGCAAAAATGAAACTCTTGATGGCTAAAGCCATTAGATATTGGATTAGATAATGCCCAAAGGCCCATCTTAAATGCAAACAGGGCTCTCAAAAGTAAGATTTTAGACGAATTAGCCACGTGACACACACTTTGCAATTTCTTGAACTTCCCCAACTCCAATTCTTCAGGTTTTTCATTGCCAGCGCTAGAAGTTCGAAATGAATCCTACATAGTTCCTGCTGAGCCAAGGACAAAATCAGAAATCGTATCTCCAAAAGTGGAGAACTTCTTCAATCCTTTGAGTAAGTGCGCCTTGGGGATTGCCTCGGGGTTACTCCTCCGCCAAACTGTTGTTACTCTGAAACATAACGCTGAAAGATACACACAGACCATCTGCGTAGAGGGAATTCCAGGTTTGGAAGCAGAAAACAAATGAGAGTGTTCCATCAGAATTTGCTCCCCTTCTTACTTCCCCCTAGCCCAGTCTCTTGGCCTCTATTGAACAGAAAGCACCTCTCCCCGATGGCCAAGTCTCCTTGGATACACACAACAACTTTGAAGTGTGTTTTGGAGCCCGGCTGAAGATTGGCCTTGCTTCCTTCTTGCCAGCCAACTTAACGGTTAAGACTGCTGAGAAGATGCTCCTTGACATTGAATGGATAACTCTGGAAAGGGAACATCCCCGATGGTGAACAAAGTGAGAATGAACTCAGATCTGCTAAAATTATGGCAACTGAAATTCATTCCAGCCAGCAGTGGATGGCTTTGCCGAGTGAGAATAAATTCCACCTTTCCTTGTAGAGATAGAAGGATCCAGCTGCACCTATTCTTTGACACCCAGTTATCAGGACACAAAATTACACAAATGGTTCCTTCACTCTTGGATGGGTTGCATAAAAGAACAGTACACTGACTCCAACTCGATGCTCTGGAATTATAGTTCAAAGTTTGCTCCATATCTTCTAACCATGTCATGGGTGGTTTTTTTTATTTTTTCCATGGCGTTCTGCTACTCTAACTCAGCTTGTTCAAGGATATAGTTCCCAAAACAATTCCCTTAACCATTCCAGGTTTGCTCCCTTCTCTCCCATGTAAACCTAACGGAGGAACAATTCCCACCCATTTTTGAGGAAATATGGGTTTACGGGAAGCTAATATATACCTTATTGTCTGGGCTGGACGTGAGAGAGATTCAAACCTTAGAACTTTTTGTTGTCTTTCTGAAAGCTTGCTGGCCCAGAGGAAATCAGAAAGCCATGGCTTGCAAAGCTGGAGAACACATCAACGAGACATTGTGCCTAGAACACAAATGTTGTGTTTCTTCCAGAAAATTTATTCAGTTAGACTGCTATACTCCGTTTGAAGACCGTAAGTGGTGTTTTGTCCCATGTATCTTCTTTATATCCTCTGTAGAAATAGCTGAGTTGTATATTCAAATGACTGTTTAAAGAAGGACTTAACACATCCAAGTATTTTAATGTTAGCTTTAATGAAAGTCAAAGTGCGGCAGTATAAAATACCATGCATAGTTACAGAACAAATACTTGTATGCAGCAGGTATTATATTTTGTCCCTGCCACCCCCTAGTTAAAAACAACAACCACCTTGTAGCTGAGATCTTCTATATCAGGAGTGTCCAACGTTGGTCTTGTATCTACATCATGGTGTCTGACCTTGGCCAATTTAAGACCTGTGAACTTCAACTCCCAGAATCCCAATAGTAATATGGAACAACAGTGGCTCTTAAGGACTGTTTGTAACTTTCTTAAGTAGAAAATTGATTTCTTAGGAACATGATTATGAAGCCAATGGCCCAACCAATCCTTTGGATGTTAGGATCTCCAGTTTGTGTGTTTTCCCCTATAATAAATCTCCCTCGGTGCTTATGATTCTTCTATAAATTACTAAAAACTTCTTGTTCTCTGAGACCTTGAGATAGGGTAGTTGTAAAGCAACTTTCACCTTGATTGAAAGATCAGCTGTGCTCTCTTTCATATATAAATTGTGGCTTTTTTTCTCCTTTATGTGCACTTATCCAGTCATTAAAGAGCTTTATTAAATAAATCCAATGCCTCACTGCTTTTTGAACCAAGGACCAAGGATCTTCAAGTACACTTAAGAGCCATGGTGGCACAGTGGTTAGAATGCAGTGTTGCAGGCTAATTCTGCCAACTGTCAGCAGTTCGACCCTGATGGGCTCAAGGTTGACTCAGTCTTCTTCTGAGGTCAGCAAAATGAGGACCCAGATTGTTGGGGGGCAATAGGCTGACTCTATAAACTGCTTAAAGAGTCATAAAGCACTATGAAGTTGTATACAAGTCTTAAACGCTATTGCTATTTTGTGATGAGTTGTTTATTTTTAAAAACCTCTCCAACTTGTCTAAAGTTTACTATTTCAGGTATAGATTGAATACCAGCTATGCTTTATGTTGCTCAAACCATAATAGGCCCTCAACAGATTTTGAGAATATTTGCTGTTGGCATCGGAGGAACGTTGGCTCTTGTCTGCCTTCCATTTTGCTGTTTCATAGTAGAGAGAAGGTAAGAAAAGGAGGTAAGAGGTATCGCAGCAAGTTAAAACTTTCCAAAACCATTCCACAAGCCACCATTCCCTGTAGAAAGGCATCCAAAGATTAGAAGAAACCTTAAACTTCGTGAAAAAAAAGGTTGTCCAGGCAACTGGACTTCCTTGTTTTTTTTCCTTTGAAAACATTTTGCTTCTCATCCAAGTTCTGAAGAACCTTCTTGGATGAGAAGCGAAATGTTTTTAAAAGAAAAAAAAAAAAAACCCGAGAAAATCCAGTTGCCTTTTGGAAAATGAACCTTTGGGACTTCCTCATAAAGAGTCAGCCATTCTTCCCTAACCCAGTGTTCTCCTGACTGATTGGGACCACATCTTCAAAAGTGTATATCTTTGTTCTCAATGGTATTTCAGCCCATGTGCTAATCCTTTGCGTCGCTCCCCCAAAGAAGATGACACTGAAGAAGAAAGTGAGAGCAGTGATGAGAGCAGCGATAGCTAATCTGCAGAATGAATTCAAAACTACATTGAGGGATGTTATGAAAGATAATTAAATGTTCATCATGATATGCCTAAACTGTACGGAGTTATTGATTGATATTTGGAGATGGGGATGTGTCAACTGTATATTTCCAGAGCTGAAGCAAAAATGGTGATGTTTACCATTATCACTGCTCTCCTCTCCTCTGTCTTCTGCGCATCCAGGCACTGGACCCAGCTGTTCCTTCTCTTCCTCATCAGCCACCTCTAGACCTGGGGGCTGTTGACTCTCCATCTAAGGACTGATGGCCCAGGCTCTGCCTCTGTCTCTGTCTCTTCCAGCTCCATCCCTTCTTCCCTCTCAGAGCTCCCAGGTTGCCCTGACTCCCAAGCCTCCTCATCTGATTTAGTTGCTGGAATGGCTGTTGGCCCACAGACCACAACAGGTTTCGTTCTAATCCAATGAGCTGAAGAAGCTCCATCTTCAAAGAAAACCCAGAATGTCCAGTTGCCTCTTGTAATCCTAACCACAATGATACCGAATTGAAGGAAAGTGCAACTTTAACCCTAACTCTAACATTTAGGCCCAAACATGGTATTCAATATTAATCATAATGTGGTTTATTTGGCTTTGGCTCCAATGTACTGTGATTCGTAAACCCACAGTTTGTGATGTTTGAAGCTCACTAGTTGTAGTAGCTTTTTGAAGCAATCATGGCATCATGGATGTACGAACTCCCTAATAACCTTGTGCTTAAAGTGCTACCATGTAAGATAGTTGGGTTTTGCCAAACACTTTTGTGAATTTGGGAAAGTTTTCAGAATTTTGATATCATAAACCACAAGATGGTGGTATAAGCAAATCATCTTAGTCTCCTTGAACAGCAGTGAATGGAGATTCCCTTCTGAGCTTTTCAGTTTTGAAATGATTATTTTCCTTTAGGATCTCGGAATGTTTATACCTAAAAAGGGCTATGCAACCAACCCAGATTCCTACACAGTACATGGTGGGCTATGATGGCAAAATGTAATCATTAATGTTGCTGAGAAATGGGCTAACAGAAGTAATAAAAATGACCAGGAGTCTGGAGGCAAAGCCATTTGATGAAAGGTTCATGAAACTAGGTATGTTTAGCCTAACAGAGAGGAGGCTTAGGGGTGACATGACAGCTGTCTTTCAGTATTGAGGGGCTGTCAAAGAGAAGAAGTGCTTGTCCTATTCTCCCAAACACCTGAGGACAGGTCAAGAAGCAATGGATGGAGGCTTGTCAAAGAGAGATCCAACTTGGGACTTAAGGAGAAATTTCTTGTCAGTGAGAACAAGTAATCCGTGGAACAGTTTACCTCTAGAAATTGTGGCTGCTCCATCACTAGAGTTTTTTAAGAGATTGAACAAAGATTTGTCCAGGATAGAATAAGAACTCCTGCCATGGGTGGGGGGATTGGACTAGAAGACCCCAAGGTCCTTTCCAGCTCTCTGATTCCACAAAGTCACTTCAAAACAGCTTAAAATCAAGGAAAAGTTGAGTGTCAGCTAATCCCTAATTGTACTGTATTCCAGCCTAGAGCCTTATTAATCAATATTAGGCTCACCTGATCCTCTAGTAATGAGATATTAGAGAGGTGAAATCAGAGGTGGGATTCAGCAGGTTCTGACCAGTTCTGGAGAACCGGTAGCAGAAATTTTGAGTAGTTCAGAGAATCAGCAAATGCCACCTCTGACTGGCCCTGCCAACCCCATCAATTCTCTGCCTCCCATTGAGTCCCAGCTGATCGTCTGGGTCTTTTTTGATTGCCCTGCACAGGAGAACGGAGCTGGAAAGCAGGTTAGTGGGGCGGGGTGGAAATGAAAATGCAGTATCCTTCCCCTGCCTCTCATCCCAAGCCATGACATGCCCACCAAACTGGTACTAAAATTTTGTGAATCCCACCAAATATGAGTCCATTGATCCTGAAGATCTGAAGTTCTTAGGACTCATTCTCATGATTCAAGAAAATAATAATAATAATAATAATAATAATAATAATAATAATAATACCATAGGCATTGACAAATTTGCCATCAGTCAATTGCAAAAAGTGGCTTTACTTGGAACAGCTTCCACCCTGCGACAATATCTGTAACACCATCAAACATCCAGATTTGCCTATCCTTGGGAAAGACTCAATAGGTAGACAAAAATGACAAGCCCAACCTGAACATCTGACTGACTGTGTGATGATGATTATGATTAATAATATGTAGTAGTAGTAGTAGTAGTAGTAGTAGTAGTAGTAGTAGTAGTAGTAGTAATGTTGGTTTCCTTGCTAGTATGAAGGGGTCAGGCATCAAATCCTGACTAAGAAATAAATATGCAAGGTATAAACCCTGTGAGCACAAGTTAATTTGGATAGTTGCAAGTAAGGTCTACACAAGAGTAAGGGCATGTTCAAGAGTAGCCATTCTTTGTATATAAATCAGTAATGACTTCCAGATGTGACTCTGAAAACATTAAATATCTTCACTTTGCAAAGGATCCAAATTGAAAAACATCTGGTCTCAGAGCTTGGCTGTTTTACGTTTTCAAGTTTTGCGGCCATGATTTCTTATCCATAACCTGGTATTGTTGATTTAGTTCTGTTCTTTGTTTGGACCGTACCCTGGGATTACTTCCATCATTAATTTACAGTAAGGCTGATTTTCTACCATTCCTGGAAAACCCATTTTAGAGAGTTTCTTAGTTTTGCTGTTTTATTTGCTGACCTGAAGGACTGTACAGGGGGATAGAGGTCTATAGCAGTGAATTAGTTCCACAGATGCTTCCCATTAAAACTGACAGATCCAGATAAGTGCAACTATTGTGAGAGACATCCATCTTTCATAGCAAATAAATGCTGTGTTCATAATGATGCATTAAAAATATGTTCTGCCTGGTTCCCATGACTCTGGGAGTTTTACAAATTGTTAAAAACATCTAAAATCAAAGAACTCAAAACGTACAAGAACAAGACGAAACAAAGATGACATAGAAAACAGAAAACGAAGAAGACAAAGGAGATGGAGGAGGAGGAGGAAGAAGAAGGAGAAAGAGAAGAAGAAAAGGAGAGGAGGAGGAAGGGGGGGAGGAAGGGGAGGAGGAGGAGGAGGAGGAGGAGGAGGAGGAGGAAGAGGAGGAAGAGGAGGAGAGAAGAGCTGTAGAAGCTTCTTGGATGAGAAGCAAAATGTCTTCAAAGAAAAACCAGAAATTCCAGCTGCCTGACACAGCTGGAGACTATTTTAATGCCAAACATTTGGAACACAAAGCCTATCTGTGCCTTCTGCTTGCCCATTAATTTGGTATGTTGCCTTGTGTAACTA
>BLBF01000058.1:3569981-3593917 GCA_015471245.1 Laticauda colubrina
TCTTCTTCTTCTTCTTCTTCTTCTTCTTCTTCTTCTTCTTCTTCTTCCCCTTCTCCTTCTCCTCCTCCTCCTTCTTCATCTTCTTCTTCTCCTTTTCTCCTCCTCCTCCTTTCTTCCTCCTCCTCCTCCTCCTCTCCTCCTCCTTCCAGAACAAAATGACTTCATCTTCTGACCACAAAATATTAAGAATTCTTCCATCGATTTCCACAGTGATTTAGTACCTGATTACCAGGGCTCATAACAAGCATGTTGTTATGATCGGTTGCAGCATCCCAAGGTCGTGTGATTTCCATTGGAAACTTTCCTATAGAACTTCCAACAAGCAACATCAACAGGGAAAGCCAGATTGGTTTAATAAGCGCATGATTCACCCAGCAACTGATCTTCTTAAAAACCACATAAAAAAAAAAGATTGTAAAATCAGGCATGATTCACAACAACCTAACAACCCCCCTTTGCTTAGCGATGGAAATTGTGTTCCTAAGTGTCCTAAACTGAGGACTACCTGTCTTGCTTTTTCCTAGCATTAATGCCTACTTCAAGTCCATTCTCAGAGAATCGCATCCAAATACATTATGCTTGCAGACGGTTTTTAAAAAATAAGAGTTTCAACTGAGCTTTCCAAAATTCTTAAGGAAAAAAATAAGAACTCATTCTCCTTTCATCCTAAAGAAGAGAAAATCACTCCCCCTCACCATTCTGTGATGTACAATAAAAGAAAGACACTATTAAACAGCTCTTTTATCCCAGATATTTTTTTTGCCATAGGTGAGGTACAAATGGTGGCTTGTAACACTATGCTCATTGCCGTTAAAATAATGGCTCTCTTCCAGCCTGTTGAATTATCCCTACATAATCAGTTGTGAATGCCACAGTTGTTTTAAAATCAATTTCCATATCTTTAGGAGCATGGGTTTCTCCTCCATTCTTCCCTCTCCCATTTCTTCAGAGTTGTGTAATTAAAGCCAGTGAGTTTGTTTCACTATGAGAAAGAAGGATAATATTAATTAAAAAATGCAGTAATACTACGATATATATATATATATATATATATATATATATATATATATATATATATTTGTTTTTTTAATTTATCGCGGGTACTTACATGTGTGCTGTTTAGCTTCCTTCGGGTATTATCCCACGTCATTGTAGTTCTGTTAAAGTTGTAGCAACGTTTCAGCAGAATCTCATCTGCCATCATCAGGCTTCTGTATAGAGTTAGTTCCTGGTTTCAAATTTGAGGCAGAGAGAGAGAGAGAGAGAGAGAGAGAGAGAGAGAGAGATTGAAGATACATACACATGAATTGAGTTTAATGCAATAATTACAGTGGTTAGGCAATTGTGATGAAAAGGATTACAGACCAAAAAAATAAAAAATAAAATACAAGATTTGATGAGATAGGGAGTTACTTCCAGCAGTTCACGAGAATGAAGTGGCTGGATTTTTATTTTATTGGGCATATATTTGCTATTTGTGAACGATCACTGGTACATATGTTAGTGTAGTTTTTGGTGTCTTGTTTAGTCATTATTGGAGGGGGGAAACAGAAAAATCTGAGTTGAAAAGATGGTATGGCTAACCACGGAACAATGAGGCTCTCATAGTTATTCTTCTGTGCCTTTCACCAAAATCACTATATGCTAGTGATTGAGAAGGATGATGAAACCTATCCTTCAATATCCCATAATAATTTGGCCTAAGATGGACTCAAAGGCAAATGTTTTTATCACTGTGACTTTCGAGTAGCTGAGCAGCATGTTTAGGACATGTTCAGGAGACATTTCCATATTGCCGACAGAAAGAGATGAATATTGTCAGATCCACACATGAAGGTTTGATTAAACTGATTTATTGCTAAAAGCCCCTCCACAGGAATCTCCTCAATGTATGATCAGCACCTGATCAGAGTCAAATAAGAGTGAATGGCTCACAAGGGGGTTGCACTTGGTTCCCTTGTGGCTATATAGGGATTCTAGGCTAATCCCCCTTTTCACTCTGTCTCCAAGTTCTGCCATTTCTTCACCTACAATATTGGCAAACGACTGTACCCAAAGCACATTTGTTCACTCACTGATATTAATTCAGCAACCTCAGGGTGTTGGTACCAACAAGATTGAACTCCTGCTCAAATCCTAAGTGCTGAACAAAGAATCCTTCAGACTTGAGAGTATAGAAGATGACCTTGATGAGAACAGATTTTAAGTCCCAAATATGAGGAAAGAATGCAGAAGATACCTCTCTAATTCACATGAGTATAAGTGGGGGGCAAGGAGAGAGAGAGAGAGAGAGAGAGAGAGAGAGAGAGAGAGAGAGGGAGAGAGAGAGAGAGAGAGAGAGAGAGAGAGAGAGAGAGAGAGAGAGAGAGAGAGAGAGAGAGAGAGAAACCACAATGAAAGATTCTGCTACTCTAACCAATAGTTTTAGTCTTCCTGAGGACATGTGATCTCCTCAATATGACTGACATGGAAGGATCCTAAATTAAAAATCATGAATTCTCTATGTCTTCTGGCTCTATATTACCCAGATCTCCCCAAACCTTTCTTCCCCATTGAAAACAGAGGTCTTTGTACATCCTCCATCCACTGCTTTTTCTGATATGAGTCTCTTCGATATCTTCCTGCTCTTCAACTTCTTCACCCTTAAACAAGATTTTGATTGGGTAACTCTTCAATGATACAATGCTTCCTGATGGAAGTTTATTGAAGTGGAGAACACAAATTAAGCCACTTCGTTTTGCACATTTTTGTACCTTTTTGAATGCAAGTTAAAAGGCATCAAGCTAAAAACTGGGAGACTGTGAGTTCTAGCTCTACCTTAAGCCGAAAGTCAGCTGGGTGACCTTGGGCCAATCACTTACTTTTAGCCCTAAAGGTATATGTTCCCCTCACACATCCATGCTAATCATTTCCGGCTCAAGGGAACAGTGCTCATCTCTGTTACAAAGTTGAAGAGCCAGCGCTGTCCGAAGACGTCTCCGTGGTCATGTGGCCGGCATGACTAAATGCTGAAGGCACACGGAACGCTGTTAACTTCCCACCAAAGGGGTCCCTATTTTTCTACTTGCATTTTTACATGCTTTTGAACTGCTAGGTTGGCAGAAGCTGGGACAAATAATGGGAGCTCACTCTATTACGCGGTGCTAGGGATTTGAACCGCTGAACTGCCAGCCTTTCTGGTCAACAAGATCAGCGTCTTAGGCCCTGAACCACCGCATCCCTCTGACTTTAAGCCCTGGGAAGGAGGAAATGACAAATCACTTCGGGGGGGGGGGAGAAACACCTTTGAGGGACTTATTCAGACAGTCTCCAAGAACCAAATATCATTGAACGGAAGAAGAAGAAAAAATGTATAAAACTCCACTGGATAACTACAGTGCAATATTTATACCGGGATTTTCTAAGAATAACTACGTTCTGCTTTGTAAATTGTTTGTAATTGAGAAAGCAAATGCATTTGCATCAGAGGTGAGCTAGATAAATTTCACCCAAAATATTCACTGAGGTCCTGGTAAGCATGTTCTGGATATCAGACAGTTGTTTTGGAAGATAAGTTTGCTGTGAATTTGGGAACAGTTCTGTAATGTTTGTTTCTTCATCAGTTTGAAAGGCTGGGGGGGGGGGGGAAGCAGACTCAGGAATTATAGAGCATTTTTTAATTTAAGCATGGAAGCTTTCTTTTTCTTTTCTTTTTTTCTTCCTGGCTTCCAAGGAAAGATGATGAATTGCCCAAATTCCCAACTTATTCCCAGAAGACTATCAGTTCACACTTTTAAAAGCACAGCTCTGAATGATTTACTGGAGCTGGTAATAGCTCACAGCTGCAATGGAGGAAATCTTGTGGCCGCTTTGCAAATTCATGTCACTTCATCCACCATTCTTTCCTTGAAATACATTAAATCCCTCATTCAGCTGGATTGCAAACAAACCCCTTGTCTGTTCATCGGCCATCCGACATATTTATTGCATCATATCCCAGGGAAGAGGGAGGGCTGACCCATACATTTTCTCCCCTTTCCTATGTGTCTCTTTGTTTTGCTTTGAAAATGAGTGGATTTGTAATCGCTTCACCTTTTTATTTTCTTCCTCCTCTTGCAGGAGGAACCCTCAGAAGAAATGTTGATGGCACGAGAGCCGAGTTGCAAAAGTCATCATTTCTCTCTCTAATGTAGAAAGCACATGTCCCTTCATATATGAAATCGATATTGGGTGAAGCTAAACCACCAATGGACAACCGTGATGTTTGCAGGCAGAGCGAAGTGCTCGGGGATGTATTAACCTTGGCATGCAATCAAGTAGTCTATTTCAGAGAGATGGGCGCCGTGGACCTCAATTCCACCAAGCCAAAGTTTATTTGTTTATTTTTCTGTACATTTTTATTTTATTTTATTTAAAGTACATACAATTCATCTTCCATTTAATGGCATGTTGTCTGCATGTACATATCTTGTGCAATTACAATTAAAATTTACATCCAGTCTGCAGGAAATTTGAAAATATGTTCACCTCCTGTCTATGGAGATTCTTTGTCATCCAGGTCATGATTGTCCCAAAGGTGCTTTTTCAAGAGGCAACTGGACTTTCTGGTTTTTCTTTGAAGACATTTCACTTCTCATCCAAGAAGCTTCTTAAACTCTGAGGGAAGCTGAAGAAGGTTCTGAGAGAAGCCGAAGAAGCTTCTTGGATTAGAAGCAAAATGTCTTCAAAGAAAAAATAGAAAGTCCAGTTGCCTCTTGAAAAAGTTGACCTCCTCTTCTCTGTGACAGCCCCTCAAGTACTAGAAGACTGCTATAGTATCATCCTTACTTCTTCTCTTCATTATATTAGACATACCTACTTCTCACAACTGTTTATCATATTCTTTATCCTCCAGTCCCCTAATCTTCTTTATTTCTCTTCTCTGAACTCAATTTTGACCAAGATCAGCACTTGTCAATAAGGGTCCTACAACTAAGTTGGGCTTTGATCGTAAAGCATCAGCGCTGGGAAAACAAACATATCATGGAATAAATGATTAAAATAACACTTCATCTGCTGTTATGTTTATTTATTTAGTTTAATATATTTATTGTATGTTTCCATTTCTCTTTCCAAATCAGGATACTGGATGGGTAAAACATAAGGAAATTTTTTCTGCTACCTCATTTTAATTTAGAACCACAGAATGTCTCCATTATTATCTTAAGTGGCTGTGAGAAAAGGCAATTTTCCTAATAATTGTGGGCCCCTCTTGCCTCGTGAGAATGATAATTTCTGGAATGTTAAAAAAAAAAGAATTAGAACTTAATCTGGTGTGATACCATGAACAAATATCTGTTGATTAAAAGAGAGAAAAGATTAAGCCAAGGATGAAGGGAACTTCTAGGATTTACATCCTTGCTCCCTAAAAGGACATTTTCTTCTCGTGTGGTCCGTGGGAGACGCGCGATCAAGTTGTCCAGTTTTGTTTAATTTGGTAGCAATCACGAGTATATTTTTACATGTGATTAATGTTTAGTTACAAATTACCACTGAGCTTGAAAATTCGCACAGGCTGTGTTCCTTTTCAGGAAATCTTTTTCTATTTATACAGCTGTGTCTTTCCCTGTTACGCTTCTCCTGCTTGATTTATTGGCTGGTTTTATAATCCAGAAACTCACACATATACTTAGATGAGTTCCAAAAATGAAGGGGAAGAAAAAGATACTTTGTGATTCACCTGTGTATATGTTTTTCAACTATCCCTGTCTTCTTCTGGATGGTGTGGAACTAAGGCTAGAAGTTGAGAAAGCAAGTTTCAAATTTCTACATGAAGTTTGCTAGTTAAATGTTACTAGCCAGTTACTAATTCTTAGTCTAAACTACCTCTTAAGGTTGTTAGGTGGTGAGGGAAATAGGTTGGGAGAACCATACAAGATGCTTCTTCAAGATAAATTATCACAAAGGACATCTGCCCACCCATTAATGGAGAAGGGAAATAGGATTGTTAATTTCTCTCTCCTTCACACATTTTGCGACCATGTTTAAGCACTTGTGCATGCAGTCTTCCATGTACCTTCAGGGAACAGGCTTTTTAAGAATTCAAGAATAAAAACTTTTTAAAAATGTTTGAAGAGGCATACAGAGATTGTGGGAATTTATAGAGTCAAAGTTTAAGAGATAAGCCAGAAGTTGTCTCTCCATTTTTTTTCTGGATACACAAAGCAAACAGATAAAAATTTTACTTGTGATATTTTTAAGAAATTATTTTGATATTTCTCCTCCTTCTCCTCCTCCCTCCTCCTCCTCCACCACCTTCCTCCTCCTCCTTCTTCCTCTTCCTCCTCCTTGTCTTCTTCTTCCTTCTCCTCCTCCTTATTCCTCCTCCTCCTCCCAATCATTTGGCATTCCACAGCAGAAAAACATTGGTCTGAATTGGCAGGTTTTTTTCCCTATCTCTGTCTGCTGGAAGTGCAGCCTTTTGTGAGCAATTTAATTAGTTTGAGGGTGGCAGTCCTAGATGGATACTGAAAATAAAATATGACACATATACCTGGGCCAACAACATAGTGGTACAATTCATTATTAAAATGTGCCACAATGGCTCAAATTAATCGCAAGTTCCCCATCATCCGAGTTGCCTGAGAGAGATCAGAATAATTTGTCTGCATTCTGTTTAGGTCAGTAAAATCCTTTTTGTATCTGTAAGCAAGTAAGTCAGGCCCTTGCTATTTTAATGAGAGAAGGAGGAGGAGAAGAAGTAGGAAAAAAAATACCCCTATAGTGCTGCATATTAACAAGGTTTGATTTTTTTCCCCCTCGAGTCTGGTCCAACCAAACAAGGGAAACAAAATTGCAAGGGTGTGGTGTGTGCTTGTGTGTGTGTGTGTGTGTGTGTGTGTGTAAAACTGCTTCAGCACCACACACTTCTGGCAGTATCTTCTTTGAGGAGGTCCTTGGTGCTCTCTGAGTTTGGTTGCAAGTTGAGACAGACATCTCACTGAATTGCAATGAACTTTTCTTCCAAGAGAGAGAAAAAATTGTTGTTGGAGAGAACATTCTTAAGAGCAATTGTTTTGGGGAAAGGCCATACTATCTCTCTTCTGCCTGCTAGGTCATCCCATGGCAACTCACCCATGAATCTCTTAATCTTGTCCCATCCTGAACCCTCATGTTGGTTCAACCTATTCCCCTTTAATCCCTTTCTCTCACCCATCCTGAACAGTCATGTTGGTTGAGCCTATTCCCTTTTAATCCCTTTCTTTCCCCCCATCCTGAACCCTCATTTGGTTGAATCTCAATCTTTATTCTCCTTTGGATGGAGGAATGGATTTTTTTGTTCTTCCCTGGAATTGCACTTCCTGTGTGTCCCATTTGTGCTTGTTAAGCAAGGACTACCTGCATTTATTTCTACAGGCCATGGCTTTCACTGCATCATTGTTTGATGTCTATTCACCTTGGTTCTGCCTTTTAGTTGTTTTAAAATCAGACATGACTCACTTAAGAACCACTTTGGAAATTGTGGCCCCGATTGTGATCATAAATTGAGGACAATCTATGTAAGCTTATGAACTTATGTAAGCTTATGGTATGTCACTGTTTACCCAATTTCTTTCCTGTTTGATGTTGCTCTGAGACTCTCCTCATCAATCAAGTGGATCTTTTAAACCAGCATGGAATCCCTCTAAGTTTTTCTCTGGTTGGTTTACGGCAGCGAATGCTAGATAGCTCTTACTAAAATCAGGGTATGATTTTGCTCTTGTTCTGTGATTGAATATAACATTATACTCACTCTACTGCTGTCAAAGGTATGTTGTTTGAAAGCTATGGAAATTTTCAAATGGCATGTTTTCTTTGGAAGAAAGCCACTTAAACCATTCTGTAATATTTAAGTTTATTTAGAAACAGTCAAGTTGAATAAAGGAGAAGAGCTAACTGCTCGTGGGCACCAATGGACTACCAGTTCTTGTATAAACTATCTGAAATGTTATATTTCGATTACTGAGAGAAGAAGGAAGGAAGATAATCAAACTGTCTGTTTTTGATGGACTGAGGTAACTAACTGACAAGTTACTAGGATATTTATTTGCATGGAGCCAAAGGAAGATGATAGAAAAGAGTATTTATAGCTCAGAGTTGAACTGTGGGGTTCTTGGTCTCCTCTGAGCTGGGTTGCTTTCTTTCAAATGGTTCATTATGATGATGTTACCTAGTTGGGTGATGAAACACCTGCAAGAAAACAACCAAGCTCAGAAAGCACTAAGGACTCGATGAATAGTTTGATTCCTAGCTTGAGTTGACTTGAAAACTTTCTCATAAAACAATAGGGAGTGATGTCCCAAAGGTGCTTTTTCAGGAGGCAACTGGACTTCCTTGTTTTTTCTTTTGAAGACATTTCTTTTCTCATCCAAGAAAAGCTCTTCTTCAGCTCTGACAGGATAGTGGGGAACAGAAGGATTTATATTCCTTGCAGACTGCTGGTCAGTTGCATCTTTTTAGAGGGTCATTGAGGCCACTTGGAGGTTTATCTGTGTCCTCAGGGTCACTTAAGTGGTGCTCCTGGTTCCTGTAGCCTGCAATTTTTTTCCTCTGGAAGTCCATTCTTATTCACACACCATTCAGAGTATTCACCCCAAATTGTATAGCTAAAAGTCCATAGAGATTCTCAGTCATCCAGGTCATGGTTGTCCCAAAGATATTTTTTCAAAAGGCAACTGGACTTCCTTGTTTTTTCTTTGAAGACTTTTTGCTTTTTATCCAAGAAGCTTCTTCAACTCAGTAGAGAGTGATGATTCTTGCAGCTCTTAGTGTGGGCTCAGTTTAGACAATGGCCAGATGTTACATAGACTCCAGATATTTCTTTGCGCTCTTGGCGACCAATTTCCTTATTCAGCATCTAGCAAGAAGTGGCAGTTAATTAAGCCATTGATGAATGAGTGTGAGACTAAGCAATGAATTGACGCAAACACCCACCTATGTAGTTGCAATGAATTAAAAGCCAGGCTCCATGAATAAAATTCAATCTGAGAAGGAAATGTAATGTATTAAAATGTCACGATAAGGAGATCTTCAGAATTAGAATCCGATGTATGAGATTAATTAATTGTTTCTATAATTATTTTAAGGCAGGAAGGCGAGACAGAGTTCAACATGGTCAACCATGAGACTTCCTGGGTGTTGGCTCAGAGGTACAAATTAACATGGGAGCTAATTGTGGCTTGCCTGTATCAAATTGACCATTGGTGAAATGAGTTAATTGGGCAGAAGTGAAATTAAATAAGGCACAACCACTTTGAAATTATAAGTTATGTGGACCCCCAGAAGACATGATTAGTTTCATTTGGGATTCATCAGACATAGAGGGACAGATGTTATACTGTAGGCTTCAAACAGTGATGGGATTCAGCCAGTTCGTACCAGTTCGGGAGAACTGATTGTTAACTTTCTGAGCAGTTTGGTGAACTGGTTGTTGGAAGAAATCATTAGGGCAGAGAACTGGTTGGTAAATTATTTGAATCCCACCACTGGGTTCAAGCCTTCTGCTAAGAATTGAACTCATGGACCTTCACACGTCAGGTATCTATGTGCACTTCATTTATTTATTTAGGAGTAGCAACATCCATATTTTTTTCCTGCTCTGAATGCTTAAGGGAAGGTGAACTATTGTATACATGCCATTCCAATGAACTTCAAATGATAAAAAAAAGACCTCTATTTATTTGCCATTCATTTTTCACTATTAGTCCTACTAGACTTTCAAATCTACGGTAATGTTTTGGACAACCCAAAGAGAAGGCGAAAAACAGAAGCTGGCTGGTTGAACAATTCAGTTGAATGCAACCTGGGCTCCTTCAGATGTTACTGGGTTTAACTTAAGGTTACACCCTTAATTTAAGGTTGTTAATTAGTGATCTAGATGGAGTCCTAAATTTGAGAGGAAGTAAGCATCTCTCAACTTGAATTTGACTTCTGTGAACTACATGAAAAATATACCTATGTTATTTTCTCAACAACAATACAGAAACCCTTTCCAGTTGCCTTCATTCAGAATGTTGCAGTTCACCAGTGTGGTCAATATCCTTGACAATTTCTGGAGACTCCCATCCAAATATCCTTCCTTCCTTCCTTCCCTCCCTCCCTCCTTCCCTCACTTCAACAGGGTTGAGTTTTGTTGCATTAAAAGAAATAATTTGGAGAAAAGAACTCACAGGTGTAAATCCAGAGCATCATTTCACATGACATTTTTACTGTTGGTTGTACCTAGTGAGTAATGAAGTATCTTAGATTCAGAGAAAGTGATAAGTTCTTCCTTCCTTCTCTTTCATTCTTTGGATCCAACCCTGTAGATTTGTTTTTTCTCCATTCTTTTTATTTTTGCTAAGAGATGGATTGTTTTCTGATTGTCAAGTTTCATAGCATTATATGACAGCTAAACAGAGGCTGACCAGAAAAATCTAATTGCTCCCCTTAAAAGTGTTCTCATTCCATGCTGTTGTGCAATAAATCCAAAATATCACTTCTTAAGATCACCTGAGACCCCTGCTGTAATCATGCTGGATTATTTCAGAACATTAAATCAAATTTAATTGCATGGTTCTATTTGCACATAATTCTAAAGGATAACTATATACCGCAAATGCATGAGCATATATAAAATATAAAATGACAGTTGTTTATAAGGAGAAATTTATTGCAGCTCTCAAAATATCTGCTCTTCAAGTGCAGGAGAATTAACGAGGTCATTTTTAAGAGAGAGAGAGAGAGAGAGGGAGAGACTGAATGTAGATAGCTAACAAGTATATTTAATTTCCACCTTTAATTTTAAAACAAATCTAACCTGTGTAGGCTTGGAAAGATTGGCTGCACACTTAAAGAGAGATAAAATATTTCTGCTGGACTTCAAATGAACATTAAAGATGCTTATTAAATCAGAATAATCCTGTCTATAAAAACCTCATGGAACTGTGCTCAAATCTGAAATTTGGTCGGATAAATAGAGCCAATTATATGGTCCTTTCTCATACTCCCTGCCACAAATGACTCTAGTAAAATTATTATGCACACTTTGACTGAGAACTAAGCAAGGTTGTACCTGCTTAATACTTGGCGGAATACCAAATTCTTAGCTAGATTTAGAAGTTCCAAAAATATCCTAGGAGAAGACAGTGATCTGAGCTTAGCTGTTTTCTTGCAGACATTTCATGACCCAACTGGATAATATCATCAGTGTTAGAAGGGAGGAGGAGGAGGAGGAGGAGGAGGAGGAGGAGGCAGCAACTATGGGTCCTTGGTGCTCTTTGAGCTTGATAGTTTTCTTGAAGTCATTCCATTAGCCAACTATGTAAGTTCACTGATGTTATTTAGTTGGGTAATGAAATGTCTGCAAGAAAACCACCAAGTTCAGAGAGCATAGTTCAACCCTGACCTACTATATGGATGGCTATATGGATGGGTCCACAAAGTCATCACAAATTAAACTTGACTTGAAGGGGACTCTACTTTTTTTTTTTTTTCAGATTGACCATGAAGACCAGCCATGTCTTCCCATCTTTCTCTCGCCCTCTCCATCCCCTAGATATGATGACGGCTTCATCCTTATAAACTGGAGGTACAAGGAATGTACCCCAGACCTTCTGCATTTGTTCTTGAATGAAATCAATGTAAATCTTGAAAGCCTCAAATAACTTGGATTATTCCCATTATTTGCATAAATCACATGCAGTTTGCACACATGAATAGATTTGTGAGCTGCAGTTTTCTAAAGCAGGGGTATTCTCCCTGAGCAACTTTAAGACTTGTGGACTTCAATGCCCAGAATTCCTCAGCCAGCTTGGAGACCCCTGTTCTAAAGTTCCTATTATATAATTGGGTGTTGGAGCAGACTGCTTTCTGGAATCATCACTAATAGAAATGAAGATCATGGGAAAATGCTATACTAGCAAACCATGAGCCGCAGTGGTTAGAATACAGTACTGCTCGCAGGCTACTTCTGCTGACTGCCAGCTGCCTGCAATTTGGCAGTTCAAATCTCACCAGGCTCAAGGTTGACTCAGCCATCCATCCTTCTGAGGTTGATTAAATGAGGGCCCAGATTGTTCAGGGCAATATGCTGACTCTGTAAATTGCTTAGAGAGGGCTGTAAAGCACTGTAAAGCAGTATATAAGTCTAAGTGCTATTGTTATTGCTGAAGCAAATATTGACAATTAAGAGCTTGGAGCCAGATTTGGAGGTTATGATGAAAAACTGAGAGTTACTACTTTGCGTATTTATCAGTATCTACTAAAAGAAATCATGGTACAATGACACATCTCATTCAATTTTTCTCCTCTGTATATAATCTACAGGCTCTTACTTTCAGGAGGAAGTGGATGGATAACTGATTGAAGGTTATCTGATGCAGTCATTCTCAACAAGAATGGACAAGCCAGTGGAAACTCCTATGCCAGGCCTACCAGGAGTTGTAATACCACCCTTGGCCTGAGAAGATCTCCATCTGCGATATAACAGAAGCCAATGGATGCAGAATTAGGAAAGACCTTTTAAGATACACAACAATATTCCTTCAGGAAATCCAAGACAACTACAGAACAGGCTTTGTCAATCTCCACAAATAATTAAACTCGGTCAGCTGAAACAACATCTGTCCATTAGTGTAAATAGCAGAAATCCTGGTCCTAATTTCCCCAACCTGTGCTTAGGGAAAACTTTGACTTGTTCCTCCCCAAAGAGACCAGTTCCTTTGAGAAACCTCAAGCTTCAGCAGAAGAGAAAAACACTGGCTTCAGATCACAGGCTCCGTGTAGCTCGACATTGTCAACAGAGGCTGGGGGGTGGGGGGGGGGGGGAAGAGACTCCCCAGGGTTTTAGGCAGATGTTTTTCTCTATCATTTCAAGCAGAAATTGACTCAGTGATTGTCTGAATTGACACTGTGTGTGCCCTAACCATCCAGCTGTGGCCTTCCTCAGAAGAGCTCCAGATGCAAGTCTTTTTGTCATTTAGTTTTCAAAAATTGCCTATTAATAAATACCATTTTTTTATGTGAATGAGAGGGAACTTCTAAACCTCCATGGCTTCTATATAGCAATAAGGATTTTTCCCTGTGGGAGAACGTCTTCAGCTCAATTAATCTGGTTATGATAGGAATCCCACGCATACGTCCACTTGAGAAGATGGATCATGAAAACACAACTGACAAGCCTCCCTTTGTATTTATGACCTCAGGATACGCTCCACTCCCCGCTTTCAATAAAAGCAAAGTCAAGACTTTGAAAGCCCCAACCCACAAGGGCCCCAGATCCCAAACATAGCAACAGTGTCCAAGTAGAGCGAGCAGTTGTGAAATCACTTAAAGAGCTCTGGAAAAGTTGAGTCAACAATTAGACCCTGTAGGAAAAAAAAATGAGCCAAAACAGGAGCTGGATATATTGGGTGTGATAACTGAGCTTCCAGGAAAGAGTGTTTGGTGAGCCATCATTTTGGTATGCTTGTGCTATCATGGAATCACAGAACTGGAAAGAACTTTAAGTACAAGCAACTTGTGGTTGACCTAAAATCAATTACCCTGTCTCTGAAATGGACTATCTAGTATTCAACATCTTGTTCTAGGGAACTTCTAAATGTAGGAAATTCCTTCTGATATCATGTTTAATCTTATTTCTTATAACAAATCATTGGTTCTGCTCCAGTCTACCATAAGCAGGACAATCCTTTAAACATTTGAAGATCCTACCTCTCTTCAACCATCTTTATTTTAGACTACGTCAGAAGTGGAATTGGTTCGGACTGGTTCAGGTGAACTGGATGTTAATTTTTCATCTGGTTCACTGTACCGGTAGTTGAACCGACACTGTACTAGTAGTTGAACCCACCCTGCCCCTCCCCTCCCAGGAGTCTCCATGTGGCCCATTTTGGATATAGGTAAGTGCAGGTCTACATGGAGGTTCTGGGATAGTGAAAAATAGGTCAAACCAGAAGTTCTGGAAGTCCGTAAATGGGTCTGTTTCCACCTTCTGAAGCCCAGGGAAGGCTGTTTTCGCCCTCCCAGAGGCCCCAAAGAACCCTCCGGACTGAGGAAGGTGAAAAATGGCCCTCCTGGAAGTTCTTGTAGGTCATGCCCACCATGGCCATGCCCATCCAACAACAGGGCAGAGAACCAGTTCCTGGGATTTTTGGATCCCACCCCTGGACTTACATATACTCAGATTCTTTAGCTATTATTTCTCAGGGCTCGCAAAACCATCTCTGGAAGTTTGTCCCTTGAGAAAAAAAAAAGGCAGTTTAAGATTTTGGTGACCATGTCAAGGATATTTCTCATGATACATTTCTATCAGGCCATTCAAGTCATCTCAAGAGGGCTTTCCTCTAATGAAGTAAGGCAACTGGTTATATGGAGACCCTTCTGACTTTAACTCAATACAGTGTCAGTGCCAGGCTAAAATATTCTTTTCCTTTTCCACCAAGGTGAATTCAGTATGATTTTGTGAAGCCTTTCTATAATGGAGTGGTGTGTTTTTCTGTCTTTTATATTTTCTTGTTCTATTTATTGATTGATGTTGCACCCTTCCTTGAAGAAACATAGAAATTGTGGAGTTCATGGCTGGTTTTCCACACAGACATTGGCCATATGTTTGAAGCAGATGTTGCCCAGCTGGCAGAGGCTTACCACTTACTGATCTTCCAAAATCTCAACCAGACACAATTCCTGAGGGATCAGGCCAATGATGATGGTAGTGGGTTAGAAGTGATGAGGAAGTGTGACTATCTTCTCCAAGCTTCTCCTCCATCTTCCTGAGTGGATCAACGTCATCAGCATGTGATCCAGAATGCTGGATTAGATGGGCTCTTGATCTCATCCAGCTTCTAGGATCTTCTGTGTTCTTAACTTTGTAATCTCTATCCTTTTCAACATCACGAGGCAACTAAGCTCTCTGTTCAGAGAACTATTAGAGATAAATGTGAAACTCATCTTTCAGTTTCTGAATCAAACTCATTAAGCTAATTTCCACTTTATAAACACTGAATTAATATCCCCTCCCTTTCTTCCTTTGGGGCTAGAGAACAGCTTATGGTGTTATAAATGTAGAGCTAAATGGAGATTTTAAAATATACTCCACAATAGCTTGAATTATAACCAGATTACGAGTGCTCAATCTCATTTGAATTTCATTTCAAACAGAACAAAGTCACAAAATGGGCCAGTTTGGGTTCCAGCAATAACTAGCAAAAAATTCGCTGTCATTTTATCCATTTCTAGTTTTTGGAGTCGAATGAAAAAACCTGTTTGAGATCTTTTGATCTTGGTGACCAGGATATATTGGACAATATTTCATTTTTCCATCATTGACTTCAATTGTTTACATGATCACCCTTTCCAAAGACACAGGAAGATTAAAAGATTTCCAAATTAGCTTCCCTGCTCTTGATTAGTCCACCATCCTTTAAGGTCTCAGAGCAAACCCCTCATCTATTTAACCACATCTAAATATTCCCAACAAGGATAATACTGGAAATGTGATGTTTTCTGGGAATGATATGATATAGGGAAAATTCCTCATAATTAGGTGTGGAGATCAATGCTATTACCTTTGGACAGTAAGTGTTGCTGTAATACGTAGGTCTCCAAACTTGGTAACTTTAAGATTGGTGGACTTCCATGGTTGCCGGAATTGGATATATCTAGTTGAATGAAAAGAAGGACTGGGGTGATATAATAACAGCGTTTCAATATTTGAGGGGCTGCCCCAAAGAAGAGGGAGTCAAGCTATTCTCCAAAGCACCTGAGGGCAGGACAAGAAGCAATGAATGGAAACTAATCAAGGAGAGAAGCAACTTAGAACTAAGGAGAAATTTCCTGACAATTAGAACAGTTAATCAGTGGAACAACTTGCCTCCAGGAGTTGTGGGTGCTTGAACACAAGAGGTTTTTAAGAAGACATTGGAGAACAATTTGTCTGAAATGGTATAGTGGGCTGGAGTAGAAGGTCTCCAAAGCCCTTCCAACTCTATTATTCTATTTCTCAGAATTCAACTCCCAGAATTCCTCAACCAGCATGACCAACTTAGGAATTCTGGTGTTGAAGTCTACAAGTCTTAAAGGTGCCAACTTTGGAAATCCCCACTCTAATATGTTGAATCATCCTATGGCCTGCAACACATCCTTCCCAGAGGTTTTCAGCAATTTGACATGAGCATTCAACCAATCAATAAACAAACAAAAAAAAACCTCCCCAAATTCCTTGGGTGTCAACCCATTGATGAATTGCTCCATCAGATGATCCTGTGGTTTGAGCAAATGCACAATGTCCATTAAGTAGCTGCCACCTTGATCCTAAGTTCCAGAGATGATGCAGATGAACACATTAGGAAATAGATGAATGCCACACTTGCATTTTCTGGCTACTCACTCAATGAATGTGAAATGAAACAAAACTAGAAGTGCTTGATCTGGAGGCTGATTTAACAGCAAACTAAATGCTGTTTTATGTGGCTCGGTGTGGTACCCTGTTATATTACATGCCATGAAACTATATGACTGTATGTTGGAAGCTCTAGCACGACTTCTCTTATATTGCTTGAAATAATGTCCTCTGGTAAAGGAAACTGAGTAATATGCAAATGTTTTCATTGCTGGGAGATTGCCCATGGACATAATAAAAAAAGAAATTTCGCCTACACCACCAACTTAAAAGAAATCCTTGTTAAATTATGTCACACTAAAGATATGTGATGGCTGCAAGATTGTGGGGTTATTTTTTATTAAGTTAAAGTCATCAAAAAATATCTACCTCTTCCTTTTATTCCACCATGTAATGCTCTTATCCCATCCAAGGTCCTCCAGAGAAGTGGGACTACAAAACCCAATTAATCCAGCATGGATGATTAAGACTTTTCATGAAATTGAATGTTGTATTTAGGGATGTACCAACAATCTTTCAAAACCACTGTTTACATTCTTCCAGAGATCGATGTAAGCGCTAAATGATTTATTATAGATGTTGGATTCTAGGGAAGGAAGGAAGGAAGGAAGGAAGGAAGGAAGGAAGGAAGGAAGGAAGAAAGAAAGGAAGGAAGGAAGGGGTGGGAATGATAGGGAGTCAACATAGTGTTGATGATGAAGTTGGGTGTTTGAATTGGACATGAGAAAACCTTTAATTCAAGTCTACCTTTACTTATTAGAACTTCACTGGATGACTTTCAACCAATAACTTTTTCTCTCTTGATCTATTATACAGGATTGTTGTGGGGAAAATTGGAGGTAACAGTGCTACAGTCTCTGGTTTGAATATTTGAACGAAAGCTGGGGCATTAATCTTATAATCAGTAAGTCAGTTGAGTTCAAATACTTGGTGGAATGGCTTCCATCTAGGTGATG
Source organism: Laticauda colubrina (assembly GCA_015471245.1). Lineage (NCBI taxonomy): Eukaryota > Metazoa > Chordata > Lepidosauria > Squamata > Elapidae > Laticauda > Laticauda colubrina. The sequence continues at coordinate 3,587,313 of BLBF01000058.1, forward strand.
ACAGTTACAAATCAAGGAAGTTCTCCAGATGTTTTTCTCTTGATCTTTCTCTTGCTTTGCAGCTAGGTGTATGTGGCTGTTTAGGCAGGTTAAAACAGATTGGATAGAGCCTCAGATGCATTTTCTTCATGAATAAAACCTGGCCCTAAGTCACAGTTTATGTAGGAGATGACCAGGCTCAGCCAGAGGGAGGAGTCAAACATGTCATAAGTCTCGAATCCCTTCAAACCCACAAGAGATTTAAGTCCCACTCACCATGAATTCCACTGATTCTTATCTACCATCAATTTGCTTTGACTGTTAGTAGTTCAGATTCTTGTAGAGAGCTTAAGCTTGCAATAAATCTATATATTGATTTGAACTGCTTGGATTTCGGGAATTCTCATGCTTGAGAGTTCGTTTAAACACAACTCATGGAGTAAAATACAATGGACTGGATTTACCAACCCAGCTGAGCTCAAATTGGGCCTTCCAAATGATTGCTTAGCCCAGTCTACAACCAAATACATCAGTCATCCTATCATAGCTATGGCTGGGATCATTGACTATCTCTGTTGAAGCCAAGTAGGTAACCTGATTCTGAATACACCAGTAGGTTTTCCCGAAAAAGAAAAGGGGAAAAAGAAAACCAGAATTGAACTTGATTAAAAAAGACGACAAAATTACTAAGGCCAAGAAATTGTCAGTGTGGGCGCTGTGAACACACAGCTTTGTCAGGTAAACAGCTTTTGAGTCTTTCTCCTCCCAGGTGATAAGAAGGCAAAGAATTAAAAAGTCAAACAGCTAGATGCTTTGAAAGTCAATCAAAATTAATTAAGAAATTATAATTCAGTCAATAATGCACCAAGAAGTCTTATAATGACCCCGGTTATTCTGTTTAAGTGCAAATAAGATCATCAGTTGTATTTTCCATCCAATGATAAGATCGTTGCCAATTAACTTAAGGCTTAATTAACTCTCTGAGGTGCTGCACTTGAAACATTTTCCCATCGTGAATTTCAACATTCTAATTCCTTATCAGAATGGTGGTGTGCAATTTCTTGATTTAGGGTTATTATTTCACGAGAGCTGCGGTTGTACATTCCTTGCCATTTTTCATTTAAAGAAGAGGGGAAAACACAACAATATTAAATTATAGCTAATGCTTTCTGATGGAGGGGTAAAAAAAACCCTCTTAATAGACTTAAATCAAGTTGAGTGAAGCAGGGAGTCCTTTCCTAAACTTGCACGAAATTGGACCCTGGTCTAATTGTAGTTAAGCATTTCAAACCCCACTGAGCACCAGAGGTAATATTCAGCCGGTTCTGACCAGTTCTGGAAATATGGAGTAGTTTGGAGAACTGGCAAATACCACCTCTGACTGGCCTCACCCTCGTCTAATTCTCTGCCTCCTGAGTCCCAGCTGTTTGGCTGGGTCTTCTTGTGTTGCCCCGCACAGGAGAACATAGCTGAAAAGCAGGTTAGTGGAGTGATGAGGGAATGGGGATTTTGCAGTATAGCCTTCTCCTTCCATGCCCACCAAGCCCACCAAGCCACATTCCCATCTATTCCCTGCCTCCCAAGTCCCAGCTGATCAGATGGGTTTTCTTTTGTTGCCCTGCACAGGAGAACAGAACTGGAAAGCAGGTTAGTGGGATGGAGAGGGAATGTAGATTTTACAGTATTCTTCCCATGCCACGCCCACCACGCCACACCCACCGAACCGGTAGTAAAATTTTTTGAATCTCACCACTGCTGAGCATGTCTAGGAGTCAACTGGGTAAGCATCAAACTCTGTTCTCCTCAAAATGAGGGAGAGTAGACCTCCCTTCTAAAAATCTTCATCTATGCAGGTTTCATGACTAAAATCAACATGCCCACATAATATGGCCATGCACCAATTTCTCCTCCTTTTAAATCTCTTATTTTCCCTTCACATGAAAATGATTGGTTTACCCTGATTTTTATTCCTGGGCCTTGCAACTGTCCTTTTTCTTTTACAGGTCTGCAAGCCAATAACGTATAAACAGAATAACTCAGTTGGAAGGGACCTTGGAGGTCTTCTAGTCCAACCCTCTGCTAAAGAAGGAGAATCTATCCCATTTCAGACAAATTGTTGTCCAATCTCTTCTTTAAAACCTCCAGGGATTGAGCACCTACAACTTCTGGAGGTGAGATGTTCCACTGGTTAATTCTTCCATCAGGAAATCTCTCCTTAGTTCCATGTTGCTTCTCTCCTTGATGAGTTTCCATCCATTGCTTCTTGTCCTGTCCTCATTTGCTTTGAAGAATAAGGTGACCCTGTCTTCTTTGTGGTAGACCCTGAGAATTTTTTGGTCTCAGATGCTCCTTTGCTGGTTCTCCATGCTTTCTTCTCCATTTCTTAACTGCCCCCGCATAATTGCTTGTTGAGTACAGCTCTTTTTTCCTATAGAACTGATTTGGTCAACTGATTTGGAAAGATGGTAACACCACAAAAGTCTGTTTCTCTGCAGCTAGAGTTGTATTTGCACAAAGCTGGAAAAGTGAAGAGACACCCACAGATAAGGATGTGATCAGAAAAATAGTAAATTGTGCAGAAGTGAACAGACTAAAGCTTGCGAGGAAGGAGATAAGAGCAAACTGAATATTATATGACATGGGACCTATTTTATCAATAGTTAAATAGCAAAAATGGAAGTTAGAAAAAAGGAAACAAAATAAAGAAGACATGTTGAAAGAGATGAGTAAATATTATGATTAGTATGAATATTATTATTATTAATATTATTTTAGCATTGTAGAATCAATACCAATGTAATGAATGATACTGTAAATTCTGATTATTATTCAACAAAGATATTTGTACCCAGATGACACATTGTTCAATTGAAGATGGAATTATTAGATTAATTTTAAAAAAATAATTTAAAAAGTTTGTTTCTCTGGTTTCCAGACACACCAAGCAATCCTCTGCTGGAGCACAACATGATTTCTCTTTTCCACATTCCTTTTGCCAACCCAGAAGAAGCTTCTGATCTTCTTTCTCACTCCAAGATGCTGGAGAACGCCTTTCCAACTTTTTTGTGTGTGTTGGCTTTCCTTATGGAAGGCTCCCTGTAACCAGGGGTGGGCTTCAAAAATTTTAGCAAGGGGTTCCGGTTGCTGAGTGGACATGGCCATGATTTCAGGATTCCAGCATTACTTCAATTAAATCATGAGCCTCGAGCCACAGTCCCAAAACTAAAAAAGATTTATTTGAAGTTAACATTCTACATCCGGCACGAACCTGGGTGTAGCCAATTCTGAGATACATAATTCACCGTCATCCTTGATCCTGCATCCCCACCCCTCTGAATGTATCATCCAATGAAACATATCCATAGCTAAGAGTCATGAATCATGCTCTCTGATTAGATTTTTGCATGGCAGAAGCTGCAGTTATCTAATCAGTCTTTGAAGAAAATATGAATGGAATGTACTTTTGATTCCACACTGCCACCTGCTCTTTGAAACTCCCCCCCCCCATCTTTCTGTTGTCAACTATAAAACGTGTATACAGAATGTTTTATGAGTTGACAGCTGCACCATAGTGGGGAGGGGGGTGTTTTTGCCCTCCTTGGGCTCCAGAGGCTTTCCTTGGGCTTCTGGGAGGGCAAAAACAGCCTCCCCGGGCTCCGGAAGCTCTCTGGAAGCCAGAAGCAGTCCCATTTCCAGCATTCCCAAATTTCTGGGAGGCCCATTTTTCACCCTCCCTGAGCCTCTGCATGCACTCTGCACTTACCTGCATCCAAAATGGGCCATGAGGGGACTCCTGGAAAGGGAGGGATGGGCAGGCCCAGCCAGGAGTGAGATTTGGGGGTTCTCTAAACTGCGCAGAATCTTAGCTAGGGGCTCTCCCAAACCCCCTGAAACCTCCGGAAGCCCACCCCTGCACCATAACCCACCTTTTCCTCTATCTGAAATCTCAGCAGCTGCCCATACTTTGCAAACTCAACAGCCCCAAGTGAGTTGATTCCTCCTGGCATCTTGGGATTTAACCAATGCTCGAGAAACGTGGGAGAGAAGATTGATCACCAAAACAGGACACGGCCTCCAGGATGCTACGGAGCCTTTCTGCTGCCTGGATGGATCAGTTTAAAGACCCCACAGAGGGAAGTTTTTTGCCTGTATTTATATGGACATCGCTGTGGATTTAAGCGCACGTAAACACCGAGCGTTGCATCACACACAGAGTAAGATTCCAATCCATCTTGAATTCATCCCTGGAGTGCACTAACATTTGCCTTGCGCTTCGGGTGCTTTCTCAAAAAGCCACTAAATTATCTGTTTAGAGAGATTAAGCAAAGGGGGCTGGAGAACATGCAAGCAGTAACTTCGAGGGACAAACAACACCTTCCCGGTTATCTTCTCAGCCAAAATTAAATCCTGCAGCTTCCTCATGCTTATTATTTAAAAAAAAAAACACAAAATACATAAAAGCATAGTTCTTTCTTCGCCTAAGAGCGAAGAAACCACACACACACACACACACACACACACACACACATATACACACAAAATCTTTATTGCTATTTGGAGGCATCATTTCCTTTATGAAAAGCAGTACCAAGAGGAATATTATACCCATAACTTGGGTTTGCTGAGAATTAATGCAAGGGAAAATTATGCGAAGGCAACTGAGTGAGTTTAATTGCAGTTCCACTGTATAATATTTTGATGCCACTATAAAAATGCAGAATGAGGACATAACAGCTCTATTAATTGCTAATAAATTTAGAAGGTAAGCATTTGCAACCAGGGGAAGAATGCTTCAGCTTTTCAGCCCGGGATTTGTCAAATGTGGGCATGTTTTGGTAAATTTTAAGCCTGGTTCCCTATTTACATGACACACACACCCTCAACAAGCCATCCGTGGTTTATACAGGTAGTCCTTGACTTACAACAGTTCATTTAGTGATGGTTGAGGCCCTGAAGGAAGTGACTTATGATTGCTTTTCGCCCTTACGAACTGTTGCCGCTTGCCCACACGTGATCAAAATTCAGATGCTTGGGAGCCGACTCATAATTATAACAGTCGCAGTATCCCTCTGTGTGTGTGTGTGTGTGTGTGTGTGTGTGTGTGTGTGTGTGTGTGATGTCATCCCCTTTGGCAACCTCCTGACAATCGAAGTGAACAGAGAAGCCAGATAAAGCAGCATTCCTTTTGTGAGCCTAAAGTCCATCATCCCCTGTCTGCCAAGTGATAGCCATAATATCCCGTCACAGAGAAATAAGGCTGAAAGAGCATGTTGCTTAAATCCACACCATCCATCATAAGCCATGATTTGATCAGCACTTCTGGATCTGATGAATAGGCTAATGGAGTTGGAAGGGAGCTTGTAGGTCATCTAGTCCAACCCCCTGCCCAAGCAGGAGATCCTACATCATTTCTGACCAATGGCAGTCCAATCTCTTCTTGAAAGCCTCCAGTGATGAAACTCCCACAACTTCTGAAGGCAACTTCTGTTCCATCGGTTGATTGTTCTCCCTGTCAAAAAGTTTCTTCTTGTTTCCAGGTTGAATCTGTCCTTGGTCAGTTTCCATCCATTATTCCTTGTCTGGCCTTCAGGTGCTTTGGAAAATAGCTCGACCCCCTCCTCCTCTCTGTGGCAGCCCCTCAAATATTGGGGCTCTGCTATCCTGTCTCCCCTGGTCCTTCTCTTCCCTAGACTAGCCAGGCCCAGTTCCTGCAACCGTTCATTGTATGCTTCAGCCTCCATTCCCCTAATCACCCTGGTTGCTCTTCTCTGCATTTTTTCTAGAGTGTCAACATCAAATAAGCCTTCACAAAGTTTATGCAAATTGGCACCTGATTAAATCCTTCTTTCTTTCTTTCTTTCTTTCTTTCTTTCTTTCTTTCTTTCTTTCTTTCTTTCTTTCCTTTCCTTTCCTTTTCTTTTTACTTCTCTATTCTGAAAAATAAGAGCGGTCATCTTTTCGTACCCTTAATGGATGAGAATTTTCTCCAAAATTAGTGGGCTAATAATTGAAACATCCATCATTTGATGGAGGCCAGATCTGCTGTGATGAATGAGAGGTCACTTCTTATTAAAATCAATATTTTAGTAAGATCAATATTTATAGGCTGGCATTTATATTGTTGCTGAGTACTGACTAATGAGATCCTGCTTGTGCCAAGATTCATTGGATTGCTTGGCCATCTATCCTTCCTCCTCCCCTCCCTCCTTCCCTCCTTTAAGATTAACACTGAGGTCATGATGGCCAAGTCCTATGACAAAAATATCATCATTTCCCCATTTTGTAGAAGAAGGTACTTCTTGTCATACTTGTTTAACCAGGTTCCTGAATGACCTGTGTTATTAACCAGGTTACTGCATTACCTGTTTTTTGTAGATTTGCCCAGGATACTGACTTCTCAACTAATGAAAAGAGTTGGATGGACTCAGTGGTCTACACCATAACTAGAAAACAATTCTTAGCCAGCTGAGTTATTGCTCCTAACTCAATGACTACTGCCAATAAAAGAGAATATTAGAAAAGGAGGAGGAGGAAGAGAAAGAAGAAGAAGAAGAAGAAGAAGAAGAAGAAGAAGAAGAAGAAGAAGAAGAAGAAGAAGAAGAAGAAGAAGAAGAAGAAGAAGAAGA
>BLBF01000058.1:3598247-3611198 GCA_015471245.1 Laticauda colubrina
CTATGCTATGCTATGCTATGCTATGCTATGCTATGCTATGCTATGCTATGCTATGCTATTCTATTCTACTCTACTCTACTCTACCCTACCCTACCCTATCCTACTTTACTCTACTCTACTCTACTCTACTCTTATTCTGTTCAATATTCCAGCAGAGTAGAATTTAATTACTTCTATTTTTATACCAAAAGGAACAGTTTGTGATCAACTCAAGAACCTGTGGGTGAATCCTATCTCTTATTTTTGGGAGGGGGCTTCCAATTTCACTGCGAAATCATTGCAGAGGAGGGCAAAAAGACCTAGTGTGTACAGCCTTCAGAAGTTGCACTTCCTACATTTCAGGAAATGGCTGAAATGGTCTTAGAGAGTCTCCCTGCCAGAGCAGGGGGCTGAACTAGAAGACCTTGGAGGTCCCTTCCAACTCTGTTGTTCTGTTTCTCAGGATTCAACTCCCAGAATTCCTCAGCAGTTGATAGTGGGAACAATTTCCTGATGGTGAGAACAATTAACCAGCTTCCAGAAGTTGTAGGTGCTTCATCAGAGGAAGTTTTTAATTAAATGTTGGACACTGGAGAGCCATTTATCTGGAATGATATAGGGCCTCCAGCTTGGGTAGGGAGTTGAACAAGAACAGGGGTTGCCAACCTTTTGGACCTCAGGGATCACCAAACTCATAATTTTAAATCCCAGGGACCACCAACCAGTTTTGTGGGCATGGCCTAATTTGTGGGTGTGGCTTACTGGTCATGTGACTGGCTGGGCATGGCTTGTATGTAAATATTATAAATATTTATATAAATGCTGAATTATTTATTTAAAAAAGAGCAACTTTTACCCAAAATTAGGCAAAGCAGGCAGGCAGATTGAGTCGCTCACAGAATCACAGATTCATTCAGAGATCTATCTATCTGCCATCGGCTAGCTCAGTCTGTCACATAAAACTTGCTTGCAAGCAAACTCATAAAATTTTCTAGCAAGCAAACTCACAAAATTAACTCACAACACACTATGAATGTAAATATTGAATTTTTTTATTTCAAAAAAGAGCAACTTTTACCCAAGATCAGACAAAGCAGGCAGGCAGATTGAGTTAACTCACAGAATCATTCAGTGATCTATCAATCTGCCATCAGCTAGCTCAGTCTCTTAAATTTGATTGCCGTGAGTCTGCATTGAATAATAGAACCTTCAGTCCTAAGGGAGGTTCGGCTGTGCTTAAAAGCAGAGCCAAAGATCTAAAGACCAACTTCTTCTTCTCTCGTGTCGCTACACTTTTCCCAGCCACTGTAGAACACTGTTGGTGTAGGTTGGTGTAGCGTGGTAGAAGGATTCGCAGGTAAACAGATACCTGACAGGGGCCGCGACGTGAACGCTCCTTCTATGGCCCCCTAAAGACCAACTAGAAAGCAAGAAATCCAACCATGTCCTGCTTCTAAATTTAAATCTCCCAGTACAGCAGAACATCTGATGGTCAGAAAAAGGAAAAATATCAACTTAGCAGGCAAGTTTGCCAGGAAAGGAGTGAGCGGGCGGGGAGGGTTCCCGCGGGCCATGTGGGTGGTGCAGCCTTGTGTTTCTGCACAGCCTGGATTAATTGCTTTGGGGATGGGGGGTGCTCTGGGGGTGAGATTTCTCTGTGGCCCCCCAAAATTTTCTCGTGGCCCACTGGTTGGCAACCACTGGACTAGAAGGCCTTCGAGGTCCCTTCCAGTCTGGTCTCCTTCTTCAGCGTTTCATGTTCTTCCCATCATGGTAAATCTCAAAATTGGCCACAGGAGGGCCTCTCCAAAGGATCTTAGCATCTCTCGGAAAATGACAGTCGAAAACCATCGCTTGGCCGATGGTAAGGAATGTCTGAATCCGATGTCAGGCAAGCAAGACTGAAAAGAAAAATATAGATAAAACTCTTCAAGCCTTCCAACACCCCTTAAATAAGCAGATAAGCAAAGCATTGAGGTGTGGTTGAATTCAATCCACAGGAACAACAACAACAACAACAACAACAACAAAATGCTGGTTTCTTAAGAGCCTGATACCCACCAAGCCAGCAAATCCGTGTTTAGCTTTAGCCAGCCTCAACCCTGAACCTGCTAACTAACCATGGTTGAAGAGCTTCTTGGGGTTTCGGATGTCAAAGGAGAGAGCGGTGTCTTTGTGAAATGGATTCATTTGTCAAGGTTTTTTTTGCATTTTCCGTCACTGCAGCCTTTCTTTTGAGGAACGCTCTGTGTGCGATAAACAGAGCCTGTTGTAGCTTTGTTGGAAGGAGTGGATGGAACTACTATTGGATTTTATACATTCATATCACATCCCAACTCAGGTAAATCACGGCCAGTTAGATAAACCCAAGAGGAATGAGCCAACGTTGCATTCACACAACCCATTATTTGTAAATAAACATCTGACCTAGTCAAATGGAGGTTCAAGGGGATTTTCTCTCTCGGAAGAGCTCCTGGTTTGGAGTCTTCCTCCCTTGCCCACCAATCCTTGCCAAATTGGGGAGACTTCAGCTCCCACATTCCCAGACTCCAACACCCAGAAATCCCAATCTAGCCGAGAGGATAATGTGCCCTTTCCTCTTGGAAGCCTTGAGGAAGGGAGGTGAATTCCTCCCTCTTTGGGGCTGGCTTTGGTTGAGAAGGAACCTGGTTCACACGACAGGGCTTTGTTTCCTTGGGGCCCCGAAAGGCGTGGAGACGAGGAGGGTGGGAGAGCAGCAGAGGACACTGGAGAGGGTGCTGCTCTCTGGCGCCTCCCCTCGGTCAAGGTCAGGGCGGGGCCCGGCCAGGCTGCGACGCGTGTCTTCTGTAACGTGGGAACGCGCCCCTTGCATCTTCTTCCTTCCTTTTTTTTTTTCTTTCTTTCTTTCTTTTCTTCTCCTCTTCCTTTTCCTCTTCCTCCTCCTCCTCCTTCTCCAAGCGATGCTCCAGCCGCGGCCGCTCGGTGGCCGCTGCCCCTCGCTCCTCCCCTTGTGGTGAGCGGTGGCTTGAGCTTCCCCAGCCAGCCAGCCAGGCGGCAGAAGGAAGCCCCGCTCTCCGAGCAGGCGGCGGCGGCGGCGGCGACCGCCTTCTCGCTCTCCCCTCCCACCACCGCCGGCCAGTCCTCTCGTCGCGCGGCGCGGCGGCTGGGCGCAGAGGCAGCCCCGGCTCGCCCGCCTCTGCCCGCTTGCCCCCATGCCTTCCTCTTCCTCTTCTTCCTCCCCGCCGCCGCCGCCGCCGCAGCCCTGCCCCGGAGCCTTCGCCTAGCCCGGCGGAGGAGAAGCGGGGGCGGCGCCTGGGCTCCGGCGGTCGTTCCGCGATGGATCTATTCGACTTTTTCAAGGACTGGGATTTGGAGCAGCAGTGGTAGGTAGACCGGGGGCGGCTGGGAAAGAGGCAGGGGAGGATGGGTTGGGGTGTCAACATCGGGAGGAGGTGCGGGGAGGGTGGTTTTTTTTTTTTTTTTGGGGGGGGGGGGAAGGTGAATTGGAAGCCCCCCCTTTCCCGACCAAGCAGTCCACCCTTCTTGGTCTTTCCAAAGCCAGATTTGAGAAACCCTTTGTTGCACCTTTTTCTCAATCTCTCTCTCTCCCCCTCCCGCATCAGCCGTCTCCCTCTTTCTTTCTTTCTTTCTTTCTTTCTTTCTTTCTTTCTTTCTTTCTTTCTTTCTTTCTTTCTTTCTTTCTTTCTTTCTTTCTTTCTTTCTTTTTCTTTCTTTCTTTCTGGCTCTGCTTTCGTGTTGGCTTGGGCGAGAAAGAAAACTCTCCGAGCCGTTTCGAGCCGAGCCGAGCCGTGCCGTGGCGCGTGTCGTGGCGCGCTCGGTGGTCTCCTTACGCAGGATGCTCCAACTTGGTCCTCTCGCCAAGCGGGCGGCGTTCCCCGGAGGAAGTCAGGGAGGGGTGTCCAGGGACCAATCCTCCCCCACACACCCACCCACTGACCACTTCCCCCCCTCCTCGCCATCCTATGCCCATCAAGCCGCCGCTGCGCCCTTGGAGCCAAGTTGGAGCAGGTCGGGGTGCCCAAATGTGCGGAATAACGCCCCCTCTCCCTTTTCCCAAATGAAGGGGAACGGGACTCCGGGAGCCGCCACCCCACCCCCCCTCTCTCTCCATCACCCCGACCCTGGCAATTTCCCCGCAGGTTGGTTTTGCAGAAATGCGCCCCGGTGTGCATTCAAACGGTCTGAGGGGGGAACCCCATCTTTCCATCTGGTTCCCCGCTAAGAAACGCCTTTCTTTTCAACTTAAACAACAGCAATAACAAGAGAGAAAGAGAGAGGGGGAAGAGAGAGAGAGAGCCAAAAAAGTCTTGGAAATACAGAGAGTTCAAAAAAAAAAAAATTGGTAATAGGCTTTTGGGGGGGAGGGGGAGGAAAGGGAGAAGAGAAATTCGTTTTTTGCAAAACTGGGGAACTTCTTTTGCTACACCCCCCTTTCCTGCAAATAGCTATGGTTAAAGTTCAGCCCAGATATTTCAAGGTTTCAGGTTGGTTGGATTCCATGCGGGCAGATGCCAATGATGTTGTTGTTATTATTATTGTTATTATTATTGTTGTTGTTATTATTATCATCATCATCATCATCATCATCATTATTCTTCACTGGTTTTAAATTGAGAGGGGAACTAAAAACCTAGGGATGCTTGGATGCCTCGGAAAAATCATTTGGAATGGTTTTTGCTAGTATTTGGACTTGCTTGACGTTGGAGTTTGCCAAGTGAACAAGTGTGTTGTAATTTGTGTTTTTCCTGGAGACTTGGGGAAATAATCATGAGACGGATAATAAATAATAATTATAAAATGGGATCCAGATTGTGTCTCTTCCAATGAGGTTGCAGACTGTTTGTGAAGTTAAAGGAAGGAAGGAAGGAAGGAAGGAAGGAAGGAAGGAAGGAAGGAAGGAAGGAAGGAAGGAAGGAAGGAAAGAAGGAAAGAAGAGATTGATATTTTGGCAGGGTCGGCTTTGCAAAATGCCTGGAAGGTTGGTTGCTTTTTTGCTGATTTGTGGAGTTGTTAGGAATTGTGAGTCACAATAGTCACAAAGAGAAAGAGAAAGAGGGAGGGAGGGAGAGAGAGAGGAAAAAAACACCTTTGCCTGTGAAACTGCTCCTGTCATTTTGCCAAACACACTGTAGCTGCCTGGTTTGGAATCCCCCAAAATGTGTCAAGTTGTATTTATTTTATTGTCGTTTATTTTTCAAAGCACCTAAAAAATAAGGGGGGGAAAAAACACCACCAGCCATTTATGGAAACCATAAATTACTCCGTGTTGCAATAATCTTCCTGCCAGCTCAGTGAGGAAGAGGTTTTTTTTTAATATATTTTTTTTATCAGTTCTGTGTAAACCCATCACATTATGTTGCTTAATAACCACACTGTTGTTACTTAAAAGTAATAATCACAATAAAATTAGCACTCAATTAAATATGCCCGCTCCACAATATCTTTACCCTGCCAAACTAATTTATTTTTTGCAGACAGCTGATAACCGCTGTATTGCTACTCAAACAGCATTTGCATACAATTTGCCTAATTCATGGTGTGGGTAACATCATTAATTTAATAGAAGCTGTTACCACAGAGCATGGAGGTGCCATCTGAAAAGCAACGTGTGCTCCCTTGTTTATCGAGTCTTGACACGGGCGAGGAGGGTGTGTGTGTGTGTGTGTGTGTGTGTGTGTGTTATATGTATATGTGTGTATATGTATATATGTATATATATGTGTGTATATGTGTATATATATATGTATATATGCACATACATACACATACACACACACACACACACACATATATATATACATACATATATATACATACATATATATGTTTTCTTAGGTTTTCGCGGGTACTTACATGTGTGCTGTTCAGCTTTGTTGTTATTTTCCCACATTATTGTAGTTGTGCTTTTAAAGTTGTAGCAATGTTTAGGCAGAATCTCATCTGCCATCAGGCTGATGATATACATACATACATATATACATACATACATACATACATACATACACACACACACACACATATATATATATATATATGGATCAAATGGTTGAAAAGATGCCTTGCATGAAAAAAAAAAAAACTATCTAGCATAGGTTTTTGAATTTCAGAAGTGGCTGAAGGAAGTTCTGATGCTTCACGTTAATTCGCCATTTGCTTTCCTCAACGGCATTCAATCTTTGGGATGAAGGGGAGATGTTGCAGGACTGAGTCTGCTTCTCACCATGGACTGAAAGACATCCTAAATTCTTGATTTTCTGGGTTGCTGTGTGAGAGAACACCCTCAGATTTAACAGAAGAACAGTTGGAAGGGGCCTTGGAGGTCATCTAGTCCAATCCCCACTTACCCAAGCAGGACATCCTACACCATTTCTAACAGGTGGCAGCGCAGTCTCTTCTTGAAAAGCTTCCAGCACTGAAACTCCCACTGCTTTTAATTAATTCAGAATAGAGCTGGAAGGGATCTTGGAGGTCATCTAGTCCAACCCCCTGCTTGAGCAGGAGACCCTATTCCATTTCAGATTGACAAACAGGTTGACAGAGTTGGAGGGGACCTTGTAGGTCATCTAGTCCAACCCCCTCCCCCCATGCTCAAGGGAGAGCCAGCTCTACTTTGCATCATTTTACGATCTTTCTTGCTACTATTGTTAAAGGGCATCCCTGGGCAGTCGTTAAGTGAGTAACACAGTTGTTCAGTGAATGTGACTTGGTTTGGCTGAAGGTTGCAAAAGTGGATCACATGACCCCAGGATATGACTGCAACCATCACAAATACAAGTCAGTTGCCAAGCGTCTGAATTTTGATCTTGTGACCGTGGGAATACCACAACGGTCATTAAGTGTGAAAAACGGTCACAGGTTTCCCTTTCCAGTGCCTTTGTGTCTTTGATGGTCACCAAACGAACTGTTGTAAGTCAAGGACTACATCACCAAGACGCTACCTCAAATGACAACATAGGTTGATGGGTTGAAAACACTTTGAGCCAGGTTGATGCATTGTCCAGGGCTCAATTTCGTGGGTCTGACGTGTAGACCCCAAAGAAGAAATACAGATTAACAGAGTTGGAAGGGACCTTGTAGGTCATCTAGTCCAACCCCCTGCCCAAGCAGGAGACCCTACAGCATTTCTGACCAATGGCAGTCCAATCTCTTCTTGAAAGCTTCCAGAGATGAAGCTCCCACAACTTCCAAAGGCAACTTCTGTTCCATGGGTTGATTGTTCTCACTGTCAGAGAGTTTCTCCTTTATTTCCAGGTTGAATCTTTCCTTGTTCAGTTTCCATCCATTATTCCTTGTCTGGCCTTCAAGTGCTTTGGAGAATATCTTGACCCCCTTCCTCCTCTCTGTAGCAGCCCTTCATATATTGGGACACTGCTCTCCTGTCTCCCCTGGTCCTTCTCTTCCCCAGACTAGCCATGTTCAGTTCCTGCAACCGTTCATTGTATGTTTCAGCCTCCAGTTCCCTCACCCTCCTGGTTGCTCTTCTCTGCCCTCTTTCTAGAGTCTCAACATCTTTTTTATATTGTGGTGACCAAAACTGGACGCAGGATTCTAGAGGTGGTTTACTTACTTACTAAGAAAGGATCACTTTGTTTCCAGAAATGTCTACTTTGATGAAAAACTGAGATCGTTTGGGGTAGAGAGCTGGGGTTTGGATCTGCTTAGTTGCTGGATAAGTAGGGAGAGCCATGCCTCGTGTCATGCTCTGAAAAGCAGAATATGCAGATCGTCCTTTCTAAATATAACCAGCTCGGGGAATTGGAAAGTCAGCACTTGCAAAATTGATGGCTCTTGTTGCCAGTTGCAGAAGAAATCTCTATTGATATCTGAAGATCATGAAAACTTATAGAATAGAATCACAGAGTTGGAAGGGACCTTGGAGGTCTTCTAGTCCAACCCCCTGCTTAGGCAGGAAACCCGACACCACTTCAGACAAATGGTTGTCCAATCTCTTCTTAAAAACTTCCAGTGCTGGAGCATTCACAACTTCTGGAGGCAAGGAGTTCCACTGACTGATTATTCTCACTGTCAGAAAATTTCTCCTTAGTTTTTATTTTATTTTATTTGTCAAGCATGTATTAGAAAATAGATATAAGTATAAACATGATTTATAGCAGCAAAACATATATACGAATACATGAAATGGATACAAATAAAAGGGAACATTAGGACAGGGACGGTTGGCATGTTGGTGGACTGATGCACGCCTCTTACAGACCTCTTAGGAATGGGGTGAGGTCAACAGTAGATAGTCTACAGTTAAAGTTTTTGGGGTTTGGGAAAGAAACCACAGAGTCAGGTAGAGCATTGCAGACACTGACTACTCTGTTGCTGAAGTTGTATTTCCTGCAATCGAGTTTGGTGTGGTTTACCTTGAGTTTGTATCTATTGTGTGCTCGTGTATCGTTGTAGTTGAAGCTGAAGTATTAATTCTAAGTTGTACTAGTTCTAAGTTGCTTCTCTCCTTGATTAGTTGTTGTTCAGGTTTTGTTGTGATTCACTGGCAACAGGTGCAGACAGCTGAGGTCTCAGAGAGTGAGGACTCAGATGAGGGGCCTGTGTTTGAGGCAGGGATGGAGCCAGGACTATCAGAGAGGAGGGTGCTGCCTTTGGAGCTTGTGGAGGCTGGCAGCAGTGATGAAGAGGACCCCGAGGAGCCTGTGCTGCTCGAAGAAAAGAGCAGCTGCAGAAGCACAGATGACTCGGGAATAAGGCTACAAGGTGATGCCCCCTCCCTAAAGGGATAAAAGCCAGCCCTCAGAGGTGGGATTCTTTTCAGGAAGCAAAGAAGTTCTTGCACTTCAAGTCTTGTGGAAGTTCGGACTATCCTGGTTTGTGTTTGGAGACTTTTGGTTGTGATTATTTCCTTGCAATTTAATCGAGTGTTCTTGGCAGCCTTGCGCAACCTTGGCAAGGCTTGTTCTTATCTGGGACAATTAGTTTTTAATAGCATTTTACTGTGAATGAATGATATTCACAGAGACTCATTAAAAAGGTTTTGCTTTTATCTCTGTTTGGTGTTTGTTTGCTTTGAATGAGGCTTGGGTCAGAACAAGTTTCTACGAGGTCCAACCTGAATTCATTGGGTGAGAAACAGGTGCACCTCAACCAGGCCATGGAGAAAAGTTGACTTTGATGTTCAGATCGGTTCGTGCCTGCGTGGCCCGAATTTCCCCATCTCCAAAACTCTGTTGGATACACCTGGCCTTTCTTCTCTCTTCATCTCAAGTCAGCCTTCTGAGTCAAAGCAATCCTTTAGCCATCAGGATCTCCGTTGGGTTCCAAGCGGCCTCGGGGAAGCAGAAGATGCTGCATTAATTTGATATCTCTATTGGCGTTATCACCCCAGAGTTGTATAATGGAGTTCTGATGGGATGAGCACATTCTGAGCCCTGCACCAAGATGCTTACGAGATTTTTCAGGCATATTGTAGACTGGAGGTTTAAGATTTTGGGGGAAGGCTGAGCAAGAGCTGCATAAATAAGATCAGTTTGGAAAGGTTTCAATGAGGAGAACAAGAAGAAGAAGATAGGAAGAATCTAGAGGTTGCAAGCAATGTCGTTGTACCTCAACTCTGTGGGGTAGGCAGGATTGAGTTGGTTTGACTCTAGGCCTCCTAGAAAACCTCGGCTGATGTAAACCATGGTCCACTTTATGCTGTGCTTTCATATGAAAGGTTGGTTTGTTTGATTGTTTCTTTATTTATCATGCTCCACTGCTGGAGGTTTTGAAGAAGAATAGAATAACAGAGTTGGAAGGGACCTTGGAGGTCTTCTAGTCCATCCCCCTGCTTAGGCAGGAAACCTGACACCACTTCAGTCAAATGGCTGTCAGATCTCTTCTTGAAAACACCCAGTGTTGGGCTCCCACAACTTCTGAAGGCAAGCCATTTCAATGATTGGTTGTTCTAACTGTCAGGAAATTCCTTAGGTTGCTCCTCTCCTTGATTACCCATTGTCCAGAGGGATATAGGGCCTCCTGTTTGAGCAGGGGGGTTGAAGTAGAAGACCTCCAAGGTCCCTTCCAACTGTGTTATTCTGTTATTTGTTTATTTCATTTGTGATTAAATTTATTTTCTGCCCATCATGTATCCAATGATTCTGATTTCCATTCTGCACAACAGAGGCTGCATTTCCTTGGAAAATGCTATTGGCAGATGCATTCAGTAGAAGCCAGCCATAGGAGCTTTGGGTGAGTCATCACCCCTAAAGATGCACATGACATTGCTGGCATCATTTGAACAATGTCCCCATCCCTCTCAACGATGTCATTTCCCCTCATGTCCTCTGTGACAATGGGGTGGTGCGGTGGCTCAGTAGTGGCAAGACACTGGGCTTGTCGGCTAGTGTTCTGACCAAAGCTTCCTGAGACCAAGCACATGCTTAGTCAAAACAACTCTTGTTTTATTTCACTGCTGGGAATTATGTGCATTCCCAGCCCGTAATGAGTCCCAAACAGTCCCTTGAGATAAGCACCCACCTTTCTCTCCTTTGAATTGCTGCCAACAACTAAAGTGCCAAATTAACTGAAAAAAAAACAAAAAAAAAAAAAAACCAAAGTACAAAGTCCACACAGAGCTTCAAGGTTTAATCCAAACAGAGTGAACAACCTTGCTTCCTGCAAAGGTTTCTCTACCTTTGCCTGTCCTTTTTACCTTATGAAAGGGACAATCACCTCCAAGCCTTACTCCTGAGTCACCCCTTTTGTCTCAGCTGCTCTTACCTTCGGGCAGTTCTGCACATATGTGCATTGGGACCAGGCTCCCCTTGTTTCTCTGCCTTGCTGCTTTCAGATTCTGGAGGCTTCAGAGTCAGCACCCCACTCCCAGACAGTCCTGGCCCCATCTCTGCATCGGATGCAGAACCCTCATCCGAGTCCTCCCCAGACTCCCGGACTGGTCCCCATTCTTCCCCACTGTCTGATTCTGCTGCCGTCTCCTCAGGCTGCTGGCGAACCACAACAGCTGGAAAGCCAGCAGCCCAGGTTCGATACCCAACATCCACGTGATGGGTTTGGTTCCTGTCCTTGCTCTACCTCCTGCCTTCTTAGCAATTTGAAAGCATGCAAATGTGAGTAGATAAATAGGTAACACTTCAGTAGGAAGGTAACAGTTGCTTTGTGACATCACACTGGCCACATGACCGTGGAAATATTTTTGGACAATGCTCTGTGGCCTTGAAACTGAGATGAGCAGTAACCCCTATAGTTAGCCGAAACTAGCCGAATAAAATCCTCAGAAACTTCTTTACCTTCACCTCCTATTACAACCACGTAAAAAATTATAGGGTGTAACTTAAGGGTGTCCTAAAATCTAAGCATCGACCAAGAGTGAAATCAATTATCCTGCAAATTCTCCATCTTAAAGCCTTTCCTTATCTTTGGATGCTTGTACAACATATGGTGATAAAAATGAAGTTAAAGGATAAAGGAAGAAAAATGTTAGAACATAATATTTGAGCTTGAACCAGATTTGGAAACAATGGACCTTGGATAAAATAAATTATCTCCCTCCGAATGCAATACGTTGTTCATGGTATATTGTTATTGTGGATTTCTCTTACACTGCTGAGGCGAAGAATGCCATCTAATAGATTCTTGTGCAATCCTGGGTGGATTTACTTGGGAGTAAGACTGATTCAATTTGACAGGTCTTCTGGGAAAAAATGGGTCAGGGCTGGAGAATTTAATGATGCTTCCTGAGGCAAGAAAATGAAGCACAGCTGTTGCTGGAAGCCTGGACTTCAACTCCCAGAATTCCCAACTTGCTGGCTTTCAATTAAGGAGCAGGGGAAAAATAATTGGCAGGCAAGAAATCTCTCCTTTCCTAACATTAAAATGAACTGAGTCATTTTCTGAAAAGCCAGCAGTTTTTTTGGGTGGGGAGAGACACGATTTAAAAAGAACTTGATTTGCATAAGGCATCAAAAGACCAATTACATCAAACTAAGAAAATAAGCATTTATAGAAGGAGCTTAAACTCACCAAACTGGAGTATCTGGTGGCCTATAGAGTGCAGACCAGATCATTTTTTTCTGGACAAGTCCAAAACTAGATTATTTTCTCTACAGGGATTGGGAGCCAAAAAGATTAACCTGAGCCAGGAGTAAGAAAATCTGTCTTGCTTCTTAGAAACAATTGACCTCATCCAACTATATAGTCCATTCCTAGAATATTCCCATCCTCCAATTTTTCTCCCTTGCTCCAAAGTCTTGATCAGACTGTGATATGAACCTTACATCTGCAGAAGATTGCGTTAGGTGCCTTGTTGATACCATGTTTTATATTATTTTGTCGTTTGAATGAATTATTTAGCAATAATTAATTGGTACATATGGGAGCACTGCCATATCTACCCCTTTTAGTTTGGGAGGGAGAAAGCCACATGTGAGGGGTGCAGTTGTCATTGTAAACCCAAAGGATGGGGAAGCCACCGGAAATTTGAGTGTGTTTATTTTCGAGTTTAATTCATTTTACAGAATGAATTAAAAATGAATTTGCCCCCAAATTATTATTGAAGAACTGCAGTTTCCTCTGAATTTATTTATTTATTTTGATGAGAAGGAAGGAAGGAAGGAAGGAAGGAAGGAAGGAAGGAAGGAAGGAAGGAAGGAAGGAAGGAAGGATGGAAGGAAGGAAGGAAGGAAAGAGGGAGGGAGGTGGGGAGGGAAGGAAGGAAGGAAGGAAGGAAGGAAGGAAAGGGAGGGATGAAGGGCAGGGCAGGGAGAGAGAGACAGGGAGGGAGAGAAGGAAGAGAGTGAAGAAAGAAAAGAAAGAAAGAAAAAAGGGAAGGGAGGGAGGGAAGAAGGGAGGAAAGGAAGGAAGGAAAGAAAAAGAGAGAGAGAAAGAGGAGAAAAAGGAGCAGGAGGAAGGGGAGGAAGGAAGGAAAGAGAAAGAAAGAGAAGAAAAAGGAAAAGAAGGAAGGTGGAGGAAGGAAGGAAGGAAGGAAGGAAGGAAGGAAGGAAGGAAGGAAGG
>BLBF01000058.1:3640768-3651678 GCA_015471245.1 Laticauda colubrina
GATAGATAGATAGATAGATAGATAGATAGATAGATAGATAGATAGATGCTAGATAGATGCTAGATAGATAAATAGACAGACAGACAGACAGACAACTGAAGAAACTTCTTGAATGAGAAATGAAATGTCTTCAAGGAAAGTCCATCTCCCTTTTGAAAAAGCACCCTTGGGATAACCATGATCTGGATGACTGATAATGTTCATAGATATTTGCATTGAAATATTTGCACAGATTCATTCATTGCAAGGCAACCCTGTTCCCACTGAATTTTATTAAAATGGCAGGAAGCTTTAGGCAGCTTTTTAGCTTTTTTTTTTTTTTAACATAAATGCTTTTTCATAAGTGTGTCAGATGATTTGGTGAGGTGGGCCATTCAAACCAGAGAACGGATGAAAATGAACCGAAAGCAAAAAAAAAAAAAGATTGCGGCAATTTAGAGCAGAAAGTGTCAGGTGGTATTAAGTGGTGTTTCAACTAGAAGCTGTGAAGAGGTTGGAGTCTTCCAGATTAGTGAATCTGAAAGCTTTTAGATCCTAAATCTTCCATCTGAGAATATTTTATTCACTATATTGGTGTCTCTCAACTTTGGCAATCTTAAGCTGCGTGGGACTTCAACTCCCAGCATGCTGGTTGGGGAATTCTGGGACTTGAAGTCCACACAGTTTAAAAAGGCTAAAGTTGGGATTATTGTAGTTGGTTAATAAGCCTAGCCCATTTTAGCTGTGAATAGTTATGAAAACAGGAGGCATTTTTATGAATGTTCAGCTAGTTGTTATAATATGTCCCTAATTCGAATGATACCTATTATTGGATGACTGCTCCTTCATGGGCTTCTTGGATATTCCCCTCCTCCCCAATCATTTGATCTTTAGATTTGATACAAGATCCAAAGACTGGACATCTTCTGTTTGGCATCTGGCTTTTGCAAATGTGTTTCTTTTGCCAACTCTGGAAAAGGACTATTGTTTAATGTGTGAGCAAATCTATATATACATAAAAGCGAAATATTACTCATGCATCATCACAAAATCTCCAGAACTGTAAAGTCTACAATCTTGAAATTTGACATGTAAGTTCCTCTTGGCTTCTAGGTGCTCACTAAGAAAGGATTTTTCGAAATGACCATCAGAACGATTAGTATTTCCTATATTATTATTAACATGCTCTGGATGCTAAAGAGTTCTTCTCCCCCTCCCCACCTGAAAAGAAATCTGTTCCAAATGCAAAACACAAGCAGAGGAGTTTCAGTTTCAGAGCACCAAGCAGCTTTAGTGCAAAACAGTTGAGCTAAGCCACACCCAGGCTCCTTGCTGTCTCCTCACTCACACAGCAAATACTGTTTCAGTTTCCAAACATCCCTCAACTCTCTCATACATTGACAGGATGCTAGCCAGATGAATACCAATGGATTCGGTAGAGGCAGAATTTTTTTCCCCTTACTTTCCTCCCCAAAAACTAAGGCCGACCACATAGTTCCATAGTGAAGCACAGGTATCAAGCGATTCCCAATTTTACAGTGACTATGTCAAGTTCAAAGGATCATATGGTGGTGATAGTTAATTTTTTTTTAACCAGGACTTCTGGAGAATGAGATAGGCAACAGGAGATTGAGATCTTCCCGTGGAAAGGAATACAAAAGATGATTACTGTGGTTATTACAATGCTTGCAGCCACCAAAGTGTATGTTCATTTTTATCCAAGGTCATTTGCTTCTTAATTGCTTCTGTACACCTTTATTCTTTTTGTGATCAGCTAGCTTGAAGATTGAAGCTAAATAGAAAGATAGAAGCCAAATCTTTAGGATGCAAGTAAATTAGTCAAAGTATGGGGAAAAGAAAATGCAGTTACGAGTTTGCAAACCACTGCATCAGATCTTAACTGCAGAGATGTTTAAGGAAGAAGATGTAGTCTTGACTTAGACATGAAAGCTGGCTGGATGGCTTTGGGCCAATCACCAGGAGATTGTGAGTTCTAGTTGCAACTTAGGCACCAAAGTCAGCTGGGTGATCTTAAACCTCACAGGGTTGTTCTTGGGAAAATAGGAGGAGGAAGGAGTGTTTTGTATGTTTGCCACCTTGACTCAGTTTAGTTTAGTTTAGTTTAGTTTATTGTCATTGCACCTTGTACAACAAAATCAAACCACTGAAGAACCATCTTCAGTGCACACTATGACCATGAAAATAAACACCAACACACATCCTTCATCCTTCACATATTGAACCGGAAACCCCCGACCCTGCACTAACACTGCACTATACAGCAGAATTCAAAAGAGCTACTGCCCTGGGATAGAAGCTGTTTTTTAGCCTATTTGACCTTGTTTTTATTATTCTCTACCATCTGCCAGATGGTAATAGTTTTTTAAAAAAGGGTTCCCAGGATGAGTTGGATCTTTGAGAAAGTTTTGAACTTTCTTAAGGCAGTGGGAGCTATAAAGCTCTTCCAAAAAGGGGACAAGGCAACCAATGATCTTCTGGCAATGATGTTAACCCTCTGGAGTGCTTTCCTATCTGCCCCTGTGCAATTGGAAAACCATACAGAGGTGCAGTAAATTAAGATACACCAGCAGTTTTTCATTCAGTTGTTTTCTGAGAAGTCTCAGGTAGTATAATCTCTGCTGGGCCCTTTTGACCAGGGATGCAATGTGGGCACCCCAGGTCAGGTCCTCTTTTAGGGTAACACCCTAAAGTTTTTAAGTTTTTAACGAAACTTAAAACTGGCCACTTACTCCACTCGGCCTCCATTGATAAGCAAGGACTTACTTATAAAGGTGGGATAACAATCTAGTAAGTAAATGAATAGATAAAATAAAACATTGGGGAGAAGTTCCTCCTCTCCAGCCCCATAAAACTCTGATCCAAAATTGGATGAGCTCCTTTTAAAAGTCCCAACAACATACATAAAGGTGGTAGGGTTGTGCTTACCCCAGACTGTGGTTCTTCACATGAAGCTTTTT
Organism: Laticauda colubrina; assembly: GCA_015471245.1. Taxonomy (NCBI): domain Eukaryota; kingdom Metazoa; phylum Chordata; class Lepidosauria; order Squamata; family Elapidae; genus Laticauda; species Laticauda colubrina. The sequence continues at coordinate 3,643,726 of BLBF01000058.1, forward strand.
TATGCTTCAGAGCAAGGGTCTTCAAACTTGGCAAGTTTAAGATTTGTGGACTTCAACTCTCAGAATTCCTGAGCTAACATGATTGGAGGAGGAATTCTGGGAGTTGAAGTCCATAAGTCTTAAAACTGTCAAGTTTGAAGACCCCTACTTCAGAGCATAGCTGGGACAACATCGTGCTAGAGCAGGGGTCTTCAAACTTGACAGCTTTAAGACTTGTGGACTTCAACTCCCAGAATTCCTTCTCCAGTCATGTTAGCTCAGGAATTCTGGGAGTTTTAAGTCCATAAGTCTTAAACTTGCCAAGTTGGAAGACCCTTGTGCTAGAATTACAAGGCAAACCTGAAGGAGCTCTCCAAGGTCCTGTTCTCCCATCCTTTCTTTCCCACAAGACTTTAGCTCAGGGGTGCCCGACGTTGGCCATTTTAAGACCTGTGGATTTCAACTCCCAGAATTCCCCCAGCCAGCATGCTGAGAGTTGAGGTCCACGCAGCTTAAGGTTGCTGAGGTTGAGAAGCACTGATCTAGTGAATAAAATATGCCCAGATGGGAGATTTAGGAAGTCAAAAGAATTCAGATTCACCAAACTGGAGGACTCCCAACCACTTCACAGCTTCTAGCTGGAATGCCACTTATGGCAGGCTGCCATTTTCTTTTTTAAACTGCCACAATCTTATGCTTGCAGTTCCTTTTCATCCTTATGGGCCTACCTCACCAAATCACACACTTACTAAAAGCATTCATGTTTTGAGAAGAAAGTTGCCTAAAGCTTCCTGCCATGTTAATAAAATTCAGTGGGAACCTGGGCTCCTGGGAGTCGAAGTCTGCAAGGGTTGAAGTTGTCAAGGTTGGACATTCCCTGCTTTTGACGAATGCTGCGTGATTTCATAATGGTGTGTGTGCCGAAATCGTGTGTTGAGGGTTTCTCTACTTCACAGGTTCTGTTCTGAACCAAGTCCCACTGAGCTTCATTAAGCTATCTTCCTGCTGTAGTCTGCCCAGGATTGTCACTATAACATAGCGACTTCCTTTTGCTCTTTCAAGTGTTAATGTGACATCTTTTCAGGGTTGTTGATAGCAATGGGGCTTACTCTTCCAAATTAAAAACTGCTACACAACTGACAGAACTCTTGTTTCGCTAACTAAACAGGAAGCTTTGACACAAGGAACACATCTCCATTCATATACCATCCCCTTCTAGCAAGCTGAGAGTTCTAGTAACAGAGAGTTTGGAGTATGAATCACAAAAGGCTTGTGTGGTACCATGTGTAGTACCACAGGAGTGTGGTACCATGTGTGGTTGAGGATGATGTGTGCTGTGTTTGGAAAGGAGGGAGACAAGATAAGATTGACTGTGTAACTTTCACTGCTTCAGGAAAACGATGCTCCAGGTGGCAGGAAATCACTTCTCTGTTGACATTTGGAGCTAAAGAATTTAATTTGCATGTTGGCGTGTTGCAAAAACTCTGAAATATGGTGCTAAATACATTCTCATGCAGGTAACACTGTGTTGGGTGTGAGATGGGTAAGACCTGCGATGCACACAACACAAGGGCTTAGTGGAAGCTCCACGAATGTTTGTCATTTCGTGCTTTTGCAAAAAATAAGAATAAAATATCCTAAAAATAAAGCAAAATATAGCAACGCTCCAGGACACATATTTTATGCTCATGGAAAATGTTCCCCAGATTCTTCTTGCCAATGATAAAAAAAAAAGGCATGATGCAGAGCCAGCCAGGTATGTTCTAACTACCAATCGTATTAACACTGCACCGAAGACAGAAAGTAAAACTGTGAAAAATATATTAACATAGCACAGCTGTGAGATATAAATGCAGAGAAGGGAAGACACATCCTGGTTCTACAATCCTTCACTTGTTCTGGAGTGGTTTGCCAAAACAAGTCATCAGTATAATAGAGAAAGCATGTGCCAGGTGGAGAGCAAGTTTCCAAATTCATCGAAAATCTTTGTCATCTATAATGAGAGGAAAATAATTTTGGCTTTGTGGTATTTTTTCAAAACAAATTAAAAAAAAATTAAAAGCAAAGGAGGAGAAACAAGATGAAAATATCCAGGTGTACAGATCCTTCCTTCCTTCCTTCCTTCCTTCCTTCCTTCCTTCCTTCCTTCCTTCCTTCCTTCCTTCCTTCCTCCCTCCCTTCCTTCCTCCCTCCCGCCCTCCTGAATGTTCCCAGGAATGTGGTGCCTTTTGGCATTTCTGGGTAGAAAAATCCAAGCAGAGATATTCACATTGAGTTTCCAAGTCATTCCTTGCTTGTTTGAAAGGGTAAAATATAAATATATTTCCTTCCTCCCTCTTTCCCTCTCTCACTCTTTCTTTTTCCTTCCTCCCTCCCTCCCTCCCTCTTTCTTTCTTCCTTCCTTTTTCTTTTTTCTTTCTTTCTTTCTTTTCTTTCTTTCTCTTTTTCATTCAGAAATGCAGCTGTTTCCAAACTTCATAATAAGAAAAACCACACAGTTTCAGCCTGTTTTTCAGAGGTTGGTGTTTTAATAGTCAGCGTCGGAGTAATTCGCCTCCGAAGTCCTTTCATTCTCATTACCATCATTATCTTTTAATCGTCCTTCCCAGTTGTCCATATTTGGGCACCTCCTTTTCCAAGAACGATTTACCAATGGCCTAGATTGGTTTATTTTGAAGTGTCTGAACCCAAAGGATGCAAAGAGAGACCACAGTAGGCCCACCTAGGATCTGAAAGGCAGTCTCTGCCTGTTCTTATCCTTCAGCAGGAGAGATTCTGCTTGACTGAAGGCCAAACTGTTTCTACTCTATCATTAGCAGCTTGACAGCTCAGTGTCTTTTGTTCCTCAAGCAGTGTCAACAAATAGGAAATGGGAGCCACCAGCTTCTGAACTAAGCATGCCAGCAGCAGTCTTTTCCATGCCGTGCCAACACCATGCTTCAAGAACCTCTTGGGTACATCAGATGGGTACCCCATTTTGCTTCTCTTCCAGGTGCTCTTGATCTTTTTTCTGCTTCTCCCTGCCTTTCTCTTTGCTTCCCCACTAAACGTCTAAATGCAGACATGATTATCTTTTATAAATTGTTAACAAACTCATGGGGAGTATTGTAGGAAGATTCAACCCAGTGGTGGGATTCAATTTTTTTTACTACCAGTTCCGTGGGTGTGGGTTGGTGGGCATGGCATGATTTGATGAGAGTGGCTTGGTGGGCATGGCAGGGAAGGATATTGCAGAATCCCATTCCCTCCCCACCCAACTAACCTGCTTTACAGCTCCATTCTCCTGTGCAGGGCAACTAAAGAAGACTCAGCCGATCAGCTGGGACTTGGGAGGCAGAGAATAGATGGGGTTGGTGGGGCCAGTCAGAGGTGGGATTTGCTGGTTCTCTGAACTATTCAAAATTTCCTCTACCAGTTCTCCAGAACTGATCAGAACCTGCTGAATACCACCTCTGATTCAACCGTCCTGAGGCCTTTCCTCCTATGGCCACCAATGGGGAAAGTGCTGAAACAATTTTTAATCTAGCTTTTTTGCATATTTTGGAAAGAAAGGATTGTCCACCAAGTGAGCAAACATGGAAGACTTGAGACTGTATTGCTGTTAGTTGTTGTATTCAGAGGTTAGCCCCAGTAGTAGTTCTGTGGCTGAGTAAGTATCAGGCATGAATAATTAGACCCCCATATTACAAAGTTCAAGCTAACTACTTTATTATATTTGCCCTATAACACAGGAATCTTCCCATCTGGCAAACTACTCTTGGGAACAATTAGAGAAGGCTGCAAGGAACTTACAAGGGGTCAGTCCTAGCCTTTTTGTGATGGCGCAATAACTCCAGGCTGACGCTGTGTTTGATCCTTCCTGCCTGACAGACTGGGTGCATCCTAGCAATAAGTTATGATGGTGTTTCCTTCGGAGCTCCCAAAAATGCTTTTCCAAAAGGCAACTAGACTTTGCTTTTTTTTTTTCCTTTGAAAACATTTCACTTCTCACTCAAGAAGCTGCTTCAGTTCAGAGCCAGAGGAAGCTTCTCAGATGAGAAGCGAGACATTTTCAAGGGAAAAAAAACCCAAGTAAAGTCCCAGTTTGCCTTTTTTGGAAAAACACCATGACCTGGATGATGGAGAATCTCCACAGACATTTCTTTCAAACTGTTTATTGTCAAGAAATTGGTCTGATTCCCTGGTGAAAACAGTCTCCATGGCTAGATCAGGTTAAAGTCCTTCCTCTTCCTTATGCCTCCTCTCTTGCTAACATCTTGGCCTATTTCAGAGGGGAAGGAGCTCCTTTTCAACTCCCTGCTTGCTCTAATAACTGGAAATCTTCTGCAAACAATGTTGTTCGTATCTCCAGACTGACCTGCCATGTCTCCAAATTGATTGGGAGCTTGGGCACAGCAGGAGGTTCTTTACTCACAACAAACAGGAACGATTTTTGCCACATTGCCTCAGGAACAGTTGACAGAGCTGCGGGGGCGAAGGCTTTCTTGTTTAACCCCGGTGTCCAAGTGCTTTCCTTCGCGCCCTATGTGGGTCAGCATGTTTCCGATAAGCGACTGACATGCGGCACTAGAGCAGAAAGTGCCATCCCTGGAAAAGAAAAGCTCAAAGGCTTCTAATCATCTTTACTGGCCCATAGTTGATTGTTCCCACGAGATAGAAAGGAGGGCTTGTGTCCCTTTTCGTTAACGTATCTTTGACAGCCCGTTTGACGATAGGTGTCACAGCTCGGTAGTTGAGTAAATGACCCTTGTGAATTCACCTCAGGATGGTTTCCAGGGATCCTGAGATCAGAGGGAGGATTCTGGCTTCAAAGTCTGAAGAGATGTTGGATGTTATGGCGAGTGGTTTCCCCTAAACCACAAATGTGTAACTTCTTTCCACTCCATGGCAGGCTTTGAATGGCATGTTGAGGGTGGAGATGAGGGGAGGGGGCAGTGGCTCCAAAAAATGAGAATAGGATCTGTGTTTTGGAGGGATGTTTTAGGCAGTGGTGGGATTCAAAAATTTTTTTTACTACCAGTTCAGTGGGCATGGGTTGATGAGTGTGTCAGGAGAAGGATACCGTGAAATCCCCATTCCCTCCCCACCCCACTAACCTGCTTTCCAGCTCCATTCTCCTATGCAGGGCAACCAAAGAAGACCCAGCCAATCAGCTGGGACTCAATGGGAGGCTGAGAAGAGATGGGGTTGGCGAGGCCAGTCAGATATGGTATTGGCCAGTTCTCTGAACTACTCAAAATTTCCACTACCGGTTCTCCAGAACTGGTCAGAACTCACTGAATCCCACCTCTGGTTTTAGGATTTTAAGAGGTCCAGAAAGGAAAGAATTGAATGTTTTCTCTCAAGCATTTAAAGCAGCTCAGAGCAATACTTGAACTTTGCAATAAAGCTCTTCTGATGATCATGAAGCCATTGCGTCTGCCAGGTTGAAGATCCACCCTCCATGGATCATGGCCCATGATGAGTATAATCACCTCCTTATTTTACTGCTGGCCCACAAAGAGGTTACAAAAGTGATGGCCCACAACTGAGAAGCTGCATCAGGCTCAATGTCTCATGGTTCCCTCGGGCCTGGCCAAATGGCGATGTCAAGCTAAAGCTATTTGCAGTCCTATACATCACACAGGCTGGATACATACATACTGCTAAACCCCAAAATGGGGTGGGGTTTTGTTTTGTTTTTTTGGTCTCTGCTTCAGCTGTGAAGTGAGAACCCATCATTCAGGGCTTAGCAGGATTTTCAAAGGCAACTAGGATAAAGCCCCACTCTGTGTGTCAACAAACATAGCCATGGAGTTAAATATTTGTGAACCAAACCTTTATTTAAATAGTTAAATCAACACAGCCACGCTGTTGTCCTCTTATGTGAGGGTTTTCATGGTTTTGGTGGAGTGTTGAGATTCAAAAATGTTTAAGACCAATTCTGTGGGCAAGGCTTGGTAGGCATGGTGTGGTGTGGCTTGGGGGGTGTAGCAGGGAAAGGATACTGTCAAATCCCCATTCCCTCCCCACTCCAAACTGCACAGAATCTCACCTGGGAGCTCTCCCTGTGAACCCCCACCAGCCCATCCCTGCTTACACTGCACAACTTGTAGCCCACCAGTGTATGCCCTGCAGCTCTCACAACTGCCCTTTGCAGAATTCCAGGGAAGTTTTTCCTTCTTCCTTTTTTTTTTTTTTTTTGTAGCTTAACTGAAAACTGCCCTTGAGTCTAAGCCAAGAGATCAAGCCAAGAGGCTCTCGCATAGCCAAGCAACAGGCTGGGATTGCAAGCCAGCAAAGTTCAAAGCCGAGAAGATGCTGTTCAAATCCTTCCAATTGAAAAGAGCCAACTGGTCAACCTGGGTGGGCAAAGAGAGCCCAGATCCTTCCCTGCAAGAAAATACAACCCTTATGTACCCCAAGCACAGCAGCTGGGCTTATTACACAGTGAATCTCTGACCTCTGACTCTTCCTGATCAGATGTAACTTGTGCAATCCTGCAAGAATTCATGGAAAGAAAAACGTGTTTCTTTTTTTTCAAAGGTAGACCTTTGGAGGTCAGTAGGCTCACCTGGTGGATGAGATATGGTTTAGATCACTAACTGGGCAGGCTACCTTGTTGAGAATGTGGTTGGACTCCCAGGCAGAAGATGGCTGCCATCGTGTTCTGTTGGTGCAGTTCCTAGAGTCAGTCAGCCATTTGACCATTGTGGAACAGAATACAACTATTTAGATCAGGCATTGACCATAGAAAGAGGGGTAGGGGAGGAGGAGAAAGAGAGAGAGGAGGAGGAGAATGGACTGTTTTTTTTCAAGGAGGAGGACAAGGAGGAGGAGGAGATGGAGGAGGAGGAGGAGGAGAAGAAGGAGAAAAAGAAAAAGAGGGAGAGGGAGAGGAAGAGGAGAGGGAGGAGAAGAAGGAGAAAAAGGGAGAGGGAGGAGGAGAAGAAGGAGAAAAAGAGGGAGAGGAGGAGGAGAAGAAGGAGAAAAAGAGGGAGAGGAGGAGAAGGAGGACAGACTTTTTTTCAAGGAGGAAGAGAGGGAGGAGAAGGAGAAGGGAAAAGAGGGAGAGGAGGAGGAAAGGGAGAAGAAGAAAAAGAGAGAAGGAGGAAAGAGAGGAGAAGAAGAAGGAGAAAAAGAGGAGGAGGAGAGGGAGGAGAAAAGGGAGAAAAAGGAAGAGGGAGAAGAAGGAGAAGAGATTGTTTTTTTCAAGGAGGAGGAGAGGGAGGAGAAGGAGAAAAAGAGGGAGAGGAGAAGGAGAGAGAGGAGAAGAAAAAGGAGAAAAAGAGAGGAAGAGGAGGAGAAGAAGGACGGGGAGAAGAAGAGAGGAGGAGGAGAGGGAGGAGAAGGAGGAGAACAAACTGGTTTTTTTCAAGGAGAGGGAGAAGAAGGAGAAGGGAAAAGAGGGCAAGGAGGAGAGGGAGAAGAAGAAAAAGAAGGGGAGGAGGAGGAGGAGGAGAAAAAGAAGGGGAGGAGGAGAAAAATAGGGAGAGGAGGTGGGAAGAGGAGAATGTTTTTTTTTTTAAGGAGGAGGAGAAGGAAAAAGAGGGAGAGGAAAAGGAGAGGGGCAGAAGCAGAATCATCACGGAGGAAGAAGAAAGGTCCAAGGTGACAGACAGCTTTTGAGGAAAGGATTTAGAACCTTGCAAAGCTTACCACCACTCCAGACCTGCAAAAAAGCCGTGGTTTTGCTCAACCTGCCTTACCCTCCTCCCTCGGGAAAGCACGTCAATCCCTCGACACTGATAGCCACTTGATAACCGCCGTTAAATTCATTGCATTGCTAATTAAGTACACAATATCAGAAAGCGGGTTAGCACTTCGCATCTCTCTCCAGCTTGTTCCCAAGGGGTGTCACCTTCTCTTAGAAAGCTTTTCTTCTCAGGTGCTAGGGAAAAGAAGAAGAAGGAGAAGGAGAAGGAGAAGGAGAAGGAGAAGGAGAAGGAGAAGAAGAAGAAGAAGAAGAAGAAGAAGAAGAAGAAGAAGAAGAAG